>OY856409.1:1282128414-1282660914 GCA_963693085.1 Alisma plantago-aquatica
AGGGATCGACTTCAGTGCAAGATTGCATAGGACAGGTCCTCCCTTCCACCATTTGTCACATCAAAAATTGATGATTTGTCTGCTCATAGGGACAATACAAGAATTCTCGACGTTGAAGTCTCTACTAGCAATGACGGAATTGCTCAATATAGAGAAACTAATCCTTTGGCATCCTGTGTTCTTGTTATATGTGTTCATCATTCCATCACACCATGGTGATCTCCCACTGTTGTTTAGATTCTAGGTGTGCTTCATGTGCATTTCCTGGTTCTACTCGCGCATAACCTTCAGACCCAACCCGTTGTCCCTTTTGTGACACGTTACCTTATCCCAAGAAACTAGTGCCATTGGGTGTGCCTTGCAGTTACCCCACCATATAAGTATTTTGATTCTACCATAAATGGCATCAAAAATTTGTAGAGGTAACACGATTGTCTACATAACAAATGTAGGTATAGATGCCAGAGTGTCCCTAGCCAAGGTGATCCTTCCATCTAGAGAAAGGATTCCAACTGCCTAGGATTGCATCACATGGTGATGTACAATGGGGACACCTAAATACCTTCCCAGATCTTCAATGCACTATAACCCACTTATCCTTCTAACTCTTCTTTGGATGGTTCTATTCACATTTTTGGAAAAAAAGATTTTGGATTTGTTCTTTGACACCACCTTCCCTGAATGTTCTTTGGCACCACCTACCCTGAATGTTTGATTCGCTACTTTTGAATCTCTTTCTTGCTTCCTTGGCCTAGGGTTTTCTTCCTCGCTCAAGAAGGAGCTAACTTGGTCGAGTGGAGTGCTCAATCTAGGGTTTCCTCCTTCTTTCCTTGAGCTACATTTCTATTTGGAGATTCATCTTCATCCTAAAGGTGAGATATATAACTTTCTCCATGTTTATTGCTTACTCCTACCTTGAATGTACATTACCTTGCTTAAGAATGTGGTCCTCAGTAGAAATTTTATATCTTTGCCTATGGTTTGTGCTTGTATTGTAGTTATTGAGTAGTTATCTTCTTGGATGAGCCCTAAACCTTATGCATGCTTATTCTTTGGATTTTGATGATCTATAACTTTCTTGCATGTGGAAGCTGATGGTTTTTGTGTTACTTGAACCTAGGTTTTTCTTTGAGGTGATAAATGATGGTTTTCCCTTATTATTTTGAACTACTTTTCAACTTGGTCATGATATGATAGGTTATCTATAAAGTCAACCAATGGAGGAGTACTTAGTTGTTGTTTTGGGCACTCTAGTGTGAAAGAACCGATGTCCTATACTTAACTTATATTTTCAACTTTCTTATGCACAAGAAAGGACAGTCCTAGTGCTCCCTCAAGTGGTGCAAATCAGTGGTTTTCCTCCCTTTCACATTCTATGGTTGCACTTGTTATTTGGGACTTTTTCCACCTATGGGCCAAAACTGATGGATTCACTAGGTTCCACACTCAATGGTCCCTTTGGGTAATCAAACAATGGACCCACTAGTCCACGACTTGATGGTCAACATCTAATGGCGTCACCAAGTCATCACCCAATGGTCCTGCTCTTCACATTCGATGGTTTCACTGACTCTAAGGTTTATGGTTGGACTGGGTTTCTCCTTGATTGATGGTCCTCAACCAATGGTTCTTCTGGCTTCATGGCTCAATGGTTTTGAAGTACACATATGATGGTGGACCTCATGTCCACAACGGATGGGCTCTCGATGTCAGAAAATGATGGCACCTTTAAGGTTTACAACCAATTTCCTTTCTATGTCATCTTTTGATGACTCTTATAGGTCGTAACTCGATGGTTTTACTAGATAAATGGTTCAAAGTTTCATTAGTATTGCATCTGATGGTTTTTCCTATCCAACATTTGATGGTCTTGGGTGAATTTAATGATTCGATGGTTGGGTTTGATGCCCCTAATCCAATGGTTATGTTTGATCTTATGCATTCATGATCCGATGGGGATGCCAAGTGCTAGGATTAACTTTTGAGTTTTGTTTTGTAATTTCAAGTCAACCTATCTTGTTAAACGTAACCCTAATACAAATAGGTGATGATGGTTAATCATACTTAGCTTCCTCGTATGATTAGTATGATGAAGGTATACTTTTTTAATGTTGTCATATGAACATCATAGCTCTAAAAATGTGATGTTATGTCAAAATTATATGTCACATGTATGGTGATGGTTTGATGATCCTTTGACAAAGCATGGAAATATAATGATGTTCTTACACTGGATTAGGTGATGGTCTTAATGACCTTTTGGTCATGGTTGATCCTAATGGAAGTGTGATCCTCTTCATTATGTAACCAGGATTTATATCCTGAGATGGTATGATGACAAGTATAGTCTCATGAATGGAAATGAAATAGTCCCATGTGGTATTGTGATTAATAATTATATCTCACACATTTTATATCTTCTAGAATTGTAATACTCCCATTCTTTTGTAGAATTCTTTTAGGGTTTGTTTATAACATGATTGATGCAGTTAAAGGATACCCAATTGACATTAACTAATCAAGTGAAACCCTAATAATGTAGTGCCCTATGTCATAGATCAATTCTAGTTTCAGGATTTGTTGGGTGGTGAAATGAGTATCCCTTTAATGGAAACTCAGAGTCGTATACTATTGAGTATATGCTTGTTTTTCAGGATGGATGCGGCCATACCTCGGCAGGAGAACTTTTACAGTTGTATCTCAGATACTTATATATATGTGATCTTCTTGAGGACAACTCTGGTTGTACCTTAGATAATAGGGTTTGTATACCCTGGTTACTATTGTGGTGACCTATATACCAAGGGAGGGCTAGTATATTTTGTGGCTTGACTATATATTTCACTTCCGCAAACTCATACTCACTAAGGGCAGGTGAGATCTTAGGATCATGGGTCTCCTAGATCATGTATGGAACTGATTTTAAATTAGTAGTGGTCAATTGGAGTCTGAGTGGTGTATCTCAAACTCTCTGAGGTTTAATGAAAAATGTAAGGCAGCCTTGTAGTATATCTACTAGGGTTAAATGTGCTTCACATTGGTTGTTAACCATTGCCTTGTTTCTTATAATTTTTAGTTAATGTATAATGCGGTAAGTGAAATTAACTATTAAAAGATGATATATTTATCTATTCCTCTGTACATTGTGCTAATCATGCTTAACATTCTTTAGTTGTTTAGTCTATTATACCTTCTTAATATGCTTAATTGGTTTAATTTGTTTAATATGATAACCTGATGTAATAAGTAATTGTTGTTGAGAGTTATATCTCTCGTTGGGACATGGGTCTCACCTTGTGGGTCACCATGTATTTCTGGGTAATAGTCAACAATGTGGTCAGGTTCGTGGAGGTGAAGAAGAGAAACTTGGAGAGTTGTAGGAGTTGAAGGTTGGCTAGTAGTTAGTTGTGTCCTAGAGTCATCCATGTACTCTCAAGTTCGGGTAGGGGGTGTTTTGTAGATGATTTGTACATTGAATTGAGTTTTTGGTAGTACTCTAATGATGTATATGGTATGTACATATGTGGAACATATGCTTTTGTATACAGGTTGTGACGTCCTCGGATTTTGATTTCTCCAACCCTATTGGGAATGAGATTTCAAAATCCGAAAACATCATCCAATCATATCAGAACGCGATGAGGAAGCATAATACGCATACATGAACATACAACCATAACATTTCTCAACGATAACATGCATATTTACAACATGAATTACATTTACATATTACAAGAAGATTTACAAGTTTATGAACATGTATGCTAAAAGGATCTTAGACAATAGGTACAACCTATACAACTTGCTCACATCTTATTATTTTATCCCATTCCAGCTCTGGACCTAGAAAATACGAGAAACAAAAACATCAACAAAAGTTGGTACGTGGAATTAAAAGCTATACTATGCTGGCATATAAAATATTCGAAATTGATGAAAGAGAAAGAAAACATTATTTAAAGGCAGAAAATCAGGTAATCCCAAGTTAATAATCATATTTCAATGGACATGTATTACTATGGTGGACTTAGCAAAAACATAAATATTAGGCCCTATCCCTGCGTACCTTGTACCATTAGGGATCTCCCCGCGTACCTTGTACCATTAGGGAGGTGCTAGTCAACATTAATACTTTCCCTCTCTAATAGGGAGATTAATGAACCATCAGTAACTACATTCCATTTTCTTTCTTTAGTGTTCTTATTGTTCAAGGCGGAAATGTCAATACATATAGATCTACATCCAACAATGTATTTCAAGTACAAGCAAGCAAGTACATATATTTAGCATCTAGAAAATCTAGTCATATAATTATATCCACGTACTTGAGTTCAGAGATTCATACTTATATTCGGGATCATCTACATCTCTGGTCATCACCTGATTAAGACAAGACCACATACTATCATCAGATTCTAATCATCTTAACCCTAGTCGTGTTCATTAGGGTTTATATTATCTCATTAGGATATTCCAACGTTTACTTGCATTATTGTCTTATAATTATCCTACTGATGTCATTTTCCAGATTATGATTCATTATCTGAATACTAGGTTCCATATCCTTTTTGTGCACATATAACCCTAGGTTACATCTTTAACCTAGATTAGGGTTTTAAACCATGTATTAATATTCATCTTCATATAACTTGGATTTTGTTCACCTTTATGATCTCATAGTTAAAACTGAGGTTCAAAATACTGATATAAGCTTACTCTGTGAATTTCATCGTTTATTGACCATGTATGCATTTATTACATTTTATTTAGCCTTATTAGCCCTAATTAGACATATTAATTAAATTACATAATTTAGTACATCAACATCGTCATATCTGACATCAAATGCATTAAAGACATGATTATGGACTTACTGACATTTTTCCATAATTTTAGGTCGATGTTTGATATTTATTATCCATCAATTAAGCATTTCACAACTAATAAGATATCACTAATATTTAAGCATGAAAAGACTGATATAAAGATTCCATGTTGTTCTACTCATTTTTCTGGACGTTTTGGTACCTTGTTTGTATTTTTTTGATAAACGTGCTAATTACTGTGAATTAAAGAAGGTATGGTCATTTACTGGGAATTACCTTTTCCTGGCCAATAGCCTGCCAACACGTGGCTTCTGAGGCTGGGTGCATCCTTTCCTAGCTTGCAAGGGTGGGCCGGCCGGTTCTAGACTCTGAAACCGGCTACCTTGGTCTTGGACCCAGTTTGTCCGTTCCTCCTTTGATGCGAGCCCTACCCACTTCCCTTTCTCCCGATCGCAGAGACGCGGCGCTATCTGCTCTTCCGGAGATGCCAGCGCCACCTTGTGATTCGGTTGTCTTCCGCTCAATCCACCTCCAAGCTTGTCAGCTTCTCCATCCCAGCCTGCCCAGTGCCCCCGTCTAGTCCAGCGTGAGCTATAGCTCTGGCCGCCGCTGTTGACTGCTTGGGTCCCCAGCGGGACTCTACTTTCGCGATGCAGCTGCTGCCGCCTAGGGCTCTACTCCGGCTTGCGATGGGTGGCGAGTTCCTGCTTGGAGATGCGGTAGAGGAGGGGCGGCATATTGCGGTGTGAGGCAGTGAGGAGGAGTCGCAGGTAGCCGGGTCGTGCTGGAATAAGGTAGGCGGAAGGGACCTCACGACTGATGTCGGAGAATGCCCTGCAGGTGCGGCAGGGCAGAGCTTCACGGATTTGGGTGTTGTCTACTGGAAGGGAACCAGGACCAGGCTCGCCCTCTAAGTGGTGGTCTGCGAATATGCTGCAGCTGCCTCCTCAAAGCTCCAACATCGCATCCTGTCAGAACGATCGTATGGAATTGTGGCAGCGCCAGGTTGGGGTGGAGGTGCTCGGAGATGGCTTCCCGGTCTGGGTCTCTGACCTGCTAGAGGCTTGGTTCGTCAGTCATGAGGAAGGTTTTTGGTCGGCCATTGGATACAACCCAGGGTTCTAGGTTGCGAAAGAGAGGGGTTTTGAGGAATGAGTCTGGTTTCATACGACTATCCACGAAAAGGGATTCTACAATGATCGTTCATCTCCTCCGAGCATTACAGATCTGTGAATACTAATGAAACGTGTGTATCTACATAATCAGTTTAGATCACATGGAGCTCGCGATTGACAGGGTAACCAAGGCGGGTGCCTGACCTGAGGATTCCGTAGGAATCGGAGGTCAAAGATGCAGTCACTACCCTTTGATCCCAATTCATGGGCTGAAAGAAACCCGCCCAAAGGGTAATATGTGGCATATGCCATGTTACCGCCACATATAGAAAGTTTGTGTGACATCACCTAATATATCTCAATCTTAGGTCTAGAATCATCTAAAATTTTATAGTCATTTAGTCAAAAAAAATTCAAACATGATTATCCATCAATTGGCCAATCCTAATGCCATGAGATTTTAACCTAGCCTCACCAATCAGTTGTTCTTTCTCCCAACTAAGTTTGATACTAAAAGTCTAACATTTCTTCATTAAACCTGATTTCTCAATATCCACACAAATAAACATGTAAACGTCATCCAATATTGATCAAACAAGTTCAATCCACTTCAAAAGGTTATGATGCATCCCATTGTTCTTTATTCAACCATTCAATCATATTAATCCATACAATACTTCATTTAGATACTTCACTTCATATGTCCTCAATGTTAACTACTAACTAGTGTGAATCATCTCCATGTACATAAATGGTCTTGGAAAATGATTAGTGATCCTCTATTGTCATTACAGTCATACTTGTGGGTCAAAAGAATCCAAAGTTCAATAGAAGTTACCTCGACTTGGGATTAACCAACTAGTAATATTTATCGACCTCAAATAGTATATTAGGTATCAACTCCTAGAAGTCAGGGTCACCACATTCACCCCACCTTAAATGGAATTTCGTCCTCAAAATTCAAATAATCGTACTCAAGTATATATCAAATAATCAATCTTCAAAAAGGTCACCACTTCTAGGTACCAAAGTTCCCATATTTCCATATGTATCCCAAGCGGACATAATAGGTTCTCTATCATATAGGGTGTACCCACCCCACCTTATACATGTTGAAGTATAACACCCTTTTTTTTTAGAGTTGAAGCATCATATAATGGCTTAGTCATAACTTGACATTATAATATCTTAGGTTACATCACCTCTAAGGGTACATGTTTTGTTCATACTTTTAATGTTCATGAGGAATTCGTTATATGCCATGATATTTAGATTGTTCAAATCTAACATCATTAATATGTCTTATGATCAACATCTTACAATGATTTTAGCATTAGAGGAGATTTATCTTCCCGCTTGATATCATATTTGTTTTTCTACTTAAGAAGGGCTTACGTAACATGTTTGACTATTAGGGTTTCACCCTATGGTGTGATATTCATACTCAACTTAGAAGCATACATTGAGAAGGATCAAAGTTACAACTATATTTCTGATCATATATCCTATGATCCAAAATATCTTTATATCAAGTTCGTGAGTTCAACTTTTTATGTCTTGCATGTATTATGTGAAGGGAAAAAGAGAATATACTATGTTTATCCCATGATCTCAACATCATATCTTTCATGTTTCATATGAATGGAAAGAGAATATTTTATTGTCAAACTTATAATGATCTCAATCTTGGGTACTACATGTATGATATAGGGGGGGATACATAATAGGCCAAGCTTATACGAGTGACTCCTCATATATAAATCATCTGTATAGCTCAAGTGAGGTTTCTATCATCGTATATTAAGAAGGAGAAGAAGAAGGGAGAACATGTATGTTGAGTATCTTTTGCATAGAGAATCATACTCTCATAACTAGGGTTCATATATTACCTCACTTGCAACTAATGATGAGATTTACAAAATATGTCACTCTAGCTAGGACCTAACTCAGCCAAAGGATTGACTTTATCATATGGGTCATACCCATCCTTTTATTTTACCCAATTCTCACATATAGATTTGAATCATGCATAAGGACTCAACTCAACACTCGAGAGTAATCTAGTGTAGGATTTTTTTTTAAACACATATCTCATATATTGGAGGCTAGGTCTTATGACCTTCTCCCTGTGGGTCTTACTCTCTCTAGAGTTCACCACATATCTCATCCTACCACTAGACATACTCCTTGTATAAGAGCTTGAGGCTCATGCAAACTCATCTCCATCTTAACTTAGCTTATTTTAAGTAGGAAAAGAGAATGTACTTTCATCATCACGACTTAGCATAGATCCTCTAAGAGTGGATTCGGCTCATATACAACTCAAATCTTAATAAGGAACTTATACCATCATAGATTGAACTTAGTTAAGATTTCACATGCTTATATCAACTATCATTCTGTCATCTACTCCATGTATCACATATCTTGATAAGGCTCTAGACATCTAATCTAGACTACTCTCTTTTCTAGACTGATGTCACTCCCCTTCACTTAGATTGCATGAACACTCACTACTCTCCAGTGTGAGGGACACATTTTTATATTTACATATAGGTAATAAAATATTATATAGTTTTTCTCCGAGAAGGCAGACGACAGAGAAAACTATCAAGGCTCGAGTTGATTGGAAAACAAAACCAAATCAGCAAAACGAGTGTCCCACACATAGTAGATAGTCTAGTGCCATGTCACCTAGTGAAATGGCGAGAACAAGGTGTAGACTAGTGTAGCTACCCAATACATATGAGCTCTATATGGAAAGGGTTTCAGACACTTGTCTAAACCTAGTTCTCGAACATCTAGGTTCTAACCTAGAGGCTAAGTCAAACCTTATTCCTATAGAACAACTTACTAAGTTTCTAAGGTTTAAAGTGAAAGGTGAGATTTAGGTTTAATGTTTCATGGTGAGAAATTGTTAGGTGTAGCTACTGTTCATGCTCTGATACCAACTGTGACGTCCCCGGATTTTTATTTCTCCAACCCTATTGGGAATGAGATTTCAAAATCCGAAAACATCATCCAATCATATCAGAACGCGATGCGGAAGCATAATACGCATACATGAACATACAACCATAACATTTCTCAACGATAACATGCATATTTACAACATGAATTACATTTACATATTACAAGAAGATTTACAAGTTAATGAACATGTATGCTAAAAGGATCTTAGACAATAGGTACAACCTATACAACTTGCTCACATCTTATTATTTTATCCCATTCCAGCTCTAGACCTAGAAAATACGAGAAACAAAAACATCAACAAAAGTTGGTACGTGGAATTAAAAGCTATACTATGCTGGCATATAAAATATTCGAAATTGAAGAAAGAGAAAGAAAACATTATTTAAAGGAAGAAAATTAGGTAATCCCAAGTTAATAATCATATTTCAATGGACATGTATTACTATGGTGGACTTAGCACAAACATAAATATTGGGCCCTATCCCTGCGTACCTTGTACCATTAGGGATCTCCCCGCGTACCTTGTACCATTAGGGAGGTGCTAGTCAACATTAATACTTTCCCTCTCTAATAGGGAGATTAATGAACCATCAGTAACTACATTCCATTTTCTTTCTTTAGTGTTCTTATTGTTCAAGGCGGAAATGTCAATACATATAGATCTACATCCAACAATGTATTTCAAGTACAAGCAAGCTAGTACATATATTTAGCATCTAGAAAATCTAGTCATATAATTATATCCACATACCTGAGTTCAGAGATTCATACTTATATTCGGGATCATCTACATCTCTGGTCATCACCTGATTAAGACAAGACCACATACTATCATCATATTCTAATCATCTTAACCCTAGTCGTGTTCATTAGGGTTTATATTATCTCATTAGGATATTCCAACGTTTACTTGCATTATTGTCTTATAATTATCCTACTGATGTCATTTTCCAGATTCTGATTCATTATCTGAATACTAGGTTCCATATCCTTTTTGTGCACATATAACCCTAGGTTACATCTTTAACCTAGATTAGGGTTTTAAACCATGTATTAATATTCATCTTCATATAACTTGGATTTTGTTCATCTTTATGATCTCATAGTTAAAACTGAGGTTCAAAATACTGATATAAGCTTACTCTGTGAATTTCATCGTTTATTGACCATGTATGCATTTATTACATTTTATTTAGCCTTATTAGCCCTAATTAGACATATTAATTAAATTATGTAATTTAGTACATCAACATGGTCATATCTGACATCAAATGCATTAAAGACATGATTATGGACTTACTGACATTTTTCCATAATTTTAGGCCGATGTTTGATATTTATTATCCATCGATTAAGCATTTCACAACTAATAAGATATCACTAACATTTAAGCATCAAAAGACTGATATAAAGGTTCCATGTTGTTCTACTCATTTTTCTGAACATTTTGGTACCTTGTTTGTATTGTTCTGATAAACGTGCTAATTACTGTGAATTAAAGAAGGTATGGTCATTTACTGGGAATTACCTTTTCCTGGCCAATAGCCTGCCAACACGTGGCTTCTGAGGCTGGGTGCATCCTTTCCTAGCTTGCAAGGGTGGGCCGGCCGGTTCTAGACTCTGAAACCGGCTACCTTGGTCTTGGACCCGGTTTGTCTGTTCCTCCTTTGATGCGAGCCCTACCCACTTCCCTTTCTCCCGATCGCAGAGACGCGGCGCTATCTGCTCTTCCGGAGATGCCGGCGCCACCTTGTGATTCGGTTGTCTTCCGCTCAATCCACCTCCAAGCTTGTCAGCTTCTCCATCCCAGCCTGCCCGGTGCCCCCGTCTAGTCCAGCGTGAGCTATAGCTCTGGCCTCCGCTGTCGACTGCTTGGGTCCCCAGCGGGACTCTGCTTTCGCGATGCAGCTGCTGCCGCCTAGGGCTCTACTCCGGCTTGCGATGGGTGGCGAGTTCCTGCTTGGAGATGCGGTAGAGGAGGGGCGGCATATTGCGGTGTGAGGCAGTGAGGAGGAGTCACAGGCAGCCGGGTCTTGCTGGAACAAGGTAGGCGGAAGGAGACCTCACGGCTGATGTCTGCAGGGCAGAGCTTCACGGATTTGGGTGTTGTCTACTGGAAGGGAACCAGGACCAGGCTCGCCCTCTAAGTGGTGGTCTGCGAATATGCTACAGTTGCCTCCTCAAAGCTCCAACATCGCATCCTGTCAGAATGATCGTATGGAATTGTGGCAGCGCCAGGTTGGGGTGGAGGTGCTCGGAGATGGCTTCCCGGTCTGGGTCTCTGACCTGCTAGAGGCTTGGTTCGTCAGTCATGAGGAAGGTTTTTGGTCGGCCATTGGATACAACCTAGGGTTCTCCTGGTTGCGAAAGAGAGGGGTTTTGAGGAATGAGTCTGGTTTCATACGACTATCCACGACAAGGGATTCTACAATGATCGTTCATCTCCTCCGAGCATTACGGATCTATGAATACTAATGAAACGTGTGTATCTACATAATCAGTTTAGAACACATGGAGCTCGCGATTGACTGGGTAACCAAGGCGGGTGCCCGACCTGAGGATTCCGTAGGAATCGGAGGTCAAAGATGCAGTCACTACCCTTTGATCCCAATTCATGGGCTGAAAGAAATCCGCCCAAAGGGTAATATGTGGCATATGCCATGTTACTGCCACATACAGAAAGTTTGTGTGACATCACCTAATATATCTCAATCTTAGGTCTAGAATCATCTAAAATTTTATAGTCATTTAGTCAAAAAAAATTCAAACATGATTATCCATCAATTGGCCAATCCTAATGCCATGAGATTTTAACCTAGCCTCACCAATCAGTTGTTCTTTCTCCCAACTAAGTTTGATACTAAAAGTCTAACATTTCTTCATTAAACCTGATTTCTCAATATCCACACAAATAAACATGTAAACGTCATCCAATATTGATCAAACAAGTTCAATCCACTTCAAAAGGTTATGATGCATCCCATTGTTCTTTATTTAACCATTCAATCATATTAATCCATACAATACTTCATTTAGATACTTCACTTCATATGTCCTCAATGTTAACTACTAACTAGTGTGAATCATCTCCATGTACATAAATGGTCTTGGAAAATGATTAGTGATCCTCTATTGTCATTACAGTCATACTTGTGGGTCAAAAGAATCCAAAGTTCAATAGAAGTTACCTCGACTTGGGATTAACCAACTAGTAATATTTATCGACCTCAAATAGTATATTAGGTATCAACTCCTAGAAGTCAGGGTCACCACACAGGTTGTGGCTGAGGCCATTGGATAGATATGTGAATATCTGATATTGTATGTGCTCTTGTGCAGGTTTATATGCCTTTATGTAAATGTTCCTGGACATGTTTATGATGATTATTTGGTTTTAATTTCCCCTCTTTTCTGGCTTTATGGTTTATTAGTGATCGATCATGTTTTGTATTTTGAGTAATCTTGTTTACTAGTGGTGGGGCACTGTAGTTTTGTTGGTATCAGATCTCTAGGTTCACTGAGTCTATAGGGACATAGGACTTAGGTTTTGTGTTTGTTCTTATGTAATCCAACATATCTGGTCATAGCTTATGCTTATGCAGATATGTCTGGAGAATGAGAAGAACATGCAGAGAATATCAATGTACTGCCAGGAGGTGGTAGTAGGAGCCCAACACATGATGGAAGAGTGCTTGTGATGGGGTCAGAACATCCTGCAATGCCTCAATTTGACCCTATAGCCATGGAAAATCCAACTTTCCAATCCATGTTTGGACAACTCATGACAACGATTACACACTCACTAAATAGAGGGCCCATACCCCCCAGCTAAGGCAGTCGTCCCTAATGTGGAATCTTAAGGTTCTGGGAAGACATTTGAGAGGTTGAGACATGTGGGAGATGTCGAGTATGCAGGGACAGCAGACCCGACAGACGTCGATATATGGTTGATAGAGCTTGAGAAGGCATTCAAGATCCTGAAAATCCAAGAAGAGGATAAGGTGAAGCATGCTATTTACCTATTGAAGGGAACTGATGGCCACTGGTGAGCCATAGTGTGACGACCGCCATCGAGCCAACAACCAAATCACCACCAGTAATTATGTGGAATAACCCTTAGCAATGGATTAACAAAAAACACTAAAAATAAAATCATTTTGTAAAGAGATCCATTACTAGGAAACTATTAAAGAAAGAACCAAGGCAATATATACATCATGGTTCACATTGTACATACATTATACCATCTTATCTCGAGGATATCATATACCAGTTGCTTTTCCCAAACATATACATAAGAAACATAAAACCTCAAGGCATACAAGCCAAAATCTCAGATCATTTATAAAACCATTACGTACTAACTCCCAACGACCTGAGAGTACAAAGACAAAACATATGACTTCTATCTATAAGACACGACAAACAGCACACTCAACCTGAGTTGTTACTACTGTCCATATTGTTGTTCTCCTCCCTCTACAGTATAGTCTCTATCTCCTCGTCTGCATCCACCTAAAAATGTTGGGACCAACGGGGTGAGACAAAAGTCCCAGCGAGAGATATAACTCTCCACCAACAATATTATTCTCACAAATAAATAGTATAAAACTAAGCAGAGGATCTTTTATATTAATAATCAAGATGAATCACTGTTTAAAAGTAGAACAGAGCAATGTCATCTTTTAAAAGCATTGCAGCTATCTAAGATAAATCAATAAATCATCTATTCACTTTATAAGTAATATGAAGAACACATATAACATCTATCTATTCAAGATGTATAAAAGAAAAGTAACATCAACCAATGTTTCCATATTCAATCCTTAAGCAAATATGCTACGGATGATTACATATTTACAATCACACTTATGCCAAAAGAAGATGAGGTATACCGCTCATGCTCCAACCGACCACTGCTTAGTCAAAATCGGTACCATACAAGGTCAATGGAAGAGCCAGCTGCCAAGACCTCACCTGTCTCGATCAGTACAAGACCACTAGTAGTGAAATCATGTCAAACTGCAACTAGCTTGTAAAGGTATAGCGACATCTTTGCTAAAGAGCTATAGCCGTAGCATGCACTCTCTTCAGGGAGATCACACACCAATCCCCAATACATTTCATCAAGGCGATCACACGGCAACCCTGGCATCACTATAGCAAAAATGCCCATCAGTGGCCTTTTAGAAATGCCACTAAAAAAAGTAAACACCACTAAACATGTTTAGTGGCATTTGTTGACACTTAAAAAAATGCCTCAAGTACCAATGCCACTAGAAAGATAGTGGCATAAGTTGTAAATGCCACTAAATGTTTGGCTTTAGTAGCTTCTAAAAAATGCCAAATAAAGGCCACTAAAACATCATTTGGCATTTATAAAAAAGCCACTATCCATCAATTGGGTTTTATACAAATGCCACTAATTTGTATTATGTTGTTGTATGAAACAATTCTTTTTGAGTGTAATGACATATAAAAAAGACACCAATGACATACCAGTTCTGTATTACTACATTTTCATGGTTTTTAGTCATTAAATTTTTAGTTCATTATCAGGTTTTCTAATTGAATGCCATTGCATCTGAACTCAATTTTTCAAAAGTATGAATTCTTCATTTATAATCAAATGACAATTACATGGCCATTTTACCTTGCCCCTTAGATGGAATACAACACCAATGATATACTTTCATACAACATTTTTCTATTCAATACAATAACTTCTACATCATTGGATCCCTCTCTTCCCTTATATGACTATCTACTTTTCGGCATGTCGACTTTAGAGCTCCTTCAAGAAATAGCTTTATGTGTAGGTAGAATCCCTGATCCACCTCCCAGAACCATTGGATAACAGGTGATGCATTGTTGTAGCCGGAGTATTCTATATTCTGAAGTAATCAGTAACCATGATAGAATTGAAATTGAAGTTTCTGGAAGATTATGCATTATATCAGCTGTTCAAAACCTACATCACTTGAAAATGTTTCAAACTCATGTCAGGTGCACCTCAATTATAGCATGTATGCAATAAAATGAGTAATAGGGAAAAGTTGGTGTTTATTGTCTGGATTTAGCATGTATGCAATAAAACAAGTAATCTTAATAAGTAGTTGTACCTGAAGACTAGCATGAACAACATATTCCCATTGTGGAAACAATAATAGATAGCAAATTGCATGGGTTCTGATTGATGGAACTCGTCTTCAACCATACTTGCAGCCTACAAGACATCTTCTACATCTTCAAATGTCTCTTTCCAGTGGTTTCCCCTCAACCACCAAACCTCCACCTACAAGCCATATTGTCGATTTAGGCACCATTTTACCATCTTCTCAGCCAATTGTGTCTCAAGGGTAGTCTTTTACTTTGTATAGTTCAGTACATGTACAAGGAGCACTGCCTAACGCCAATTATAACAACAATTACCTAGATTAAGTATACCGCAGTTGCTTCAACAACCCATTCAACAAGCACCTTCTCTGACGACACTTCAGCGGTGGGGACAAGCATTACAATCACACTTGCAACCTTCTCAACCATCAAATTTTCCAGTTTCAGCAGCAGTTGCAGCTAAATAATTCATTGAGCTTGAGTCAGTAGAAGTTCTAACTCTTACCTCAAGGTTTCTAATCATTTTTTCTCCAAAGCATCGCTAGGATGAATCTATATCATAGTGAAACACACAAGTTAGTATAGACAACTATAAATGAGTGATTGAAAGCATGCAGAATAAAAGACAATAAAAAAATTACAGAGGAAAGAACATGCTCATATAAGAAAAATATTGCAGTTGAGAATGTATCTGCAGCCCATCTAACTATAGCACGGGATGAATTAGGATCCAAGTATATTAATACACAAGCTGATGACAATATCATAAACATTAAAATTATTCAAGAGAACCATATGACGAGAACTCAAAAAGATCAGCAGCACAAACAAATTTGGAACATAGTAAAGTGCATCAATATCCTTATATGATACAACCTTCAAGCCAGACACATCTGTGATAATAGCAACTGTGATGTGTGTTTAAACTTTGAAGAATCCACAATCCATATAATGACCCAATGCACTCATGCTGAGAAGATTTGGAATGAACCCTAGAACAGAAGGTTAATTAGTGGCACACCTACCAGTGATTTTAATGATTTGATCAACTGGGTTTTAAACAAAGGGGACAATGAAACTCTTGTGGACCTCATAGCTTTGTGTTTGGGAGATTGGATAAGTAGGAATGAAACTATCTACAATAGCATGACTATTTAGCCTTACTTGACAGCTCACAACATTTTCCCTTGGGCTCATAGCTTTGTAGACATGAGACTATAGAACATATCTTTTAAAAGAACTAATGTGGATAGAAAAGAATGCATGTGGTGTATTCCTCAGGTGGGATACATAAAAATCAATGTGGATGCGGCCTTTATAGTTGATAAAAGGGTGCAGTTGGTTGTTGTGTTCATGAATCATAGTAGCAAGGTGATAGCTAAGTCGAAAGCCTCAACCAAAGTCTAAAGCAAAAAGATTCGATGGAAGAGGAGTGGGGGACGGCGGCGGAGGGTGATCCAGGAGAAGCTGTTGGCACGGCCTCTATGGAGACTAGGGAGTCCTTGGAGGCGGGGCGCAAGACAGGAAGCGATCGACAGCAGGGACAGAACAATGATCGACAACCTAGGAGTCCAGAAAAGGCAAGAAGTGGCGGCGCTGGCATAAACCTAGACGTGGCTGCCATGAACGCGGACAAACTCTGTATCCCTAATATCGGCATTGAGTTTCAGTATGGAGGAATGCGGGGACCGTCCCAGGAGGGGACTCTAGTGGGGTTGGACCCGAAGGAAGGCGGCGGTGAGCGAATCCCAGTCGCGGTAGAAGGAACACGCACCCTAGGGTTTTTCCCACCGCTCGCAGGCAGCAACCAAGAGATGCAGACCCCCCCGATAACCCAACCTGCAAGTGCATGGGGAAAGAGCAAGTCCAAAGACTCGACCGCAGCGGCGCCGAACGGATCTACAGACCTCTTCCTTAACAAACGTTTCGAAGAACATCTTGACCCGGAGGCGGTCAATCTGTACATGGCGGATGGACAACCGGAAATAACAATAGATCTGATGTATGAAGAGTTTCTTGATCGCCCGTGGCAATATGCGGTAGTTGTGAAGGATATGGGAACACAGTTAGGGTATATGACCCTTAAGGATCATCTCCGAGCCATGTGGAGCCTTGTTGGTAAGTACAACATATACGAATTGGATATGAATCACTTTGTTATCCAACTATCATGCCGGCGGGACTATGACATGGCAACAACGGGAGGTCCATGGAAGATCTTCGGTTGCAACTTAATCGTTTGGGATTGGCATCCTTCCTTTGTTCCCTCTGCTGATTTACCACGGAAGATTGTGTGTTGGGTCAGGATCCTGAACCTTCCGCTACACCTCTATGTCCAAACCATCTTCAGTTGCATAGGCAAGGCCCTCGGCAGACTGGTGAAAGTCGATGAACACACCATCAAGCGCACAAGAAGCAAGTTCGCACGCCTTGCCGTCGAGCTTGACACCACTACCGAATTGGCGGCGAGTATTGTTATCAATGGACTTGATTTTGAAGTCGAGTATGAGGGATTCCCGTATCAATGTGCGAATTGCGGAGAAGACGGCCACACGTCTGTGCAATGTCGAGCAGGAATAAAACCACAGGAAGAGCAACGTAATAACACCGTCCCTCCGGAGGTACCGGCTACAGAGCCCGAAAATCCATGGAGAACTCAGAAGAACCGGCGGGGATCCCAGGGGAAACAACAGCCCAGCAAAACTCCTGTAAGCTCTACTACTCTAATCAGGAATCAGTTCGAAAACTTGATAGCAGAGGATGAACCGACTGAGGAAGTCACGAACACTAGTCAAGATGGAAAGAAGCCGGCTGAAAAGCCTGTGGCACACAAGAACCCTAAAATCTGGAGGAAGAAGAAGGCATCGGAGCAAATGGAAATAGCTGATCAAAAAAGGAAAGTCCTTAGGGACATCACAAACCAATCTCAACAAGCTAAAGAAGTATCTGCGCAAGTCGAGCAGCCCAAAAAAACTCCTGAACATACAGTTGTGAACCCGGCGATTGACGAGGTTATTGAAATCATCCCTGAGGATGTGGTCCCTGTGACACGGGCTGCAACCATGCACACAACATGTAGTAGAATCAGAAAACGGGACAGCGACAGTGCAGCGTCCACATCCGCCACTCCAAGGAAAGCTATGGCAGGAAAGATCTTCAAGGGGAGTGGGACGAAGATGAAGAGAGCAGGTGTTGCTAAAGTGGCTGCAGAAAGCATCCGTAGAAGCCCCAGGATGAGAGAAAGTGCAAACACAGAAAATAGCGTGGACATGCTATAAGGAGTAGAAAATTGTTGTGAAGAAAATCGGGAACCCAATGTTAATCAGTCTTAATTCTCTCTTTAGAAGAAAGCTGAATTACATTTCTTGTGGGATGTCGAAGTTGCTGTGTTGGAATGTGAGAGGGATAGGAAATGATGACACAGGCAGAGTGCTCAAAGATCTTGTCTCCAAACACAAGCCGGCTGTTACGGCTGTGTTAGAACCCCGCATTAGCGCGGACAAAGCCACTCAAACTATTAAAAAGCTTGGGTTTCCGAATTCACACCGATCTGAAGCTCGGGGTTACTCGGGTGGGATTTGGATCTGCTGGGATGCGGCAGTGTGTGACGTGCAGATTCTCAAGACACACCGCCAATTTATAACCTGTCGGGTGAATAAGTCTTATATTGCTACTTTCATATATGCTAACCCCCACTTTCAGGTCCGTAATCTTCTGTGGAAGCACTTGAACGACATGGGCAATAGTTTCACTGAACCGTGGATAGTTGCTGGTGACTTCAACACTACCATCTCTCCTTCGGAAACTGTTGGATATCAGTCTTACAACCATCGTGAGGCTCAGCTTTTCTCCACTACTATGCTCGAAGCAGGTCTTACTGATCTGGGTTTTCTGGACAAAAATTCACTTATAGGCATGGTGTGAAACAGAGCAGACTCGACCGCGGCTTGGCCAATTCTGATTTTCTCATCGCCTTTCCAGAGGTTGCGGTGACTCATCTTCCCAAGGTTGAGTCCGATCACTGTCCCCTTCTTATTCAAATTCAGGTGAATGTGTATAGTAAGCGCAGGTTTGTCACCAAAGCTTCATGGGCTCAAGACCCCTCGTTCAATCGTTGCCTTGATCAACACTGGAGCAGACATCTTCCTTTCCATGAGGCCCTTGAGCACGCAAGGCAGCACATCAATGCGTGGGATTCCATGCGAAACAAGAAGCGAAAAGAAACAAAAGACAGGCTCTTGCGTAATATAAATACCCTTCAAACAAACATGGTTGTTCATTATGATGTTATTTCTGACAATCTTTGTACCAAGATGGAGGATGAGCTCAAAATGATTCTCAAGCATGAAGAAGAGGATTGGAAACAAAAAAGCCACGTCAACTGGATTCGGGAGGGTGATTCCAATACCCGTTTCTACCAAGCCTATGTGAACCAAAGGAGGAGGTCCAATAAATGTCAAATTATCAAAAACCGGTCGGGGGACTGGATCACAAATGAAGAAGACATATTCCATCTGGTCACATATTACTTTGTCGAGCTGTTTACTTCTGATAGAAACACCTGCCAGCAACAGATTGATACTATCCCCGCGCGGTTTGCTCCGGTGGTCAGCGAGGAATATGGCCGGCTGACCAAAGTAGTTCATAAGGATGAAATTATTGATGTTCTTAAGGCTATGGACCCTTACAAGGCTGCTGGTCCAGACGGTATTTCGGCTCATTTCTTATTAACTAACTGGCCTGTGCTTCAAGATTCTATATGGAGGACAGTTAAGGAGGCGCTAAATGATGGTATTCTCAATGAACAAATGTGCAATGCTACCGTGGTTCTTATACCCAAAGTTCCTAAACCAAAACTTGCAAGTCAGTTTCGCCCTATTTCTCTTAATAATACCATCCTTAAACTCTGCTCTAAAGTCATTGTTGAAAGGCTGAAAAAATGGTTACCAGGTTGGATTAACCCAGCGCAAAGTGCCTTTGTCCCGGGCAGGAAGATTTCTGATAATATATCTGCAGCTCAGGAAATCATACACTCTATGAAAAGGAAGAATTCAAAGAAGACAATGGCCATTAAAATCGACCTCACGAAAGCTTATGACAGACTGGCATGGAATTTCATTGAGGATACGCTGAAAAAAGTGAATCTTCCTAATAATATGATTCTTTACATTATGAGCTCTATCACCAGCGGCAGTTCTACCATTGCTTGGAATGGCAGAAATTCGACCAGTTTTAGGCCGAGAAGAGGTCTTAGACAAGGCGATCCTTTAAGTCCTTATATCTTTGTGCTTTGTATTGAATGTTTAAGTCAGATGATTGAAGAGTGTGTTACTTCTAAAAAATGGCATCCTATACAGCTGGGTAGGAAGGGCCCGCAGATTTCTCACCTCTGTTTTGCAGATGACATCCTTCTTTTTGCCAAAGCCAATCTAACCAACATTGACACTATTGTGCACTGCTTAAGGGAGTTTGAGATGGCTTCGGGCCAAGCGATTTCTATTGAGAAGACGAGGATTTTCTATTCCAAGAGTGTAGCCCAGCAGGAAGCTTTTCATATTTGTGATCGAAGTGGGCTGCAACGCACTCAGGACCTGGGGAGATACCTAGGGGTCCCGATCCTCCATACACGGGTGAACAAGAAGACTTACAGTGAAGTTCTTGATAAGGTCACGAGCAGAGTAAACTCCTGGGCTGCTAGGACCTTATCTTTAGCGGGGCGCATATGTCTTGCTAAAAGTACCCTCGCTACCATCCCTACCTACATCATGCAAACTTCTAAGCTCCCTCTGCAATTATGTGACAGGATAGATGGTGAAATATGGCGCTTCATTTGGAGTGGTGGACGGAAAAGGAGAGGGATGCATCTTGTGTCTTGGGAAAGGCTTACGAGCAAGAAGATCCATGGTGGTCTGGGTCTTAAATCTATGCGGGATTGGAACCAGGCTCTTCTTCTCCGCCATAACTGGGATATCTGGAGTGGCAGAAAGACTCTTTGGTGCATGGCCATGCGTGACAAGCTGATGAGAAGCAATCCAGGAACTACCTCTAATCTATCCCGCCTGGCGAGAACTGTTCTGCAAATGAATTCATTCATGCATTCTAATACTTTCCTGTGCCCTATGAGTGGGAACCAAATCAATGTGTGGCAGGACAGCTGGCTTCCTAGTGGTATTTGTTTGAAGGACCACGTTAGACGAAATATCCCTGATGAGCTGCGTGACTTGCAGGTGAGCAGCTTAGTGAATCTGGAAGGTCACTGGGACCGTGATTTTCTCAATCTTTGGCTTCCTGAAGGAGTAGTCAAGGAGATCCTTAATATTCAACCTCCTGTTGAGACTGAAGCTGAAGATATCTATGTATGGAAGCTCAACAATGGGGGCAGTTACACGGCCAAGTCTGCCTACACGGCTTTGAGGGCGAACGCTGAAGTTAAAAGACCGGGACAGTGGCCGGTTATTTGGAAAGCCCAGGTGGCGGCGAAGATAAAGATTTTCATGTGGCTCGCTGCTAATGGAGCCCTTCTTACTAACTGGAAACGGAGAAGATGAAGGATGACCACCAATGCTTTGTGCAGTCGCTGCAATAAAGAAGATGAAACCAGTCTCCATGCCTTGAGAGACTGCGACAAGGTGAAACCAGTGTGGTTACATTTACTAGCTGGAGAAACGCCTGGGAATGCCGCACCTATCACACAAGATTTCTGGAGCTCATCTAATCTTGAGCAGTGGATCAGCAGGGGGCTTCGTTTTAGCGAGGACACGAGAACTATGTTCATCATAGCTTGTTGGGTTATTTGGAAGCAACGTAACCTGGCGGTCTTTGAAGCCAAAGACACACCTGTGTTACAGCAGGTGAACAAAATTCTATTGGAATACAACAGAACCGTTGCAGCTTGGGTTGGGAATGAAGCCGACGAGAAGCTTGGTACAATGACGTTTCAAAGTTGCAACGGGAGCAGACAGCTACTGATGCATGTGGACGCCGCCTGGAAGAGGGGCAAAGGTGCCATTGCTGTGATTGTGCAGGATTGCAATAATCAATGGAAAGGTGGAGTTGGCCAACTGATTTCAGCGGAAAGCCCTCTTCAAGCTGAACTTATGGCCATTGCCCTTGCTGCAAAGATTATTAAATCCGTCAATTTACAAGGTACTGCTGTGATTATAGACTGCTTGACGGCTGTGAAGATGTTACATGATGATTGTTACAAGCATCCTAGATATGCGAGCATTATTAGGGGAATCCAACTTGTTCTGGGAGACAATGCAACTGTTCAACATGTGGAGAGGAAGAATAATGGACCAGCTGATGCTTTGGCTAAGGCTCATCTACAAAAAACCTGCAAAATCAAGTATTACGATGTCCCCCCTAAGGATGTCATTGATACTGTACAAATCATTTCCTGTAATGGTAGTAGTACTACCATATTTAATTCTATGCAAATAACTCAAATCTGTAATTTGTCTTTAAATATGCTTGCACGGGGTGAGCGAGATGAATAAAATAATTGCCCGACTTCCCTAAAAAAAAAGTCTAAAGCAAAAAGTTAAATAAAAAATACATGTATCCTTGTTCTAGATGGTTAAACAAAAAAAAAACCATGATGAAGGTGTTTGTTCAGTGTAAATTAGCAAATAATAAGGGCTTGTTAAGTGTAAAGTAGCAAATAATAAGGGAAAATAATTTACCTGCTGACTCATCTCAACAATGCCACCTGCATTATCAACAATAGGTCCAAACATATCCATAGTCAATACATATGCAACTTATAGATATTAACTAAGAACAACTTTGTTAGAATGTTGATGTTTTAAAATCATTGTACTTTATAAATGATATGATCTACCCATAACACTTATAGTTGCTAGCATGGATGGGTGTCCCAACAACACCCCATGGAAATCCAGAGTTGAATTCTGAATCCATTAATTTCCAAACTTATCTAGCTGTCTTCATGTTCATTTCAGTATTAATCTATAAGTTATTGTAATGGTCATCATGTTTACACATATGTTATGGTAAATAGTTAATAGGATAGTTAGTGGTGCAGAAAACAATTTGTATATGAAGACAATTGGAATATAACGGTGGAATTTTATAGATTAGTGTAATGTTCAAAATATACAGTTTAAACTAGTACTAAAAAACATGAAATAGAAAATTTCAACACACAAATTGACAAGTCAGGTACACCAGGCCAATATTCCTATTTAGAAAAGCTTCCAATTTACTTCCGGCCATAAAATGTGGTCTACTTCTAAGAATAAGTCTAGCAGGGAGCATCTGCATTTATGATGAGTCTCAAGTGACAACAGGCCATGAGCATGCACCATGTCATAAGTTCTTGGGTATGCCAGAAATGCTTCACACCTAATTCAAAAGAAAGCATTGATCAAGACCTTCAACTAATAATACACAAGCAAACATCAGTCGTGATTCCAAAATGGCATGCACAAAAAGATATCACAATATCTAAGTTATCAATCTTTCAAATATGTAATTGTTAGACACACATTGGATATATCTACTTTTCAACCTCATTCATATATATCATGAGCTTCCAAACATTATCCTCAAATATGTGTATTACACTGATTATACTTATAGGCTTAGAATCAGGTTTTGTCAGCCATCATTAATAGTCATTTTTATGTACTTATAGATGATCACAAATTAGCCCACATCAACATACATGATGAGGCTGAGCCCTAGATAATGAAGATGATAATGATAGAAGAAAGCACATCCACATCAACATTCAATTAGGTTTTTAATGGTTAACAATACATCTATTTTTTAGTTTCCAAATCAGTGTATTCCCAATTTTGATTACCTAAACCAAAAATGTGGATAAAGAGATGATTGAAGAGCTACAAATCAGAGGAAAAAAGTGATCGTACCAATCATGTTGAACACCAATGAATCATTGGTCAAGAATTAGAGGGAGATAATTGGGGCTGGTTGTAGGAACTACATTCATCACCCAGACAGATTTTCTAGCTTCTAGTAGAGCATTATTAAAACCACCAAATTGGGCATTCATGCCTAAGACATTTCTTAGCATATTAAAGGGTGGGGAAGGATCTTCATCACCAGGTCTTTTAGGATGATCAGAAAATATAAGAGGTGAAAGAAGAGACCAGTAATTATTCAGGACAAACTTCCAATTAATGGCATCTTCTGAAAATTCTTGCAGATGAAAACCTATAAAGAAAAGATATTTATCAAAAGAAGCAATAGAAATATGCATAAAGAGTTTTAGCACATGAGGATGAAATTACCATATACACTTAATTCAGAAGAATTCAATCTGGCATGAGAAGGCCACAGACTCTGACTTTTAGTAGGTAGCCATCAATGACTTCTAGTTCCTCCTAAGAAGGTGTGAAGAGGAAGATAATATGGGGACTCAACATCTTAGCTCTTACCACAGATTTTAGGTCCAGATTTCCTGCAAGCATTTGTAGATCAAATAAAAGAAAAGAAAATTGATTTATAGAGTTTGCAGGAGAAGGATCACTTAAAGTAAGATTGCAAGGAATTGTAGTAGCATTGAGTCTTAGATATAAAATAATAATCAAATCCATATGCAAAACAACTTGAACAAAAAACAACTTATGGATGATCACTAATACAAGTATATATATATGATTATGCTTACAAGCTAACATGAAGTGTATGGTTATACTAATTCAAAAGAAAGACTATCTAGAAAACACTTTGCTAGTGGTGTTAGTTAATGTCTAAAAAAGATTACTCACTTATTTTCTTTCTTAAGCTTCCTAGAAAGTTACAGGAGGAATTTGTTTTAGGAAACAAATGTAACTCAAACAAATTCAAGACTACCTTATCTAGGGGAGCACGTGCACCTTGTAGTTGGGCGGAAACAGGTCCCTGGTTCACCAACCACATGGGGTAAAGAACAATTACAAAGAGGAACTGTTGTTGGAAGCTATTGCATTTCCTAGACGCCTTTGCTTTTCATAGATGCACCTTACAACATTGTTTCTGGTAGCAGTCGTTGCTTTGGTTGTTGAAGATAGTAGGGGAAGAAGGGGAATCACTGTGGGCTGGAGGAAAATGTTGGGATGTGGAAGTTAGTTAGCTGCTATGTTTTTCAAAACAATCTATCATGTAAAACCCCTCTCC
The DNA here is from genome assembly GCA_963693085.1 of Alisma plantago-aquatica. Classification (NCBI taxonomy): domain Eukaryota; kingdom Viridiplantae; phylum Streptophyta; class Magnoliopsida; order Alismatales; family Alismataceae; genus Alisma; species Alisma plantago-aquatica. The sequence continues at coordinate 1,282,153,595 of OY856409.1, forward strand.
CGCAAGTAAGTGAAGGTGGAAAAAACCAAGTCTAGCATGTGGTAATTGGTAACCTAAAATGAAATGATTGAGAAATCATCAAAAAATGTGAGAAGCACAATATATCAGTCAAGTGTATGATGGAAAGTCTAATATTTCTTGCAAGATACAATGGATGATACTAGAAAATTAGATAAACAGAAAAATAAAACCAAAATCTTAGATCTAATTTTCCATACTTGGATAGAAAAGGCGGTCTCTTAGCAAATCAGCTAAACATATCATCTGTCAACAAAAAAAGCCAGCCCCAAAAAATGAATGCACTACCTTGTCTTGGATAAAAAAAGATAAAGCTGCCAAGTAACATTCTAAAGCATCACATTCTTGACATAGTGATACATACTTGTTTATTATGAAATAATAGTTTTCCATCTTGAACAGACAAAAAAATATAAAGCTATAAAATAGCATGCAATACCACACAAAAACCTAGATACACTGAGGACAAAAATCTTATAATGTAAAATCATATCACGTTTCCACCTTCTGATTGAAGCATTGTTGTACATATTCAACTTCTCTAAAAATGTTGGAGTGTTATAATTACTTGATAGATTGGTTTCACAAAAATATAGAGATTAGATAGTTCAACATGGGCTATCATGAGTGAAAACAGTCAACCATCTCAAGGTAGATGAAGAAATAACCAATCTCTCTAGGAAAATGGTACTATATAGACAGATATAAGATCAAATAGAAACAAATGGTAACATATATGGTGGCCTCAAATTTAAAAATATCTATCGTAATATATGGTAGCTTCTAAATTTAATATACATATACCTGCACTCCAAATGGGCCAAGTACAGAGCTTGAAATTTTGTCTAAATGAATGCAACCACTTTACCACTTCTTTAACTTCCCCTCATTTGTTTCAGATGTTGGTCTAGTTTCCTCTTTAACATGTGGACGAGCCTTGTATGCATCACTGACAGTTGCTGGAGAAACAAGCCCATTATTGGCCAATCTATGTAGCTAATATAAGTCACAAGAAAATGTCAGCTCAGGAAAGGATGAAAGCTAATTATTATGAGAATCAATCCCACCTTTTCAAATCTATAAGATATTGCAGTTCAAATAGTTCCCTTGAAAAACTAAAAAAACCAAACAAAGAACTGGTTTAGGATATAAAAGAATCCAACAAGTAGAGCTTCATGGGTCCAAGATATGATGTATCAAAAGAAATATTCATTGTTCTCTTCAAGGTAAGATACACTACAAGAACGTTGATGCCACTCATACTCAAGTTTGCCTAGATAAACAAAAAGGAGACCTTATTGTCCTTTTGCATGAATTGGAGAAATAACTTCTCCTGGAGAACAATAAATCAACTCAAAGACTAAAAAAATTGTCTCGTATAGAGCTCACAAGACATAGATACCAACACTCCAATATAGTAGCTAAAACTCTAGGAAGAATATTGTTCTATTGCATGAACTAGAGAAGAAAGTTTCACCAAATTATTAACATATCAGCCTCCAAATTGTACATTTCACTAAGGGCACTTCTTAGACAAGCCCAAATGGACAATTCATAAGAGGTTGGTCAAATACTATTCATTGTTTAATAGAAATGTGATTCAGACTAGAAACAAATGTTTGAGGGAAAGAACACTTGTCTAGACTAGATAACATCACCACATTGGATGGCATTACCAACATTTCCTCATGGACAAAAGTAGGAAGCACCTGCTATAATTTGGCCTGATGTAGTGATAGATTGAAATATGTTGCTTGTAAAGAGTTCACTTTTAAATTTGTTTCAATAGAAGTACAATAAAAGGAATCAAAGAAATGCAGTTAACCCATATCTACAATCTAAAGAATTTGGATACCCTAAACCTCCATTTGTATTTAGGTACCTTGAACTTCCATTGGGGTTTGGGTTTTCTAACACATTAGCCATGACCTGATCAGTATCAACTCAGCCTCATTGTTTCATGTCAAAACCATTGAAAAGAGTATTTCTATAAACAATAACTTGTCAAAAAATATAACAATTTGTTTCCAAATATAACTTGCCAGAAGGTGAAAATAGTCCTCATGAGTCATACTGCTCAAGATATAGGAAAGTGAGAAGATCCCCTATTTGTAGAGACCATAGAAAATACACAAACTAGGCATTTGTGTTCTAGGCATAACAATTTGTTTACCTGACTAAATGCTATCCTTGGGATATAGGCATTTGTGTTTATCCCAAGAATGTATAGGTTGGGATGTTAGATTGTGATTGTTCTAGTCTGATTATGTTGAGACATAACATTAATCTAGAAGAAAAAGTTTTATACTTTTCATGCCTGCTTAAATTATACATATTAGTGATTAATTGTTATTAAATGTGGTGTAGAAGATTAACTACATATTACTCCATTCAAATGGCAGCGCACGAGAGTAATTTCACAAGAAAACAACTTTAATTTCGTTTATTCTATAAATCAATGAAACTAATAATAAGATGGGCCAGGGCAGGCAAAAGAGATGGTTCTTTTTGTGAATTATCAAAGTTGGGGACAAACTCAACCAGAAAGAAATTGTGTTCATAATAAAAAAATCTACATGAAGTATAATCCCCAGAGGACAATATGCTACTCAACTTATAGAAGGTCAAGAGGCATTCAAATAAATAGAATGACTCACAAGAATATCCACAAGTCTATGTAGAATAGGGTGACATTCAATAATTCCTCAAATTACAAAGCAAGTCCACTACAGAACAGTCACAATATAGACATAAGAATAAATGAAGAGATCAATGTGCATTCTAAGATATGACATGATTTTTTAGCCAAATCAGAAGCCAGAAATAACCCATAATCCCTTGCACAAAAAGAAATAAAAAAAAACTCTCTTCGCAAGATGTTAAAAGAATTACCCCTGGAGAATGGAACTCAAGTCAAAATTTAGAAGTACTCCAGTACATTATTGAGAAGTCAGGAACAATAGTTGTTGTATATAGAATTATATCTCACTACCTCTTAAAAGGTGCTACACCTTATCTCGTATAGAATAAAAAAATAGATCAAAACTTCAAGATAGAGGTATTGTTCCAGTGTACTAAACTCAGCCAGGAGAAAAAACAAGGAATATTGTAGGAGATGAAGCCAATTCAAGCTCAAACTATGAAGACTATGCAAATGGCAAATGAATAAATTGATAAATCAATAAAATTGAAGTTTATAATACTTAAATATCTAAGTATGATTTTGAAGTTAATTTAAAGGGTCTACTACTGACCTTACCAAGAAAATGGACTGCCTCTCCAGAAACTACTTAATTATATCATGATGTGTAGCGAATGTCCTATAAACACTCCCATGTTGAATAATTAACGAGTGTTTTAGTGGTCACTCGTGGTCCGGGATCTTATGACGGAGGACGTCAGCTGGTGGGATGGTGGAAAAGTCCGGGAATGCTTCCCGAATGACATAGCTAAGAGAATATGCAGTATTCAGCTGAGTGCGAGGAAACCCAAAGACACGTGGATGTGGTGGCCTTCCAAGGATGGAGCTTTCTCGGTTCGGTCTGCGTATTGGCTGGGCTTGATGGGTATAGAGGAAGCAAGACATTTTAAAAATCGTCAGGATAATACCCTATGGAAAAATATATGGCATGCGGGATGGTGTCTGAAAATAGCACACTTTCTGTGGAGGATTTGCACGGGCTGTCTTGCGACGCGGGGACGTCTTTTTGATAGGCATTGTATAGAAGACGGTACTTGCACGCTGTGTGGGTCAGAGAAGGAAACTATCAACCATATGTTATTTCGATGTCCTAATGCAACATAAATTTGGGAAAAAACGCCACGTGAAGTCCAAGAGGGCGTGGCAGAATACAGAAATGAGGAGGTGGGAGTAGTAATGGAGGCCTTTTTAGAGAAGCCATCTTCGAAGACAACGGAAGCAGCGGTGGCTTCTATGTGGGCAGCATGGCGGGTGAGGTGCAAGCGGACGTTCCAGGAGGATGGGGTTCACTGTGGATACATTTATAGAGAGGCGTTGACGGTGGTGAGGGTGGGAAGAATAAGAGAAAGCAAGCAACGGGAGCTTACGGAAGCAACCTGTCATTCACGTCTACCATGCATGAAGATAGCGGGCGGTGACTGTGCTGATGAAACTAGATAGAATAGAGAGCAGCGAGACTTCCCTGACGTAGGTGATCACCGAACGTGGGGATGCGTCCAGCGCCAGGAGGGTTGTGGAGCTGGGAGCAGACACCAGCCAGTTGAACAGGTGTTTAATGACCAACACATGGAAGGCGGAGGGAACGTCGAGCAGCAGACGGAGGTGGGAACGGGCGGCGAACCGAATAGAAGCAGGCCGAGTAGGTGGACGAAACCGGCAAGAGGAAGGATTAAACTTAATGCTGACGGCTCATTAGGGGAGGATGGAAGCGCTGGAATTGGCGTGGTGGCCAGGAACGAGGAAGGCGAGCTGATGGACATGCTGGGGAAGAAGATAGAGTGGGGGGATAATATCACCATCATCGAAGCTCTAGCTGTTAGAGAGGCGTTGCTGTGGGAAAAGGAAAAAGGATACACTCAGGTGGAGGTTGAAACTGATGCTATGGAGGTCGTCTACGCATGCAACAACAAGCAGTCGAGGAGGGATTATTTGGGCGCCATGGCGGAAGATATCATATCGCTATGTAGGTTATTTTCTTTCTGCAGTTTAAATCATGTCAGTCGTAAGTGTAACAGGGCCGCCCATGAGGTTGCCAGTTCGGCTCGTAGGGGTCTAGTAGATAGTTTTTCTTCTTATCAGTCTTTTCCGTCCAGTCTGGTGTCCATTGTAAAACTTGATTTGGTTATTTAGTTTGGTTTTACGCAGGAAGCCCCAATCATAGGGTTTCCCGCCCTCCCTAAAAAAAACGAGTGTTTTAGTGTAACCCAACCACATGGATTTTGAACAACATGATTTATTACTTTTCTTAAATATCAACAAATATCAGTGTAGTATATAAGATATCTTCAGAAAAAGTGGAAATTGAAGTACAATTCTACAACATAACCATTGATAAAAGTTGACATCTTAAGATTAACATGCCAATTTCCACATAATTGAATTTTGGAACTTAAAGGACTTAGACCTGGCTACATAAAGAGCAACACATTGAATCTATTGGAAGTTCAATTTTCTCCCCATCCAAAAAAATCAGGCAAAGGAGGTGTATACATGTGAATTTGATAATAAAAGTTCTCTATAGGTTGGTACATGTGCACCATCTATCCATACACAAGGAGATCAAATTCCTCTATTCTGATACATAGTTTTTTAAAGGTTAACAGAGACAAAAAATGGTGAATGGTAGCCCAAAGTGGGGATCAGAGCCTATTCAGCTCAGATCACCATTTCCCATTTAGGAAATATTTTGTTGGAAGATTATCCCCCAGTTGGGTTTTAGAAGAATTAATTTGCCAAAGTCATTTTACTAGTAAGGCCGAATTGGGATCTTTCAGATAAACCAACCCAACTCCTATGATTTTCTTGTGAAAATAAACTATCTTGGAAGGAAATACTGCCAATATGATGAAGATCACTCTGCCAAAAAGAATCATTCTTCATATTGTTAAATCTATATGCATGACATCAACTAAAAGCTTGAAAACAACCAGGGCATAAGTAGGTAATTCATCAAGGACTGATCTAACTGAACTTCAGCTACCTCTATAAAAATGATTGTTAAGCATTTATATTTTGTCATCCTGGAGTGGAATACTCATCAAAGAAGACAATCCATAATGAAGAGTGAGGGAGGAAGTAGAAGAAACCTAATGAGAATGGGAAAGTTCCTTGTCAACAACTAATCATGTTTAGCATATTTTAATACTCTATTCCCATGGATCTGTATCTCAACCAACTAATCTATATACTGAATTTTGACTCAGAAACTTCCTTGACTTAGAAAAGAATGTGCATAAAGTTTGATTAAGTCAGTACTATATCATATAGAAAGAAAAAAGCATCATTTGCATTTAAGAGAAGCAAAGAAAGCACACCTTTAATTCAAACTCCCATAAAAGGACAAATTCTCTCTTCTTTTTGTTCCATACATTTAGATACCAGCCTATGATAGAGTAAAGGATAGGAGGCAAATCCTCCCTATGAAGATCTACAAAAGGACTAAAATAACTCACTTCATTCATCATGTAATCACAGCTAAGAATCTGGCAGCAGTAATATGTATTTTTGGCACCAAGCCAATTGAATAGGTGAGACACGTAACTACCAGTCTCAAAGGTCTAAAAACAAGTAGAGTTATTTACAAGAAAGTAGTGACAAGTACAATGCCAATTCTTCAGATTCCTCACCGAAAACCCCTGTGAACATATTAACATCTGGACCACTTCTTAGGTAGCTATTGGATGACTGTTAGCCCAAGCAAGCAAGTTGGAGAATAGCTTAAGGTGGAGACTACCATTCACAACTAAAATGAATCTATTTCTATTCTCCAGGTTGTGAGACATACATTAATGATCTTTACAATAACACTAGTCTCAAATTTGTTTAAAATCCATTTCCAGTAGTGCCATGCTGGATCTAGGAACATCACTAGGTAGTGAGCCCGTGTTAATAGCCTACTAAAGGCCTTCAGTAGTGGTACAATCAAAGAAAATGTGGAGGGAATCCTCTTTGCAAAATCACACAGCTGTGAAGATATAAAGATTATTGCATTACTATTTAATGGCAGAAATGAACAAGATCAAACCCAACAATATAGTGAAGGATACATTTATTGTATACATATGATGAGAACCAGTAGATATTTAAATTCTACAAAGTGAGGAGGAGGTACTTCTCAGTTCATAGAGAAAATCGTTGATGAAATTCAAAGTCTATTAGACCAAGTTCATAGAATTCAAACAGTCGATAGATCATTCAGAATGTTTAGGAAGTGCATGAGACAAAACCATAAGAAAGAAGGAAACTAGAGGAGAATGTTAGAGAATTTAGAAAGGAATGGGGTGAGGCAAAGAAGGAACTGGGAGATTTGATAAAAATCATCTTTTATACATTGCATGATGAATGAAGTAATATGTAGAAGAAACATACTTAAGAATAGCTCCATCATAGTTGTTTACTAGAAAATCCCCATACGAGACCTTTAATCCCACAGGAAATTGTAGGGGTTGAATAAATGAAATGAATTACAATGATGTACCACCTTACTAATGAGATCCTCTATCCTCCCATAAGGAAATCTCATCACAAATGAGTATAGATTTTCCTATGTTCATCTTGACATTCATATAAGTTTGAGACTCATGAATGAGTCTTTCTCAACAATTCAACATGTCATGGCCCTACATCTAGAACTGGAATATAAAGGGACTGGTTTATAACTAAAGACATTAGTTTACTAACTAAGGCTAGTGATCAAACTGTGTTTTATTTTCAATGATGGAGTGTGAAGGTAGGTATAATCAAAGAAAGTAACCATTCTTATAAAGTTGATTACATATTGTCCCCAAACTTTGCCTATTAACAAAGTGGAGGAGAGAAATAAAATATCATAACTAAGTACTAATAAAATGTTGTGACAATTACCAAGTCTGCATCTCACCTCAACTTTAGATATTTAAATTTATCATACATTAGAAACATTTCAAAGATTTTGTTGTCCCTGATCTAGATTTAAGGAAAGATATACATGCTTGGTTTTGTTCAACAGGTGGCTTTAACCGAGTAAGAGCTCATATCACAAAAGAAGAAAAATCAATGTAATCTGAACGTTGTACTCATTTAGTTGTGGGATTCTGCACTAAATTAGAAGTTTTACTCTCAAAAATAATATTATTAGAAACTTCATGCAGTAGTTTTTCACAAATTCTAAAAAAGTACCATATGGGCATGCTTGCATAAAGAAAATCAGAATGGAGTTGCAATCAAGATATACATGAGTACTAGGTCTTTAGTCTTCTATATAATTTTCTATTTTCTACAGGTGAATTGCAATTCTTGTCCCTCCCACCCTCTATTGTTGGATATGATTTGCTCATGCTTACACGTAGCAAATGAAAAATAAAGAGGGAAAGAGATGACTCATTTATTGTAATTAAAATCCATACATAAGTTATGTATTTTCTAAAGGAAATCCCCAATATGAAGGGTTCTATAGTAAAGGAAATCCTTACTCATAAGATAGGTGGCAACAATATCAAGCTTCCACATCCCAATCCTCGACAGGGTTGGCAAAAGGTCTTTGTAAGCTCTGTAAGAGGTGAGGCTCCTTGTTTGAACATGTAAAGGTAACCAACCCAAAGAATTAGTTTCTTCTGAATGTGCAAATAAAGAAAATCAGTAATTTAAATTCTTTTTGGTTGACCAATCTGAAGGACAATTGTCATATTTATCTACTGAGTTTTCATCTAAAGAGCCCAATTGTCGTCCATAAATTAGACCTATCTGCACAGAGATGGAAGACATAACTTGCAGTACTGCCATTCAACCTTCATATGTATAGATGTATAACAAAGATGATTAAGAAGGTGGTATCTAATTTGGGACCTATCTGCACAGTTGTAACCTTCAAGAAATCTTCACTACTCGTATATGAATTATTAAGCTCTTTGTGTGAAAAACCATTATTTGCACACCACTACGCTTCCTCCTGCAAAGGGGGGTGACTGAACCCTAGTCCCATATGACACCAGCTGTTGTGCATTCTTGGCATCACCACATCCAACACCCTCTGGTCCAGTCTCCTAGTTGAAAGGGACGATGAGGTCACCTACCAGGAAGAACGACCCCACAACAAACAAATCACCATCAACTATGGAGCGGTATGGACTCCCACCACTTCCAACGCCCCTACGTTAGCCATCCCATCTACTACCGCCTCCTTTGAGGCATCTTCACCCTCTATGATCAATGAGCCCCCGCAACCGCTCTGCACACCTACTGTTTCAGCATGACCTTGTGTTTGAGGCATAACTTCAAACACCCCTTGGGCACCCCCACCACCGGCAATGACTCCAGCATCCAGTCCGACACCTAATCAGAGGAGGATGGGGTCATGATCACTGACTCCTCACCTGCAACTGAAGAAAGAGGAGAAGCATCCCCATCCAGTCGGCCACCATCACCCAGGTCTGCAGGGGACTGATTCCCCGACCCCATCACACCTTGGATGGTCTTTCAAGCTAGGAAGCACGCTTAGAAGACCGAGATGGAAGGAGAGTGGCAGGGAGTCAGGGAGAGGAGGTGTTGGAGTAGAGGGGCCATGTTTGACATGCTCCCTGAGCCGTCGGCTCGGCACCACACCCATACCAGCAAAAGTAGTCTGCCAGCATCAGTCTCCACTCGTCGGCGGAGAGGACCCCCCTCACATGATATCCTTCGAAGAAGAGAATGATCAGTCTGCAAGATAGATGCACCCTCACTCCCTCGTCGGATGCCACCAGTCTCCACCAACACCTAGCTAGGGAAATGATCGACCAGGACACTCCATGTGTTGGTCTGAGGAGCGGAGAGCTAGATCAATCGGGAAAGATCAGAGCACTTGATCAATCAGTCTGTCACAATTTTTGGAGCGGGAAGGGGAAAAGTTGGAGCGGGAAGTAAATATTGTGTTACCAATTACATTTCTAATTTGGTATGGCAATTTAATATTGCCACTAATTAAAAATAAAAATTCCTTTAATGTTATGTCCTTTTTAGAAACTCTATAATAGGTGGTTTAGAGGCATTTTAATTAAAAATGCATGTACATTAGAAAGATAGTGGCTTTTTTTATAAAAGCCACTAGAATAAATGCCACTATTGGGCAATTTTGCTGTAGTGTATTCATCAGAAAATCACACAGAAATTCCTATCTGGACGTAAGGATATGTTCGTCCTTCACCCCCACATATTCAAAAATATGTACACTAAGTTAAACTCATTTCACCATTCAGTAAAACCTGACACTGAATGGATCTATGTCTTGGGCAACTACATGATAAGGTTCAACTTGATTAATTAGGTGTATTACAATATCTTTTAGCATCAATTAAGTTACAAGCATAAATTATAACAGATGCTACAAACAAAGGTGTAATACATTTATCAAGTACTTTTATAATCTTTGGAGCACATTGAATGCATAACACTCGAAATCTCAGCCCCTTATCACATTATTGGGAATTCTCATCCCTTAAAATTATCATCATCATGATTACTAGATCTGGGTATTCGAACCCTTAGTTCATCACTGAACATTGTCACCTCTTATTAGGTAACTATTACCTCTAGGTCCTTAGACCAGGTATGTATTATACTTATTGCACAAGTATTCCACATGGCTCACAAGTCCCATTTAATATGTATCATATGAAACATCATAGCTCCTACCTGACTATGCTCATCATCTCATGATACCTACATGGTTAGTATTTCATGATAAAAATAATATCAAGTACATAACATCACCATGCAATACAAGAGAAATACAAACTTCCCATTATTAGGTTTAGGGTTTCCCATTCAAGTCGATTAGGGTTTCAAACCTATTAGGGTTTCAAACCTATTAGGGTTTCAAGCCGATTAGGGTTTCAAGTTGATCAAGGTTTCAATTTCATATTATCAAGAATCTAAACCCTTATTCATAGCTCCACACATATTAGGAGTATCAATGTATGCTCATTAAATGCTTATCACACAAAGTATGAGTTTCTCTCTCATCCTCACTAGGATATTGATTACATCATACTTTATTAAGTTAGCTCAACCCTTTTCTCAAGGTACATTGGCCTACACTTATCAAAATGCATTAAACTCTTTACACCTTAATGTATCATTTGACATAACACACTTCATGTGTTACTCAATCAAGTTTATTGGATTGGAGGTGCTTACCTCCATATCGTGCAAGAGGTGTATGGTTCCTTACCCTATCGGGCAAGAGGTGTATGCTTGCTTACCATATCAGGCAATAGGTGTATGCTTTCTTACCATATTAGGCAAGAGGTGTATGCTTGCTTACCATATCGAGCAAGAGGTGTATGCTTGCTTACCATATCGGGCAAGAGGTGTGTGCTTCCACCATATCGGGAAATAGGTGAGTGCTTCCACCATATTGGGTAAGAGGTGTGTGCTTCCACCATATCAGGAAAGAGGTGTGTGCCTCCACCATATCGGGAAACAGGTGTGCTTCCACCATATCGGGAAAGTGGTGTGCGTGTGCTTCACACCATATCAGGTTTCATCATCATATCGGGTTGGAGGTGCTTCAATCGATTTGTGCCATGATGATGTCATCATCATCAAGATCCAAACTTCTATTCCTTAGTGTCCTAGTTCATGGAAAACAGTCCTCTCCAACTTATAGAACTCATGGATTCAACAATTATTTAAAAAACTCAAAATTGAAAGTAGATCATCAAGTATAGCAAGATTGAAGGTGAATAATAACATCATTGGGTTCAAGTTATATTACCCATCTCAAGAACAACTTCAAAGCTCCAAGCTCCAAAGATTCACATTCCCAAGGTTGAAGATGAACTTATCAAAGATCTAAGACTTGTTCAAAACTCCTCTATATGCAAAGAATCCATAGATAAGAACTTGGTGAAGAAGAAAAGAAAGGAAGAATCACAACCCGAGATTCATGCTTCAACAAGGTTGAAGATGACCATGGCTTCACCTTACGCTTGAGGCTCGAGTTCCTCCTTTCTCCTCAACTACTATGAATGATATCTATGAGAAATAGGGTTGTAGGATTCGAAAAGTTTCACTAGTAGGTGAAAGGAGTGGTATATATAATTGAGGCTCATAAGAGAGAGTGTATAAGAGGTGTCATCACCTTATACTACTAGGTGCCATGTGTCCATGCATGGTTGACATGATTCCATACATGCAAACATATTTATCTTGACATGAAAAACTCTTGAGGATAATCTAGGGATAAGATTTTGTCTATTAGTTATCTTGTTGAGCAAGATATTTTAACTCAACATCACTTTATTCACAAACCCATACACTTTTTCCAAGGAAAGTTGTAAACTGATATTCGTCACTTTCTTGAGGCGCTTAACCCATCGCAAAGAGTTGACAAAATGATATGGGACGTCCACTATGGCTCGTTGGTCAATAGGCACTCCCATATAAGCTATACAGCTCGATACAAATCAATTAGAGTTTCAACTATACAACTCTTCTTGGTCTTTTCATCACCAAGAATACCATCACTAAAAAATGATTCAAACATGGTGCCTCATTATTTATCTCTCCTCTATATGATTCTAAGAGAGACTAGGGATACTCTAGAGGTGTTAATTTGCATATCAACCCTACATTTTGGGTAAATTGCAAATTGCACCAAAATTGGTACACAAGGCACAAGCATTATTCAAACAAGCTCCAACTTGGAACTTAGGCTTTCCACAAGCCACCCCTTAGCATCATTCACTCTCTTATGATGCTAAAGCACTTGAAGCATGTTTAAAACGTGACATATTGCAATATAATTAATCATTTTGGGTAAATTGCAAATTACACCCAAACTATCATATAATGCACAAACAGTTTGCAAATAAGCTCAAACTTGAAAATTAAACTTTCCTTGACTCTTAATTACTTTTCAAAAGATTAAAACAAGTTTATAAATAACTTACTAAAGCAAAAATTCCATGTTTGTGCCATAAACCAGGTTAGGGATGTTATAATTATCAACCCCTAATAGGGATTTTGTCCCTGAAGTCTCAAGAGAAAAGAGAAGGGTATTTCCTCCTCATTTCTTCCTCCATCTCCCATGTGGCTTATTCAACACCACAGTGATGCCAGAGAACTTTCACAAGAACTATGTCTTTCTTTTTCAACTTCTTGATTCTTCTGTCAAGAATCATCATTGGACCTTCCACATAGGATATATCTTCATTCAATTCTACCTCTATAGGTTACAACACCAACTCGGTATCAGGATGACACTTTCTCAGCATAGATATATGAAACACTGGATGTAGTCTATGTATCTCAGGTGGCAACTCCAACCTATAGGCTACCTTTCCAATCTGTGTTGTCACTGGGTAAGGTCCCATAAATCTAGGAGCTAACTTACCCTTCTTCCAAACTCTGAGAACACCTTTCCAAGGAGAGACCTTGAGGTACACCTTGTCTCCAACTTGGAATTCTAAAGGTCTATCCTATGTAGCCTTCAACTGTTGTTGTATTACTTTAATCTTTTCAGTTTTCTGTTGCACTAATTTAGGACCCAAAAGTTGGTATTCTCCTGTCTCATACCAGCATAATGAAGATCTATAATGTCTACCATATAATGCTTCATATGGTGACATATCAATACTATTCTAATAACTATTGTTGTTGGCAAACTCTATTAAGCTCAACTGTAAGTCCCAACTTCCTACAAACTGAAGAACACATGTCCTAAGTAAGTCCTCCAAAGTTTGTATAGTCCTTTCAGATTGTCCATCTGTCTGATGGTGAAAAGATGTGCTAAACTTTAACTGCATACCCAAGGCTTTATGTAGTCATTCCCAAAAATGACTTGTAAGCCGGGGACCTCTATCAGACACAATTGTGGTTGGAACTTCGTGCAATCGCACTATCTCATCTATGTAGAATTGTGCAAGTTTTTCAGTAGTATAGTTTATTCTAACAGGAAGAAAATGTGATGACTTAGTCAACCTATCAACTATCACCCAAATCGAATCATGACTTTTGGTTGTTCTGGGTAGACCAACCACAAAGTCCATTGTCACGTAATCCCATTTCCATTGTGGTATAGGTAAGGGTTGCAATGTTCCTGTAGGCTTCTGGTGTTCTGCTTTAACTTGCTGACACACTAGACACCGCATAACAAACTCAACTACACCCTTCTGCAAACCAAGCCACCAATACATGTCTTTTAAGTTATGATACATTTTGGTACTCCCTGGATGCTTTGCATACATGGATGAATGAGATTCTTCCATAACTATCTTTCTTAAGTCATTGGCATCAAGTACTACCATCTGGCCATGGTAACCGACTACCTCATCCTCTGACTCATGGAAATTGTCCCTTTTCTCACTACCATACTCTGACCCGATCTGCTAAATCACAGTATCAGACTGTTGTGCCTCTTTAATTTGTTGTTTCAGAGTAGGTTTCACATGCATCTTGACCAGCAATCTGGCTAACAAAGATACTTTTAATTGTACATTTATTTGTCTCAAAGAGACAAACATGTCTCGTTTAAAGCACATTAAATAATTCAACTGTGCTTTATCTATGGGTGGAGATGAAGATTTTCTACTTAGTGCATCTGCCACTACATTAGCTTTTCCTGGATGATAATCAATTTTACAATTGTAGTCCTTGATTAATTCAATCCAACGACATTGTCTCATGTTCAACTCATGTTGTGAGAAGATGTACTTTAAGTTTTTATGGTCTGTGAAAATCTGACATGTTTCTCCATACAAATAATGCCTCCAAATCTTCAACGCATGGATCATTGCAGCTAATTCTAGATCATGCATCATAAAATTCTACTCATGTTTCTTAAGATGTCAGGAAGAAAAAGAAACTACATGATCACTCTGCATCAGCACACATCCTAGACCATTCTTAGAGGCATCACAGAAAATAATGTATCCCTTTCCCTGCTCAGGTAAAACCAACACAGGTGCACTAGTCAACCTTTCTTTCAACAACTGGAAAGAATGCTGACACGTGTCATTCCAAACAAAAGGAACCTCCTTCCTAGTCAATCTAGTTGGGGGTAATGCTATAGAACTGAAGTCTTTAATAAGCCTTCTATTGTATCCTGCCAGACTTAGGAAACTATGAATCTCAGTTGATGTCTTAGGTTGTTCCCACTCTACAACAGACTCCACTTTCTTAGGATCAACACGAATACCTGAAGCAGATATAATGTGTCTTAGGAAAAACACTTCTGACAACCAGAACTCACACTTGCTATACTTAGCATATAGCTGGTGTTGTCTCAACAAAGTCAAGGGTTGACGAAGGTGTTGTTCATGTTGTTAACCATCTCTACTATATATCAGGATGTCGTCTATGAAGACCACTATGAATTGATCAAGGAATGGCTGGAAGATTCTATTCATTCACTCCATGAATGCAACTAGTGCATTAGTTAGTCCAAATGACATAAATAAAAACTCATAATGACCATACCTTGTCCTAAAGGCTGACTTAGGTATGTCACTCTCCTTGATACGTAACTAATGATATCATAACCTTAAATCTATCTTAGAGAACATTGTTGCACCACACAACTGGTCAAATAGATCATCTATCCTTGGAAGAGGATATTTGTTCTTTATAGTCACCTTGTTAAGTTGTCTATAGTCTATGCATAATCTCATAGACCCATCCTTCTTTTTAACAAAAAGAACTAGAGCACCCCATGGTGATGTGCTCGGTAGAATGAAACCTTTCTCAAGCAACTCATGTAACTATTTCTTGAGTTCTTCCATCTCTATAGGGGCCATCCTATAAGGTGTTTGGGCTATGGGTTGTTTACCTGGAATTATATTAATCTCAAAATCAATCTCTCAAGGTGGAGGAATATCTGGAAATTCTTCAAGAAACTCATCCATGAATTCCATGACAATAGGAACTTTAGAAAGACTAGGACTCTCTACTTTGGTGTCTACCACATGTGCTAAGAATGCTTCACATCCTAGTCGCATCAATCTATCAGCTACCATTGCTGACACTAGACAAGTTGGAAGAATCATTTTGTCCCCCTAAAAGTCCCATGTCTCATCATTGTCTGCGAACATAGCTTGCTTGAAACCACAATCCAAGAAAACCTTATACTTTTTTAGGGTATCCACCCGAAGAATTACATCAAACCTGTGAATCTCAAGTGGTATAAGATACACCTAAATATTGTACTCTGAAAAAGAAAGAACACAGGGAGAACATACCTCCCGCAACACTGAAGATCTGAATAATGGAGTTTCTAATAACAGATTATCTACTTTACGACTGACAATCATATTACAGTCATGAATCACTTCTCGAGTGATAAAGGAATGTGTAGCACCAGGATCAATCAAAACAGATATGAAGCAAGATGAAGACATCAGAATGAACCAATTCCATCTAACGTGTCACGACTCGTGGATTGACAACTGCCTCCAGCTGATTCATAGCATAGAATCTTGCCATTCCTTGTTGCCGACTCCATGCTCTGTTGTTTGGTGTAGATGAACCTGTTTGGGATGCCTATCCACGTCCTTGTGTGCCACTGCTAAATTGTTGCCTTTGAGAGCCTTGTTGACTCTGCCTGGGTGGTTGGGTTACCTCCATTTCTCTAACTAGACATTCTCTCATCATATGTCTTGTCTGCCCACACTTGAAGCAGTTTATGTCCTGTTGTGGTCTAGATGGTCATGTTACTAACATTGATGTCGTGCTATGGGCTCCACTTGGCAGAAAACTATGGCCTCTACCCTTGCTTGACGTCCATTGGATCTATGCATTCAACCTCTGTGGTTCTAATGGTGTAGGAAACCTTGGTTTCTTGAAACTTCCATACCTCTGTCCCTGGAACTGGGCAAGTCCTTTCCTATTGTTCTCTTCACATTTCTCAATCACATACCTTTCTATCCTTCTAACTGATTCCACAAAGGTTGAAAACCTCTCTCTATTCTCTAGTGAAGTTATAGGTGTAGTTAACTCAGTGTTCAAACCCTTCTCAAAATGTTGAATCCTCTCCTCATCTGTAGCAGCCATGTTTGGACAAAACTGCAGAAGCTCCATGAACTTAGCTTCATACTCACTAATCTTCATCGGTCCTTATTTAATCTGCTCAAACTGTAAGATTTTCTCGTCCAAATAAGTCTTGGGAAAATATATACTGACAAACTCACGTTGGAATTCAATTCCTGCCATCTAACCTCAATGTTGAGTCTTCTCTCTTCTTCAATGGCCCACCAATGGCTAGTGCTTCCTTTTAAAAGGTACATAGAATGCCTAACTTTATCAGTTTCTGGGATACTAAGGTTTCTAAAGGCTTTTTCTAGCTCAGTGAGCCATAAATCTGCATCTACTGGGTCAGTTGTACCAGCATATTCGATGGTTCCTACCAGGCATAACCGCTGAAAGGTCTTACCAAATCCATGTCCCTCATTGGGAACTGGTGCCCTAGGTGCTGGTGTTGGCATCCGATCTTCCATATGCGTCATTGTGGTCATGAAATTCCCAAAACGAGCATGAAAGGATGGGTTTTTTAGCATGGCTTGATCAAGATGGGGATTCTCAGGCACTAATTCCTCTCTAGCCTGATCCCTTACACCTCCTCCTAGTGCAACAACACTACTCTCAACAGCATGCTCTTCGTGTGATCCAGCAATCTTTCATCTTTACTTCTTCTCCTATATGAGCAGAAGTCACCATCAGATAAACTGGAGGACACTAGAACAGACTCAACAACTATAATCCTATGTCTCTATAGACTCAGCGAACCTTAGCCTCTGATACCAAAACTTTGTGACGACCACCATTGAACTGACAACCAAATCGCCACCAGTAATTATGCGGAATAACCATTAGCAGTGGATTAACGAAAAACACTAAAAATTAAAATCATTTTGCAAAGAGATCCATTACCAGGAAACTCTTAAAGAAAGAACCAAGGCAATATATACATCATATTTCACATTGTACATACATTGTATCATCTTATCTCAAGGATATCATATACCCGTTGCTTTTCCCAAACATATACATAAGAAACATAAAACCTTGAGGCATACAATCCAAAATCTCATATCATTTATAAAACCATTACGTACTAACTCCTAAGGACCTGAGAGTACAGAGATGACACATAGGACTTCTATCTATAAGACACGACAGACAGAACACTCAACCTGAGCTGTTACTATTGTCCCTATTGTTGTTCTCCTCCCTCTATAGTACGGTCTCTACCTCCTCGTTTGTGTCCACCTAAAAATGTTGGGACCAATGGGGTGAGACAAAAGTCCCAGCGAGAGATATAACTCTCTCCCAACAATATTATTCTCACAAATAAAAAATATAAAATTGATCAGAGGATCTTTTATATTAATAATCAAGATTAATCATTGTTTAAAAGCATAACAGAGTAATATCATCTTTTAAAGCATTGCATCTATCTAAGATAAAGTAATAAATCATCTATTCACTTTATAAGTAATATGAAGAACACATATAACATCTATCTATTCAAGATGTATAAAAGTAAAGTAACATCAACCGATGTTTCTGTATTCAATCCTTAACCAGAAACGCTACACGGCTGATTATATATTTACAATCACACTTATTCCTAGAGGAGATGAGGTATACCTCTCATGCTCCTACTGACCACCTCTTAGTCAAAATCGGTACCATATAAGGTCAATGGAAGAGCCAGCTGCCAAGACCTCACCTGTCTCAGTCAGTACAAGACCACTAGCAGGGACATCATGTCAAACTGCAACTAGCTTGCTGGGGTACAACGACATCTTCACTAAAGAGCTACAGCCGTAACATGCACTCTCTTTGGGGAGATCACACATCAATCCCTATTACATTTCATGAGGGAAATTACATGGAAACCCTGGTATTCATCAGGAAATCACACAGAAATCCCGATCTGGATGTAAGGATATGTTTTTCCTTCACCTCCACATATTAAAAAATATGTACTCCGAGTTAAACTGGTTTCACCATTCAGCTAATCCTGACACCAAATGGATCTATGGCCTGGGTAACTACATGATAAGGTTCAACTTGATTAATTAGGTGTATTACAGAATCTTTTAGCATCAATCAAGTTACAAGAATAAATTATAACAGATGCTACAAACAAATGTGTAATACATTTATCAAGTACTTTTATAATCTTTGGAACACATTGAACGCATAACACTCGGAATCTCAGTCCCATATCACATTATTGGGAATTCTCATCCCTTAACATTATCATCATTATGATTGCTAGATCTAGGTATTCGAACCCTTAGTTCATCACTGAACATTGTCACCTCTTATCAGGTAACTATTACCTCTAGGTCCTTAGACCGAGTATACATTATGCTTATTGTACAAGTACTCCACATGACTTACGAGGCCCATTTAATCTGTATCATATGAAACATCATAGCTCATACATGGCTATGCTCATCATCTCATGATACCTGCATGGTTACTATTTCATTATAAAAACAATATTAAGTACATAATATCACCATGCAATATAAGAGAAATACAACCTTCCCATTATTAGGGTTAGGGTTTCCCGTTCAATCCGATTAGGGTTTCAAGCTGATTAGGGTTTCAAGTTCATATTATCAAGAATAAAAACCCTGATTCATAGATCTGTTGGTATGTATGCCCGTAGAGCAAGTCATGTGATGATTGTAATGGGATAATTTGTAAATGTTTTGAATAATAATAAAGGCAATTTCCTATCTATATGTTTTAACTATTTCTGAGATGATAGTGTAACTAGATAGATGTCTAAAGAACTGTTTTACTCGATGATGTATGCTTTTGGGTTGAGGACCTAAACGATAAGATCATACGGATGTTAAGAGTATACTTTCTTGTTCAGTCCCTAGTCGGTTGTTATTGTGGAAATAACCATAGACATCAATAACACTAAAGACTAGATTGTGTGTTGGTTGATGATAGAATCCCATTAGTCATGATATAGTGATATCAAACCAAGCACATAGGTACTTGTTAGAGAACAAGTGTATCGGACAGACCCACTGTGAGAGTGACACATGGAACCATGATTTGGTAGTCATAGTTAGCTCTCAAAGTGATGGTGGTGAGTGTGATTCTTCAACCTGAAATCACTACACTCAACACATGTCGTTGGGTACACTTTGACATCATCAAATGCAGTCCTGAAACATGGGTTGTTATAAAGGTGATGATTGGATGACTTAGACACATGGGGCTTTTGAGGGGTGAGTGATACATATGGGATTTGTCCCTCCTAAGGGAGTTTGATGTCCATGGCCACTTGATGAGTAGGATTGAGAAAGGCATGTGCATGCATGTGTGAATCAATATGTGATATTGATGTCAAACGCATCTCACCCATTCTGCTCTGAGATCAAGGAAATGGATGAATGTTGAAAGGATGATTGTACCATGCCTTGAGTTCATTCAAGACATTAGTGACAAAGGAATTATACATTCACTGTAAGACCATTCACATATTGTAAGATTGAAAGTTGTTCTCCAACTTTCTATTTCACTTGGGTAGCACTGATGTGTGACTAGGCGTCGTTGTTTGCTTGTGAAGTCATAAGTGTTATGGAATTTCACTGCCAACGTGAAATGGACCTACAGGGTCACACACACTAGGACATGTTCATGGATGAGGAGTTTCTCCATAAATCTTGTTTGGATTGATTACTAAAGGAGTTTAGTAGTTCAATTAAACACCCAATCGATTGGTAGCTCAAAATCATAGTGTTCAAGGTGTTGGATCAGATGATTAGAGTATCAGATTGATTGAAACTGCAATTGACTGATCTACTGCCCCAACCGATCGGCTCATAGAGATGAACTGACCGGCTCAGGCTGGTGAGTCGACCCGCTCAGGTCAATGAACTGATCGGTTCACATTGTTGAACTGGTTGGGTGACCAACCGAGTTTGTTTTACTTGTTCAAATTTGATTTGGACAAGGACTAATAGTTAAGTAGTTGGAAACAAACATAGAAAGTCAATTTGAGTTGAACCAGGACCATGAACCAATCGACTCATGCTTGAACCAATCGGCTCAAGGGCCCAGACGATCGGTTCAGGGCTGAATCGATCGGTTCAACTGGCGCAGTTTGTCAGATTTTGTGGAAAATATCGAACCCTTCTACTCCTGTTTTAATCATGCGTTGCATGGGGTAGAGAACCCTGTCCCATGACCCTCCTATATATATAGGGGTATTGGGGGCTTCTCAGATAGTAAAACTCAGAACACCAGTTGCTCTGCAAAGTTTTCGTTCTCTCTGGTTGTGGTAACCCGAAGAGCCCGAGCAAGTGCTACCCGATTAAGGAGGCACAACAAGGGAAAGACAACTACAAAAATGTGACTGGTTGCAGGAGAGTCTGTCAGTGACTAGTACACTGACAGGAGGGTACGACTCCTTTCGGTGCCTTGTGGGACAAGGCAATCGGAGTTCCAGGTAGTCTGTGTGGACGACTGTAGAGGCGGGAGACTTCTACCGCTCGGAGGACAGTTGTCAATCCTGGCAGTCCTGGTGACCAGGATCTATACAAACACTATCCAAGCTATGAGGTAACGTTGCCGAGCAAACCTCAGGACAAGGTATGACTCTACAAACCATCCTTCCTATTGTATAGACGTTGACGCAATTTCTTTATTCTGGGTTCGGGAGAATTTTTTTTTATTTTTGTTGCCTTCTCTGCCTCCCATAAAACCCAACAGTGGTATCAGAGCCACGTCAACTACTCCATACTTTAGGATTATCGATGTGAATGATTTTGGTTTGTCGCATTTATTTATTACATACGATGTGAATAAAATTGGCTTTATGCATGTCCAATCCTAAATCCACAAATCTCAAAATACATATATGATATGTAATATTAATGCACTCGATATGTGTTGCCCTTAAATGAGTTTTTGTGGTGGATGTATAGTGTGGTTATGGCCAATAAACCCTATGTATATGTGCTTGGTTGAATGTGGTTGCTTGCATCTCAGTCTACGCATTGATTCCCTACCTCCTTTTCTTGATGTAACTCGAGATAACTTGAGATTTATTTCCTACCTTTGCTCCCCCCGAATGTAACTCGGGGTTTCTCAATTCAAATGTAAATAAGATAGAACTTTTATTTCTTGTTATGTCGAAGAACATCAGACAACCTGACGATGACTGAGACGATCGGTTCAAGGAACCAACCGATCGGTTGGCATTCCAAATGATCAGTTCGGGGAACGAGACAAGCGGGTGGCGGCCATGAGGATATGCATGACGACCAGACAAACTGATCGGTTGGAGGAGCCAATCGATCGGCTGGTGGCACCCAACCGACCGGCCTAATGGCGAGCTGATCAATCATGGAGATGAGTTGATCAAACCCAGAAAGGAAAAGCACAGAGTTCATCTTGTATAGGTTGCATGTGATGTAGACCTAGATGACCGTAATTCCTCTTGGCTCGAGGAATCACATTAGGATGGCCATAATCATCACTTTTATCATTTCACATGTTTTTTGTGGGATATAGCATGCATATGATACGTACTATGTATTGTGGTGATTGGATATGTATATGTACCTATAAAAACCAAATCCCTCATTAAATATTTAGTCTTATACAACTTCCATTAGTGACACACATGAAAAACTCGATCGACCAAGCGTAGGTTACGCCAAAGCATGGTGCACCGTCCATCTTGTGAAAGTGTGAAGGGTAGACATGTAGGATCTGCCAAAGCTGGATGCATGTTTACCGTGTCATATTTTGGGTTAGACTTAACTGGTGATTCTTAGAGCGTCTAAGCCCAGAGGCACAGGATGAATGGCAAGGAGTTGCGCAATTTCATCCATCCAAGAGTTGCATAGGATGCAATTGGCAAGTGTTGCCTACCTAAATAATCTATATTATGGGCGATCAACCAAAGCTGACTCATGATTGGATGAAATATGGATCTTGGACCCACTAGAAGATTGTACATTGTAATCTTCTGATTGATAGTGAGGGTTGTCAATTTGAATCAAAATAGTGGGAGCGGTAATTAATTAAAGGCCTAATTAACTATCATCAAATATTATTCAAATCAAATCAAAAGGAGTTCTGATAAATTCAATTTTCTCTTGTAGAATGAAAAAAGAATCATCTTTTAAAATGGGCAAATTAATTGAGAATAAATTCCATAACTGGTTAGGGATTGTGAGAAGTGTTCTGCACAATCCAAATATATCGGTAGTCTTTCAATCCACTCTATGTATGCTTAATGCGTTGTTTAAGACAAATAAAAAGAAGGACAATTCATTGATAAAGATCATTGAAAAAAATTCCAAGGATAAAGGTGAGGGAGAGAAGGGTTCTCTCGCCAAACCAACATCAAAGTCTTCTGCGCTCAAAACATGGAGAGGATGGAAGGAAAGATGGAAGAAGAAGTGAGAGATAAAGATATATACTTCTAGTGTATACGTGATACAGATTAACTTTACTACTTCTTTGTCATGGGTATTTGTATTGGATGCGGATCTCACATTTTTTCAAATGTGAAGGATCTTAAAAGGAGTAGGCCTTTGGGGAAAGGCAAGGTTGAACTACGTGTTGCCAATGGGGCAAGGGTTTCCGCCAGTTCCATAGGAACCTATGAGTTAACTCTCCCTAGTGGGTTAATAATAGAGTTGAAGAACTTCTATTATGTACCTACCATAAATTGGAATATCATTTTCGTTTCTTGTTTAGACAAGGATGGTTTTGAATTTCTCATTAAGAATGGAAAATGTTCCATTTCAAAATATGGGATCCTTTATGGCAGTGCCCCAATGTCTTATGGTCTATACTTGATAGATCTAGAGACAAGTGTATACAACATAAATACTAAAAGGCAAAAACTCAATAACTCAACCAAAACATATCTTTGGCATTATCGTTTAGGGCACATAAATGAGAAGCACATATCTAGACTCCATAAAGATGGTTAGCTAGACTCTTTTGATTATGAATCAATAGAGACATGTGAATCTTATTTGTTGGGCAAGATGACGAAGACTCCCTTTTCAAGTAAAGCTGAGAGAGATAATGATCTATTAGGACTCATACATACTGATGTATGTGGGACTTTTAGAACTAATGCCATAGGTGGGTATCAGTACTTCATTACCTTCATTGATGACTTCAGTAGGTATGGCTATGTGTACCTAATGAAACATAAGTCAGAAACCCTTGAAAGGTTCAAGGATTTCAATAATGAAGTACATAACCAACTTGGTAAAAGTATTAAAGATCTGATCGAGGGGGAGAATACTAAAGCCAAGAATTTTAGGACCTTCTTTGAGCCTGTGGTATCATATCACAATGGACTCCGCCTGGAACACCACAGCATAATGGTGTGTCTGAAAGAAGGAATCACACGTTACTTGATATGGTGCGATAAATGATGAGTTTTGTTGATCTTCTGATTTCCTTCTGGGGTCATGCTCTTGAAACCGCTGCATTTACACTTAACCGAGTACCATCTAAATCGGTTCAAAAGACACCATATGAGATATGGACTGGAAAGCGTCCCAATATGTCTTTTATGAGAATTTGGGGATGTGAGGCATATGTCAAGAAAATGTTTCCTGACAAGCTAGGCCCTAGATCTAATAAATGTTATTTTGTAGGATATCCTAAGGAGACCAAGGGATATTAATTATTCCACCCAACTGACAACAAAGTGTTTGTTGTCAGGAATGTTGTGTTCTTATAAAAGGAATTTATTTCCAAAGGAAATAGTGGGAGGAAAATAGAGCTTGAAGAGGTTCAATCCCAACAAGAAAACATTGAACCAGTAGATGTACAAGAGGAACATAGAGGTTCACAAAGTGTTGTGGAATCTCAATCTCGTCAAGTAACACAAGGACCTCGTAGATCTAGTAGTACACGCCTTGAACCTGAGATGTTTGGATACCTTGTAACTCAAGAAGGCAGTGAGTTGATCATAGATGATGATCCAACTACTTATCTAGAGGCTATGGAGGGACCATATTTTGAGAAATGGCTTGAGGCCATGAAATCCGAGATGGAATCCATGTACTCCAACAAAGTATGGACTTTGGTGGAACCACCTGAAGGGGTAAAACCCATAGGATGCAAGTGGGTCTTCAAGAAGAAGACCGAAATGGATGGCAATGTGCAAACTTATAAAGGCAGATTGGTTGCAAAGGGTTTCTGATAAGTTCAAGGTGTTGACTATGACGAAACGTTTTCTCCAGTTGCAATGATTAAGTCCATCAGGATCATGCTTGCTATTGTGGCTTACTATGACTATGAGATTTGGCAAATGGATGTTAAAACTGCAATCCTTAATGGGAATATAAATGAGGATGTGTACATGACACAACCTGAAGGTTTTGTAGATCCAAAGAATGCCAATAAAGTTTGTAAGCTACAAAGGTCAATCTATGGATTGAAACAACCGTCTCAGAGTTGGAATCTTCGATTTGATGAGGAAGTCAAAGTGTTTGGCTTTATTCAAAATGAAGATGAACCTTGTGTGTATAAGAAGGATAGGGGGAGCACAACCACATTCCTCATATTGTATGTGGATGACATACTATTGATGGGGAATGATATCTCAGCCTTAGACAAGGTAAAGACTTGACTAGGAAATACTTTCTCAATGAAGGACTTAGGAGAAGCATCCTACATTCTAGGTATTAAGATCTATAGAGATAGATCTAGAAAGCTTCTCAAACTAAGTCAGAGCACATACATTGACAAAGTGCTGAAGTGGTTCAGCATGGAGAACTCAAAGAGAGGCAACATCCCCATGCTACATGGAGTCACCATCTCTACAGCTCAATGTCCCCAATCTTATGAAGAGAGGAAGTGTATGAATGGGATCACATATGCATCAACCATCAGATGCATCATGTACGCTATGTTGTGTACATGCCCAGATGTCTCGTATGCTCTCAGCATGATGAGCAGGTACCAGTCAGATCTCGGGGATGCTCACTGGATAGCCGTAAAGAACATCCTCAAGTACTTGCGAAGAACTAAGGATCAGTTCCTTATATACAGCGGCAAGGAAGAATTGGTAGTAAGGGGTTACACCGATGCAAGCTTCCAAACCGACAAACATGATTACAGATCGAAATCAGGATTTGTATTTTTCCTAAATAGTGGAGCTTTGAGCTGGAAGAGTTCCAAGCAAGAAACAGTTGCCGATTCTACTATAGAGGCCAAGTATATTGCTGCTTCACATGCAGCAAAGGAGGTTGTGTGGATCAGGAAGTTCATCACCGAACTTGGTGTAGTTCCTAGTAGCTATGATGCAATTGAGCTTTATTGTGATGATATTGGAGCCATTGCTCAAGCTAAGGAGCCCAGATCACATCAATGGTCCAATCACATACTGCGGCGCTTCCATCTCATACGAGAGATCGTACAGCGAGGAGATGTGAAGATTTGCAAAGTACCAACTGAAGACAACATAGATGATCCACTAACTAAGTCCCTTTCTCAGCAGAAGCATGATGGTCATGCTAGGTCACAAGGACTGAGGTTCCTAAGTGATTGGCTCTAAGTGCAAGTGGGAGTCTGTTTGTATGTATGCCCATAGAGCAAGTCATGTGGTGATTGTAATGGGATACTTTGTAAATGTTTTGAATAATAATAAAGGCAATTTCCGATCTATATGTTTTAACTAGTTTCTGAGATGATAGTGTAACATGATAGATGTCTGAACAATTGTTTTACTCGATGACGTATGCTTTTGGGTTGAGGACCTAAACGATGAGATCATACAGATGTTAAGAGTATACTTTCTTGTTCAGTCCCTGGACGGTTGTTATTGTGGAAATAATCATAGACATCAATAACAATAAAGACTAGATTATGTGTTTGTTGATGACAAAATCTCATTAGTCATGATATAGTGATATCAAACCAAGCACATAGGTACTTGTTAGAGAACAAGTGTACCAGACAGACCCACTGTGAGAGTGACACATGGAACCATGATTTGGTAGTCACAGTCACCTCTCATAGTGATGGTGGTGAGTGTGATTCTTCGATCGAAAATCACTACACTCAACACATGTCGTTGGGTACACTTTGACATCATCAAATGCAGTCTTGAAACATGGGTTGTAATAAAGGTGATGATTGGGTGACTTTGACACATGGGGCTTTTGAGGGGTGAGTGATAGATATGGGATTTGTCCCTCTTAAGGGAGTTTGATGTCCATGGCCACTTGATGAGTAGGATTGAGATAGGCATGCACATGCATGTGTGAATCAATATGTGATATTGATGTCACATGCATCTCACCCAGTCTGCTCTGAGATCAAGGAAATGGATGAACGTTGAAAGGATGACTGTACCATGCCTTGAGTTCATTCAGGACATTAGTGACAAAGTAATTATACATTCACTGTAAGACCATTCACAGATTGTAGGATTGAAAGTTGTTCTCCAACTTTCTATTTCACTTGGGTAGCACTGATGTGTGACTAGGCATCGCTCTTTTCTTGTGAAGTCATGTGTTATGGTCTTTCACTGCCAATGTGAAATGGACCTGTAGGGTCACACACACTAGGACATGTTCATGGATGAGGAGTTTCTCCATAAATCTTGTTTGGATTGATTACTAAAGGAGTTTAGTAGTTCAATTAAACACCCAATCGATCGGTAGCTCAAAATCATAGTGTTCAAGGTGTTGGATCAGATTATTAGAGTATCAGATTGATTGAAACTGCAATTGACTGATTTGCTGCCCCAACTGATCGGCTCATAGAGATGAACCGATCGGCCCAGGCTGGTGAGCTGACCGGCTCAAGTCAATGAACCGATCGATTCACATTGTTGAACTGGTCGGGTGACCAATCGAGTTTGTTTTACTTGTTCAAATTTGATTTGGACAAGGACTAATAGTTGATTAGTTGGAAACAAACATGGAAAGTCAATTTGAGTTGAACTAGGACCACGAACCAATTGGCTCATGCTTGAATCGATCGACTCAAGTGCCCAGACGATCGGTTCAACTGGCACAGTTTGTCAGATTTTATCGAAAATATAGAACCCTTCTACTCCTATTTTAATCTCGCATTGATCGGGGTAGAGAACCCTATCCCATGACCCTCCTATATATATTGGGGTATTGCGGGCTTCTCATACAGTACAATGTACTCAGAACACCAGTTTCTCTACAAAGTTGTCGTTCTCTCTGGTTGTGGTAACCAGGAGAGCCCGAGAAAGTGCTACCTGATTAGGGAGGCACATCAAGGGAAAGACAACTGCAGAAAAGTGACTGATTGTAGGAGAGTGTGTCAGTGACTAGTACATTGACAGGAGGGTATGAATCCTTTCGGTGCCTTGTGGGATAAGGTGATCGGAGTTCCAGGCAGTCTGTGTGGATGATTGCAGAGGCGGGAGACTTCTGTTGCTCGGAGGACAGCCGTCAATCCTGACAGACCTAGTGACCAGGAGCTGCACAGACACTGTCCAAGACTAGAGGTGAAGACCATGCAAGCCACGAGGTAACATCTCCGAGCAAGCCTCAGGACAAGGTATGTCTCTACAAACTATCCTTCCTATTGTATAGACATTGACACGATTCCTTTATTCTAGGTTCGATAGAAGAATTTTTTTTTTATTTTTTCGCTACCTTCTTTGCCTCCCATAAAACCCAAAAAGATCCACACATATTAGGAGTATCAATATATGCTCATTAAATGCTTATCTGCCTTCTCTACCTCCCATTGACCAGGAGCTGCACAGACACCATCCAAGATCGGAGGTGAAGACCGTGCAAGCCGCGAGGTAATGTCACCGAGCAATCCTTGAGACAAGGTATGTCTCTACAAACTATCCTTCCTATTGTATAGACGTTGATGTGATTCTTTTATTCTAGGTCCGGGAGAAGAAAAAAAAATTGTTTATGATGCCTTCTCTGCCTCCCATAAAACCCAACAAGATCCACACATATTAGGAGTATCAATGTATGCTCATTAAATTCTTATCACACAAGGTATGAGTTTCTCTCTCATCCTCACTAGGATATTGACTACATCATACTTTATTAAGTTATATTAACCCTTTTCTCAAGGTACATTGGCCTACACTTATCAAAATTCATTAAACTCTTTACACCTTATTATATCATTTGACATCACACACTTCATGTGTTACTGAATCAAGTATATCGGATTGGGGGTGATTACCTCCATATCGGGTAAGAGGTATATGCTTGCTTACCATATCGAGAAGAGGTGTATGATTGCTTACCATATCGAGTAAGAGGTGTATGCTTGCTTACCATATCGGGAAAGAGGTGTATGCTTGCTTACCATATCAGGCAAGAGGTGTATGCTTGATTACCATATCGGGCAAGAGGTGTATGCTTGCTTACCGTATCAGGCAAGAGGTGTGTGCTTCCACCATATCTGGAAAGAGGTGTGTTATTCCACCATATCGGGTAAGAGGTGTGTGCTTCAACCATATCGGGCAAGAGGTGTGTGCGTGTTGCACAGCATATCAGGTTCCATCATCATATCGGGTTGGAGGTGCTTCAACCCAATATCAGTTTGTGCCATGATGATGCCATCATCATCAAGCTCTAGACATCCATTCCTTACTATCCTTGTTCATGGAAAACATTCATATGAAACTATTAGAACTCATGGATTTAACAATTATTCAAGAAAACTCGAAATTGAAAGTAGATCATCAAGTATAGAAAGATTGAAGGTGGATAATAACACGATTGGGTTCAAGTTATATAGCCTGCCTCAAGAACAACTTCAAAGCTCCAAGTTCCAAAGCTTCACGTTCCCAAGGTTGAAGATGAACTTATCAAAGATCCAAGACTTGTTCACAACTCCTCTATATGCAAAGAATCCATAGATAAGAACTTGGTGAAGAAGAAAAGAAAGGAAGAATCACAACCCTAGATTCATGCTTCCACCAAGGTTGAAGATGACCACGGCTTCACCTTAAGCTTGAGGCTCAAGCTCCTCCTTGATCCTCAACTACTATGCACGATATCTAAGAGAAAGAGGGTTGTAGGATTCGAAACTTTTCACTAGTAGGTGAAAGGAGTGGTATATATAATTGAGGCTCATGCGAGAGAGTGTATAAGAGGTGTCATCACCTTATACTACTAGGTTCCATGTGTCAATGCATTGTTGACATGTGTCCATACATGCACACATATTTATCTTGACATGCAAAAATATTGAGTATAATATAGGGATAAGATTTCAGCCATTAGTTATCTTGTTGAGCAAGATATTTCAACTCAACATCACTTTATTCACAAACTGATACAATTTTTCCAAGGAAAGTTGTAAATCGATATCCATCACCTTCTTGAGGAGCTTAACCCATCATGGAAAAGGCCAAGAGTTTAAAAAACGATTTGGGACCTCCACTATGGCTCCTTGGCCGATAGGCTCTCCCATATAAGCTCTACAACTCGATACAACTCAATTAGAGTTTCAACTATACAACTCTTCTTGGTCTTTTCATCACCAAGAATGCCATCACTAAAAAATGATTCAAACATGGTGCCTATTTCTTTCTCTATCCTCTAGATGATTCTAAGAGAGAGTAGGGACACTCTAGAGGTGGTAATTTGCATATCAACCCTACATTTTGGGTAAATTGCTAATTGCACCAAAATTGGTACACAAGACACAAGTATTATTCAAACAAGCTCCAACTTGGAACTTAGGCTTTCCACAAGCCACCCCTTAGCATAATTCCCTCTCTTATGATGCTAAAGCACGTTAAGAATGTTCAAAATGTGACATATTGCAATATAACCCCTCATTTTGGGTAAATTGCAAATTACACCCAAACTATCATATAATGCACAAACATTTTGCAAATAAGCTCAATCTTAAAAATTATACTTTCCTTGAGTCTTAATTACTTTTCAAAAGATTAAAACAAGTTTATAATTAACTTACTTAAGCAAAACTTCTAGGTTTATGCCATAACCCATGTCAGGGATGATACACATAGAAGAGGATAAAAGACTGGGAGTTGTGTTAGAATGGAAAGAGTTTCAGTGAGAGTTTGTGAGCCATTACTTCCCAGAGATGTATCTAGATGAGAACATAGTGCAATTTGATAAGTTGAGCCAAGGTTCAATTTCCATCAAAAAATATGAGGTTAAGTTTATAGAGCCTTTGAGGTATTGTCCTCATATAGCAGCCACAGAGAAGGAGAGGATCTGGAGGTTTGAGAAGGGTTTGACATCAAAGTTGTCCACAACAACATTAGCTTTAGAGAACAGAGAGAGGTTCTCTACCTTTTTGGAGTCCATGAGGAGGGTTGAAAGTTCTACTAATGATAAGCGTGAAGCCAAATGTAAGAAAAGGCCAACTCAATTTCAAGGATAGTCATTTAATGGCTTCAAGAAGCCAATGTTCTTGTTGCCACAATCATAGTTGAGATTAGACTTTTCTGAGCCAAGATCAGGAGTGTCGTCATAGTGGTCCCCTAGCAACAGAATAGGATGCATCTTTCCAGTAGTAGGATAGCTTAATGCAACATCTATCTCATTGACAAGGTTGTATTGTCTGTAGTACGAATCAAGGACTTGTCATAAGTGTGGACCGGTAGGGTATTTGAGGTGGTCGTACCCTATGAAGCATGAAGAAGTGATCAATCAACTGAGGTAGAGTCAACAAGGATGGCAACAAGGATAGTTTAGAAGTGGTGGTGGTAGAGGACACATTCATACGTTGCATGCAAGATATTCTGGACCAGATGGTGGAAGACAAGGACAAAAACATGCAACGACTAGATTCTATGATATGAATCATCCGTAGGGAGTGGTCAATACATGGGTCATGATAGGTTATATGGAACTTTTTCATTATGACTTATCTGCTACTTATTTTGTATCTATTTTGGTTGACCTGGGTGCGACACACTCTTTTATCACCAGAGAGGTGACAAGTAGATGTAACTTGCCTATTTGTAGTAATCTGATAGCCTTCTTCTAGAAACTCCTTTAGTTTGTTCCACTTAGTTGTGGGAGGTGTATCCATATTGTGTTATTTCTTTTCTGGGACACAACATTCAAGTGGATTTATGACACTCAACGTGCATGGATTGGATGTGATCCTAGGGATGAATACCTTGGAGAAGTACAGGCTCATTATGGACTATATTTCCTAGGTGGTGATGTTCTGTGGTGGAGATGTTTCTTGGATCTTCCAAGGAGATAGGAAGATTCTTCCTACATGTTTGGTGTTGGTTGTAATAGCAGAGAGGTTGATGAGAAAAGGGTGTGAGGCTTTCTTGGCACATGTTGTGGATATCAAGGTGAAGAGTCCTAGTATCAAGGAGGTAACTGTAGTGCAGGAGTTTGAGGATATCTTTCCAGGAGAGTTTCCTGGTATCCCCCCTCCTAGAGAGAATGAATTTGAAATCAATCTTATTCCTAGAACATGACCCATAACATAAGCACCTTATAGGATGGCACCAAAAGAGATGCAGGAGTTGAAGAAACAATTGCAAGAGTTTCTGGACAAGGGTTTCATCAAACTGAGAACTTCCCCTTGGGATGCTTCTATGTTGTTTGTAAAGAAGAAGGATGGTTCTATGAAGCTTTTCATAGATTATCAACGGTTGAACATGGTTACAATGAAGAATAAGTACCTTGTATCGAGGATTCATGATCTGTTTGATCATTTGAGAGGTTCTACAATGTTCTCAAAGATAGATCTGAGCTCAAGTTATCACTAGTTAAGGATCAAGGTGGATGACATACCCAAGTCTATTTTTAGGACCAGGTATGGTCACTGTGAGTTTGTGGTTATGTTGTTTAGGCTAACTAATGCAGCAGAAGTTTTTATAGATTTGATGAATTGGGTGTTTAGACCGTATCTGGATCAATTTGTGGTTGTGTTCATAGATGATATCTTGATATACTCCATAGACAACCAACAACATGAGCAACAATTGCATCAATCGTTGACGTTGTTGGGGTAGCACCGGTTGTATGCCAAGTTCAACAAGTGTGAGTTTTGGATGACTGAGGTGTCTTTTCTTGGTCATGTTATATCTAGTAAGGGTGTTAGCATAGACCCAGAGAAGGTGAAGTATGTCCTAGAGTGGGAATAGCCCAAGACACTGACTAAAGTTTGAAGGTTCCTAGGTTTGGTTGGTTACTAAAAGAGATTCATAAAGAATTTTAGTGTTGTGGTGTTACCCCAAACCAAGTTGACAAGGAAATGTGTTCCCTTTGTCTAGTATGACAAGTGTCAGTGTTCTTTCCATTTGTTGAAGGAGAAGTTGACCAGTGCTTCAGTGTTAGGGTTGTCAGAATAAGGGAAAGGTTACATTGTATTTTGTGATGCTTCAAAGAATGGCTTGGGATGTGTGCTGATGCAGGACAAGAACATGATTTCTTTTGCTTCTTAACAGATTAATAAACATAAGGAGAACTACCCAACACATGATCTAGAGATATAAGTAGTAGTGCATGCCTTGAAGATTTGGAGACACTATCTGTATGGGGGAAAGTGTCAGATCTTCACTCACAAAAAGAACATTCAGTATATCTTCTTGAAGCAGGAGCTAAATATGAGGCAGAGAAGATGGATGGAGCTAATCAAGGATTATGACTGTACGATATACTATCATCCAGGGAAGATGAACATTGTGGTTGATGCATTGAACAGGAAATCATCTTCATCATTAATTGTAGACAAGGCACAATTACACTCTATGGTGTACCACAAGTGGGACATGTTGGTGTTTCTTCACCAGATGAATGTACATTTGGAAGTATTTCTATAGGTAGGATTACTAGAACAGTTGTAGGTGAAGCCTACCTTGAAATAGCAGATTGAAGACACTCGTAGGAGTGATGTTGTGATACAAAATATCATGTCAGAGTCTAGTAGCAGGAAGCATGATGGCTTCCATGAGTCATAGGATGAGACAATTTTCTTTCATAATGGGATAGTAGTTCTAGATGTTGATGGCCTGAGGAAGATGGTACTTGAGGAGGCTCATTCCTCAATGTATGTGATGCATCCTGGTAGTACAAATATGTACCACAATATGAAGGATCTGTATTGGTGGCCAAGTCTGAAGTGTGACATGGTAGAGTTTGTTGATAAGTGTCTAGTTTGTCAATAGGCCAAGGTTGAACATCAGAAGACTGTAGGGACATTACTACCTTTGTTGATACCATAGTGGAAATGAGATCATATTACCATGGAATTTGTGATTGGTCTTCCTAGGACAGTCCAAGGTCATGATTCCATTTGGGTGATAGTTGACGTGTTGACCAAGTCATCTCACTTCCTTCTAATTAAGATGACTTATACAATAGATAAGTTGGCACAAATATATGTTGATGCAGTAGTTCATTTTCATGGTATTCCAGTTACCATAGTATCTGAAAGAGGCCCACAGTTTACAAGTAGGTTTTAAAAATGTCTGCAGACAACTATGGGGACACAACTGAGGTTTAGTACATATTTTCACCCATAGACAGATGGTCAGTCGAGGAGGTCCATTCATACATTTGAAGATCTTTTAAGGGTGTGTTTTTTAGTTTCTTTGAAGTTGG
This sequence comes from Alisma plantago-aquatica, assembly GCA_963693085.1. Classification (NCBI taxonomy): domain Eukaryota; kingdom Viridiplantae; phylum Streptophyta; class Magnoliopsida; order Alismatales; family Alismataceae; genus Alisma; species Alisma plantago-aquatica. The sequence goes on from OY856409.1 coordinate 1,282,187,855, forward strand.
GATGTGTATGTGAGTTTGGTAGAGTTTTTCTACAACAACAGTTATTAGAGGAGCATAAACATGGCACCGTACGAGGCGTTCTATGGGATACGTTGTGTCGATAATCTCTAAGTTGGTATGAGACATGCGAGTATCAAAATTTGGGTCTTGAGATAGTACAGTAGACTATAGAGAAGATCATGGTGATACAAAAACATTTTAAGGAAACCCATGACCGATAGAAGTAGTATGCTAATAATCATCACAGACTTCATTGAATTCCAAGTTGGAGGTTGTGTGTACCTTAAGGCTCCCCCTTGGAAAGGTTTGTTGAGGTTTAGTAAGAAGGGTATGTTGGCTCCTAGGTTAATGGGACCATACCCTATCATGGCATGAGTTGGGAAAGTGGCATACAAGTTGGAGCTATTACCACAGTTGCATGAGTTGCATAATGTCTTTCATGTCTCCATGTTGAGGAAATGTCACCCAGATATATAGAAGATGATATAAATAATGGAGGTTGAATTGGGAGAAGATGTTTCTTATGTGGAGGGTCATGTGTTGATCTTGGATACGAGAGTGAAGAAGTTGAAGAAGAAGGATATAATGTTAGTGAAGGTTTTGTGGTATCACCATGGTGTGAAGGATTACATGTGTGATTTATAGGATGAGATGTGTGGGAAGTACCCATCTTTGTCTCCTTAGGATTTTGGGGGTGAAATTCTTGTTAGGGGTTTATGGTTGTAAGACCCTTGATCTTGCTTTATGGTTGAACATGTTTTCTTAACATAATTGGATTCTTAAAACCTAAATCAAACCTTAATATGTGCTTTTATATCATGTGATAAGCTTAAGTTTCAAGTCTGGTCAAGTTTGGACACTATTTGAGCAAGTTATGCAATTTTATATGCTTGTTTTGGGCTTTTATGCATTATACCCATATCTAGGGTTTTTCTTGAAATATCACATTCATTTTGTTCCTCATATGTTTCATATCATGCTTGACATAATTAATCCTTGGGGTGCCTTGTTACACCTTGGTTAAATGGTGACATCTACCAAGGGTTGAACTTAGGGTTACCTCTCATAGATGGGATACCTTGAGTAATAGAACTTGATGGTTATGTTGGTTTGATGCATTCACATGACCTTCCTAATGCATTGGGATCTGATTATGGTTCCTTAAGGTGTGAGGCTTGATGGTTTTTCCTCTTGAAGCTCCTTGGATTGATGGTTCTTCAAGTAGGAAGTTGAATCAATGGTGATGCTAAGGTTTTCACCAAAGATCAAGATATGATGGTGACCCTACTCTTGGAGGTTGATGGCTACATTGGGAGTCAAGGATCAATGGCTCTACTAGCTCCCACAACTAATGGACCTTTTAGATTGCATGGACACATGCCAAACTTGGCTAGATGCTTCTACCTTCTCTTCTCTCTCTCCCATATCTTTATATACCGTCCCCCTCCCATCAAAATGAGTTCTTTACACACACAAACACACACACACACATATATATATATATATATGTATATATATCTTCTTCCTAGCTACTTGTAGCTCGTCCCCCTTACTTGGTGGAGAAGAAGGAACCAAGGTTGGAGAAGCTTGGCTGATCTAGCTTGCATGTGCACCTAGGGTTCATATATACTCTCTCTCTTCAAGATAGAGGAGCTTCTTTAGCTTGTGTTTTATCTAAGAAAGTAAGCACTCCCTCCTTTCATCCATTTTCCTTGTTGTCCTACCTCCTCTTCCTTCTTCTTGGTCATACCCATGAAGGAGTTTGAGCTAGAGCTTGAAGAGCATCTCTTTCTTGCTTCCTTGACCTAGGGTTTGCTTCCTCTCTGAAGAAGGGGCTAGCTTGGCCGAGTGGACTGATCAAGCTAGGGTTTCCTCCTTCTTTCCTTGAGATAGATTTCTATTTGGAGCTTCATCTTCATCTTAGAGGAGAGTTATATAACTTTGTCCAGGTTTATTGGTTACTCCTAGCTTGCATGTACATGACCTTGCTTTAAAATGTAGTCCTAAGTAGAAATGTTATATATTTGCCTATGGTATGTTCTTATATGGTAGTTCTTGAGTAGTTTTCTTCTTGGATGAACCCTAAACCTTGTGCACACTTCTTCCTTGGATGTGTATGCTCTATACCTTCCTTGCATGTAGAAGTCAATTGTTTTTATGTTCCTTGAACCTAGGGTTTTCTTTGAGGTGACAAATGATAGTTTTCCCTTAGTATTTTGGACTTATTTTCCACATTATTCATCATCTGATGGGTTAGCTTTAGTTTCAACCGATGGAGGGGTACTTATTTGCTATTTTGGGCTCTCTTGTGTGCAAGAACTGATGTCATATACTTAAATTATCTATTGGAATTTCTTATGCTCAAGAAAGGATGGTCCTAGAGCTCCCTTATGTGGTACAAGTTGATGGTTTTCCTCTCATTAACATTCGATGTTTTACTTGTTTTCCACCTATGGACCACAATCGATGGCTTCACTGGGTTCCACACTTGATGGTCCCTCTAGGTCATCAATCAATGGACCCACTGGTCCATGACTGGATGTTCAACATCCAATGGCCTCATTGGGTCATCAACCAGTGGTCATGTTGTTCAAATTTGATGGTTTCACTAACTCTAAGGTTGATGGTTGGACTGGGTTTCTCCTTGGTCGATGGTCCTCAACCAATGGTTCTTCTAGTTTCATGATTCAATGGGTTTAAAGTACACATCTGATGGTGGACCTCATGTCCACAACCGATGGGCTCTCGGAGGTCATTAAATGATGGCACCTTTATAGTTAACAACTAATGGACTTTCTAGGTCATGTTTTAATGAATCTTCTAGGTCCTAACTCGATGGTTTTCCTAGATGAATGGTTCAATGTTTCATTAGTATTACATCCAATGGTTTTTCCTATCCAACATCTAATCAGCTTGGGTGAAGTTCATTATCTATGGTTGGGTTTGATGCCCCTAATATGATGGTTACATTGTATCTTATGCATCCATGATCCAATAGAGATGCCAAGTGCTAGGTTTAACTTTTGAGGGTTGTTTCGTAATTTCAATTCAACTTATCTTGTTAAACCTAACCCTAATACAAATAGGTGATGATGGTTAATCATAATTAGATTCCTTGTATGATTAGTATGATGAAGGAATACTCTCTCCATGTTGTCATATCGAAATCATAGCTCTTAAAATGCAATGTTTTTTCGAACTTATATATTGCATGTATGGTGATAGTTTGATGAGCCTTTGATAAGGCATGAAAATATAATGATGTTCTTAAAGGGAATGACATGACCTTTGGGCATGGTTGATCCTCATGGAGGTGTGATCCTCTTCATGATGTAACAAGGATTTATATACAAAGATGGTATGATGACAATTATAGTCTCATGAATGGCAATGAAATAGTACCATGTGGTATTGTGATCAAGAATTATATCTCATACATTTTATATCTTATGGAATTGTAATACACCCATGCTTTTATAGAATTCTTTTAGGGTTTGTTTATAACTTGATTCATGCAGTTAAAAGACACCGAATTGACATTAACTAATCAAGTTAAACTGTAGTCATGTAGTGCCATGTTCCATAGATCCATTCCAATGTCAGGACTTTCTAGATGGTGAAACAAGTGTTTATTTAGTCAAAACTCAGAGTTGTATACTATTGATTATATCCATGTTTCTGAGGATCTTTGTGGCCATACCTTGATAGGAGAACGGTTGTGGTTGTATCTCATGTATATATATATATATATACACACATATATATATACAAATATGTGTTTATATATATATATATATATATATATATATATATATATATATATGTGTGTGTGTGTGTGTGTGTGTGTGTGTGTATGTGTGTGTGTGTGTGTGCATGTATGTGCTTGAGGACAGTTGTGGTAATACCTCGGATAATAGGGTTTGTATACCCTGGTTACTAGTTTTGTGACTTATGTATCATAGGCGGACTAGTCTGTTTTGTAGCTTGACTATATATGTCATTGTGGAAGACTCGTACTGACTGAGGGTGGATAAGATCTTAGGATTCTATCTCTCCTAGATATTATACAAAACTAATTTTGACTTAGCAGTGGTCAGTTGGACTCTAAGTGTTATATGTCAAACTCCCCAGGTATTAATATAAGATGTAACCCATCCATGTAGTATATCTTCTAGCATTAAATGTGCTTCACATTGGTTGTTAACCTTTTCCTTATTTCTTATAATGTTTAGTTGATGTATAATGAGGTAAGAGAAATTAACTATTAAAAGATGATAGATTTCTCTGTTCCTCTATCCATTGTGTTAATCATGCTTAACCTGTTTTAGTTTTTTAGTCTGCTACACCTACTTAATCGACTTAATTGGTTTAATTTGTTTAATAATAAAACCTAATGTGATCAATAATCATTGTTGAGAGTTATATCTCTCTCTAGGACATGGTCTCACCTCGTGGGTCACCACATCTTTTAAGGTAGTTCTAAGAAACATGGTTAGGTTCGTGGAGGTGAAGAAGAACAACTTGGAGAGTAGTAGAGCAGAAGGTTGGCTAGTAGTTAGTAGTGTCCTAGAGTCTTCCATGTACTCTCAAGTCTAGGCGGGGGATATTTTTGTAGATGATTTATACATTGACTTAAATTTTTGGTAGTACTCTAATGATGTATATGGTTGTATATATGAGGAACATATGCTTTTGTATACAGGTTGTGGTTGAGGCCACTAGATATATATATGTGAATACATTATATGGTATGTTCTCTTGTGCATGTTTATGGGCCTCTATGTAAATGTTCCTAGACATGTTTATGATGTTTATTTGGTTTTAATTATCCCCCTTTTCTGGATTTTTGGTTAAGTAGTGATCGATCATGTTTTGGGTTTTTAGTAATCTTGTTTACAAAGGCGGGGCACCACACACTAGTAGGACAACAACCACCGATGTTCATGGTGTTGCACCAGGAGTCCATCGTCGTCAATCATTTGTGGGCTACTTGAGAAAGAAGGATGTTGATGCAAGGATAAGTTGTTGGAATTGCTCTAGGACTAGGTATATTCCTTGCAACCTTACTTACTATATGCATCATTGTTGATGCGATCCCGCTGGTTTGGGGAATTGGACATTAAATTTTTTATTTTTTCTTCCCTATATGTCACCTTAATTTCCCTACAAACTTTATATGATATAAACATAAAATAATAACATCTTAACTTCTTAAAGCATGGTGTAAAATATCTCCTTTTGGCTACATCAAGGCCTATTATAGAATTAAACATTAACAATTCTAAGGTTATCAAGACCATACTCAACTCGAACTCATTTCAAGTGTAAGACCCCTAATCAAGCTTTATGGTTAAACATGCTTGATTAATCTAATTGGGTATTTAATTCCTTAATCAAACCTTATTTTATAATTTGATTTCATGTGATAAATCTATGTTTCAAATTTGGTCCGGTTTGGACTTTGTTTGCGCACGTTTTACAGATTATGTGCTTTTATGGACCTTTATGCAATTTTCCCATATCTAGGGTTATATCTGTAAATTTCACACATGCATGTTATTCTTCATAATTTTGATATAGTTTCACCCTTGTATGGTTTTATGTACCATCAGATGTTATCTTCTTTCTCTTATAGGTTGAAAACCAATGGATTTTCCACCAAGTGTTAGAATAGATTGTTCGCCATGTATGGTGAGGATCTGACGGTTTCACCAACTAGGTGAAGGATCTGATGGTTCCTCCTTGTAGTTGAGGATCCGATGACTTTTCCTTGAGGTCCTTAAACAATGGTCACCCTGGTTAAGGTATACAATCTAATGGAAGATCAGGGTTTGTAATATGGCTAAGTATGGTGCACAATTCAATGGGTTCTCTAATGATACATCTTATGATTTCACCAAGGCATGAAACAATGGAAATATTTGGTAAAATATTTATGATATGCATGGATCAGATGTACTTTGACTTTTGACACATGGCAATCTAGTTTTTTCAACCTTTTGACTATCTTTCTCTCTCTTCATGGATATATATACCGTTCACCTCTCTCCTAAACAAACCTTTTCCTTCCCCCTCTTGGTCTTCTTACCAGAGATACCTAAACCCATCGTTATGTGGAGGAAGAGATCCTTGTAGGCTAAAGGTTGGGTGGATCTTGAATGCATGTTTCTCTAGGGTTTGTATCAAGCAACTCTATGGTTGTTGGAAGCCATCTAACCTAGTTCCTTGCCTTCTTCAAGTAAGATCTTCTTCTCTAATATAGTTTCCTAGATGTTTTCTTTCTTGTATCTTCATACATGCGTGGAATCCTAGAGTTCTTGATGGAAACTCGTGCATGTTGTTGAAGAAACCCTTTTCTTCTCTCGTTTGCCCTAGATATACCTTGTTCTTGAGGAGAAGAGTTGTTTTGGAGCTTTGGGAGTACAAGCTAGGGTTTCATCTTTTCTTCTTAACATGCCTTTTGCTTCCTGGATGTTCATCTTCATCAAGAGATGAGTTATATAATCGTCAAACTCTTTCTTACTTGATTTTAACTTGATCTATGTGGATCATACCCTAGAACTTAGTGTTATGGAGATAGATGCCTTACGTGCACTACTTTATATACATGCATGATGGTTGTGCGTTGTTAAGATATCCTTAAATCATATGAATGTTCCTTCTAATATGAACATGTACAACCTTGATTTTGATAGTATTAAACAAGGTTTACTTAGTGTAAAGAATTGGTCTTCACTTAGTGTATAAATTGTTGGTTTTACTTAGTGTTGAAATTGATGGTTATATTTAGTCTACAAAATGATGGTTTTGTTTTTACCTTGAAAAATGACTTTACTTAGTGTGAAAATATATGACTACATATTCTCTCAACCAATTGCCTTTATTTAGTGCTTGGTTGTTGATTTCACTTGGTGAATGAAACGATGGTTTCATTGAGTATAGAAATTGATGGGTTTACTTGGTGAATAAAATGATGATTTACCTAACACTTAATCTGATGGATTTATTGTCTATAATGATTTCATGGTTTTGTTTTCAGATAAGTCCACTATAGATCTGATGGTCTTATTTTTGGTTAAGTACAACAATGAACCCATGATTTTAATAGATTTAATAAAATGTGATTTTTGCTAAGTAACCCAATGATCTGATGGTCTTACTTTTGCTAAGTACCTTCATGATTTGATGGTCTTATCTTTGGCTAAGTACATACATAATCTAATGGTGATGCTAAGTATAAGAGTTTATGTTATTGACTATGTCTAAGAATGAATGAAATGATAGTCTTGCTATATATGTTGAAGTACCTAGGTGTGCTAATGGAACAATGGTTTGTCTAAGTATTTGCCTAAGTGTATTAACAAACTGATGGTTTACCTATGTATGTTGATTTGTGATACCAATTCAATCCACATTGTTGACTCTTTCTTACAATGGTTAATTGATGATAGTTAATACTTCTATCTTCTTCTAATGTTGAAATGATGAATGGATACTTTCATAATGCTAAAGGTAACTCTATTATGTTACTCTTAGTTATACCATAACTCATATGATTAATGAACTCTCATGCTAAACTTGTATGCAACAAGTATGATGATTACATGTATAACCCTCTACAAAGGTATGTAAAGATAATGATGTCTTGGAAGAAAGTATCGTTGAATGGTCAAAATGGCCTTTGGGCATGTTTGAGCCCTAATGGAAGTTAACCTTATTCATTGGTGATAACGAACTAGTATAAAATGAGGTTATGATAAGTAATATGTCTCATATATTTATATCTTATGGAGTTGTTATGTACCAATGATTTTGTAGGAACAACTTCAGATTTGTATGTAACTCGATCAATGCATCCTAAAATCACCCAATTGGCTTAACTAATCAATTGAAACCCTAATCATGTAGGTTCCCTAATCTGTAGAAGTATTCCAGTGTTAGGACTTGCTAGATAGTAAAATGTGTATTCTATAAGGAAGCTTAGAGTCATATATTGTCGAGGATATGTGGATGCAGGGAGGGTATATCCTTATCATTTTGATCCTAAGGTTTTAGAGAATGACCAAGTCTGTATCTCAGATGAATATTTTTATATATGTGATGTGATTGAGGATGGTTGTGGTTGTACCTCAGATTTTAGGGTTGAATATCCTACTTTCTAGTGTCATGGCATGTGTACCCAGGGTGGATTAGGTTGATTGTAGTTTGACCAATATGTCACTACGGAGGACTCATATTGACTGAGGGGAAGAGATGTTAGGATTTCTGGCTCTATTAGATCTTGTATGGGGCTGATTGTGACTTCATAGTGATCTGTTGGTACTTTGAGTGATATACCTCAAACTACCCGGGGCTTAATAAAATATGTAATTCATTCATGTAGCATATCTATTCAGGTTTTTTAGTGATTTAAATTGGATGATAACCTTGCTTTGCCTCTTTTAATATTTAAGTGATGAATAATGTGGTAAGATAACTCAACTATAAATATGGTGTTATCTTTATCTGTTCCTTCGACTATTATGTTAATATTTCAATTTTGCAATATTCCTACTTTATATGTTTAATTATATAATTTGTTGTAAGTAATAAATGTTTTTGGGAGTTATATCTCTCGTTGGGACATGGGTCTAACCTTGTGGATCCCCACATCTTTTTAGGTGATCATCAACAACATCGTCAAACCCATGGTAGTGAGGAGGAGGAGCTTGGAGATCCACAGAGGAAGAAGGTCGACTAGTTGTTTAGTGTGTCCTATAGTCGTCCTTGTACTCTTAGGTCTAGGCGGGGATTTTTTGTAGATTATGTTTCATCGACTCAAGTGTTGATAATGTACTGATGTTTGCACATGATGCTTATATGTGGACAATACCTTTTTTATATAGGTTGTGGCTGAGGCCACAAAATGATTGTAGAGATACCTGGTACTTTATATGATTTTATGCAAGATGATGGACCTATATGTAAATGTTATTGGACATTTAGAATAAGTTTAATTTGGTTTTAATTTTACATCTTTTTAGTAATGTGATTAATTTAGAAATTGATTGTGTTTTGGTTTTGAGTAATCTCGTTTAGCATGGTGGGTTGCCACATTTGGTGGTACCAAATCTTAGGATTTGTTGAGTCTACATGGACATAGGACTTAGGTTTTGGGTATGTTCTTACATAATTAACATATCTGACCATTTTTTATGGTTATGAAAATATTCCCACAGAACAAGAAGAGAATGCTGATAGTAGATATGTAGTGTCTGGAGGTGGTGGTAGGAGGTCGGTACCTGAGACGGGGCCAGAATTGCTTATACCCCCTCTGTTTGACCCTTAAATGATGGCTGGTCTAACATTGCAGTCTATGTTTGGACAACTCATGGCGACGATCACACATTTAGCAGACATGGAACCTCAACCTCAACCTAGAAACATGTTCCCAATGCAGAATCTCAGGGTCCAGGAAAGACATTTGAGAGGATAAAGTGCATAGGATCCACTGAGTATGAAAGTACATTGGATCTCACAGATGTCAACATGTGGTTAACAGAGTTGGAGAAGGCATTTAGGATCCTGAAAATCCCCGAAGAGGATAAGGTGAAATATGCAATTTACCTCTTGAAGGGCAGAGTTGGCCAGAGAGGAGGAGAAGAGACAAGGAGTTGTAGTGAGATGGAAGGAGTTCTGGAGGGAGTTTATGGGATGTTACTTTCTCGAGATATACTTGGATGAGAAGATAACCCAGTTTGACTAGTTGCGCCAAGGGTTACTATTTATCAATGACTATAAGGCAAGATTTACAAAGTTGTTGAGGTTCTATCCTCACATGGTGACTATAGAGAAGGAGAGGATATGGAGGTTTGAGAAGGGTTTGAATGTCAACTTTTCAACAATAGCATCTACTTTGGAGAACCAGGAGAAGTTTGCCACCTCCATGGAATCTCTGAGGAGGATAGAGAGGTTTGTTGTAGAGAATGAGAAGTCAACATAAGGTATAGGTCAGCCCAGTTCCAAGGGCAATCGTCTAGTAGCTGCAACAAACCAAGGTTCTCTTCACTGCAGTCACAATAGAGATTGACTTTTTTTAGCCAAGAGAACGAGTATAGTCACAGTGGTTCCCTAGTAAAGGGAGAGGTCACAGTTTTCCGCTAGTAGGGGCAAACAGTTCAGCTTCATAGTCAATGGTAGGGTCATCTAGGTTGTAGTATGATACAAGGACATGTTTTAAATGTCACCAGGTTGGGCATGTGAGATGGTCTTTCCCCATGAAGGACTAGGAGGTGACAAAACAATCGAGGCAGATTCAGCGGGGGTCACAACCACAATAGTATAGTAGTAGTGGTGGTAGAGGATGTGGCCAAATATTGTAGGTAGGGTCATCAGGACTAGCTAGCAGAGTTCGAGGATGACAGTCAGTGAGAACTAGATTCTATACTATGATTCATCAAGAAGGAGTGGTCAACCCAGAGGTCATAATAGATTAGATGGAACTATTTCATTTTGACTTATCTGCTTCTTCTTTCATATCTATTTTTGTTGACCCAGGTGTGACACACTCATCTATCATCAGTGAGTGATACGTAGTTATAATCTACATATTTGTAGTAGATTTGATACCCTATTGCTAGAAATCCCTTTGTTTGGTTCCACCGTGTTGTGCGAGGTATGTCCAGATTGTGTTCTTTCTTTCTTGGGATACAACATTCAAGTGGATCTCATGCCACTTGACATGCTTGGATTTGTTTTGATCCTAGGGATGGATACCGTAGACAAGTACAAGGTGGTTTTGGACTTCAGTTTCAAGGTGGCAATGTTTTGTGATGGGGATGTCTCCTGGACTTTCCAAGGAGACAAGAAGATTCTTCCTACATGTTCAGTGTCAGTCATGATAGTATAAAAGTTTATGAGACATAGGTGTGGTGCTTTCTTAGCACATGTTATGGATACCAAGGAGATGATTCCTAGTATCCAGGATGTTCATGTGGTGCGTAAGTTTGAGAACATCTTTCAATATGAGTTTCCTAGCGTTCAACCCCCTAGAGAAATTGATTTTGAGATCAATATAGTTCCTAGAACGCAACCCATAGCTCAAACACCTTATAGGATGACACCAGCTGAAATGAAGGAGTTGAAGAAGAAGTCGTAGGAGTTGCTAGAGAAGGGTTTCATAAGACTTAGTGCTTTCCCCTAGGGTGCTCTAGTGCTATTTGTGAAGAAGAAGGATGGTTCTATGAGGGTTTGCATAGATCAACAACAGTTGAAAAAGGTCACAATAAAGAACATTCACCCATTGTCGAGGACTGATGACTTGTTTGATCAGTGGAGAGGTTCTATAGTGTTTTCTTAGATAGATATGGGATCAGGATATCACCAATTGAGGGTCAAGGCGGATGACATACCTAAGACTACTTTTAGGATGAGGTGTGGTCATTATGAGTTAGTGGTTATGCCGTTTGGGCTAACCAATGCACCAACAACTTTTATGGGCTTATGAACAAAATATTTAGACTGTATCTTGATCAGTTTGTAGTTATGTTTGTAGATGATATATTGATATATTCTAGAGATAGATAACCACATGAATAAGATCTTCACTAAGAACTAGAGTTGTTAAGGAAACACCAGTTGTATGCTAAGTTAAGTAAGTGCAAATTTTGATTGACTGAGGTATCTTTTCTTGGTCATGTCATATCTGCAAAGGGTTTTTGTGTAGATCCAAAGAAGGTGGAGTCTGTGTTGGGGTGGGAGCATCCCAAGACATCTACTGAGGTCTGTCACTTCCTAGGTTTAGCAGGTTACTACATGAGGTTCGCTAAGAATTTCAGTGTAGTTGCCTTACCTTTGACTAAGCATACTAGGAAGGGTGTTAATTTTGTTTGCGTTGACAAGTGTCAATGTTCTTTTCAGTTGTTGATGGATAAGTTGATCAGTGCACCAATGTTAGTATTGCCAAAAAATGGGAAAGGCTATAATGTTTTCTTTGATGCTTCAAAGAATGGCTTGGGATGCATGCTGATGTATGAAAAGAATGTGATTTCTTATGTTTTGCGACAACTTAAGAAACATGAGGAGAACTATCCAACTCATAACCTAGAGTTATCCATTGTAGTTCTTGACTTGAAAATTTGGAGGTGTAATCTAAATGGGGAGAAGTGTTGAATCTTCACAAATCATAAGAACATTCAGTATATCTTCTCGATGCATGAACTAAACATGAGGTAGAGAAGGTGGATGGAACTAATCAAGGACTATGACTGCACGATAGACTATCATCCTAGGAAGGCAAATTTTGTGACAGATGCAATAAGTAGGAAGTCATCTTTATCATCAACTGCTGATAATCGTCGTTTTGCACTATCAATCACTAAGATGATTAATCCTAGAGTTTAAACCTTTTTTACTTCCGGTTTTAAGGGTAGTATAAAGGGTCGATCCCACAGGACAACTTTAGAGATTGTTTATTTATTCCCAATTATTTTGAAGGATTATTTTGTTATTTTTTTGTATTTTTAGAACAAAAAATAAAAGTCGGGTTTGGGGGTTGATGATTACACTAAGGAATGGAAGAAAAAATGCACTAACAAGATTTGTCATGCACAAGGGAAAAATAAAAAGATTGTAAACACAAGCAAATTAAATGAATGGAAGACTAAGAATTAAAGGAAACAAAGGCAAACAAGAATTCGGTGATTGAAATCAAGAGAAGGGAATCGAGGCTCGTAGGGGTTTTCACCACCTTAGCCTAGGTGATAGCAACTAAATCTTAACCGACGATTCGATGAAGGCTTGCGAATTTTAAACTCACAAAAGAGAAACTCCACATGAGCCCATTGGTCCTGGTGCTCATGCTTCCTAGTTTATCATCCTAAGAGACGGAAATCCACGGTCATATCAAAATGTCTATGTAATCGATTTTATTGTTCTAAATCCGGATTTCCATGGTCATATCCATCCGGATTAACATACGATCCGAAGATCAATCAAGTATAATCGATTACCATCTAATCGTACGAGATTAAGTTGCTAAAACCATGGCTAAGGGGTTATTCCCCTTGCCCCGATAAGAAACTACTCACACATGGGAAAATAGGAGACGGAGGAAGAAAGTTCAAAAGTCATAGTCTAGCCCAAAATTAGGAGTCAATCCTTTGCTAGATACAATGAAATAGCTTAGCCCTTTGTTCCTTGCTCCAGAAATAAGTGCGAAGAAAAGTAGATTAAGACAAGGCGAGAAGATGAGACAAGAACAAGATTGGAAGAATGTGCTTGAAGTAAAACTATTTTATTGCATAAAAGAAAATGATTACACTATTACTTGCTGCAGAATTCCGAAAAATACAAGAAGACCAAGATGCCTTGAGGAGGAGGAAGTGCCCTCCTTTTATAGGAGAAGGAGGGGGTATACATTAGGTTTAGGGAAAAAGAAATGGCCGCCGGCGGCTGCCAACTTTCTAGATCTAGTCAATAGAGGAAACAATTGATTTCTTTGCATCCCTTTTGCATTAATTTCCCGCAACAGCAGTTTCGAGCGTATTTTTGGGTCAGTCAAATATTCAGAAGCGGCCTGAAAATATATTTTTCCTGTAAATAATTGAATTATCTTTCCAACGCATACTTGCACAATAAATTCCGCCTTGGGATGTGGGAGTTATACCAATTTTGGTGAAAGGTATATACTGAAATCAGATTCTGCGGGAAAACGTAGTGCCACTTTCACTGGTTAATTGCGCAGCCAAATAAACACCAAAATTGCCGCAAAATATGTCTTTTTTGTAGCCAATAAAATTCTCTTTTCATTCCATACTTTATCTTGGAATTCCGCCTTTAGAAGTAAAAGATATGGCTATTTTGGTGACGAGTATCTCAGGCACTGCGAGAATATTTGAAAAGCCTCATATCTTCATCTTTTATTTTCTCGATTTAGATAATTCCTGAAAATTAAGAAAAAATATCATAAGAATTCAGGAAAAAATATCAAGAAGATGAAAGTGCTATTTATTTTTGAATTAACTAAAATTAACAAAAAAAAGTCATAATTAATTATTCTAAATGAAGCAAAAATAAGAGATGAATATGCATTCATCAAAATACCCCAAACTTAAACTTTGCTCGTCCCGAGCAACATTAAAATTAAGAAATACTTTCAAGACATACTCTCAACCTATCATCCTCACTCTCCTAACAATCACTGGATTCGTTCCACCAAAATATGGCCAAGCGATCCTGACTTCCTGAATTCACAAAAAGTGACTTTTATATTTCCTACTTCACAAACTTGCATTTATTCAAGACCTGCAATAAAACAGATTTTCAGTTCACCTTTGCATTTGGTACTCCAATTTTTTTTTTTAAGTTTTACACAAGAACAGGGCTGATTTGGATAGTGGGGTTTTTTTAGTTTTCCCTTGGGTAGAAAATTGGAGTGAAGGAGGTATGGAAGAAGGACAGTCTCTCCTCTATTCGACTCGAGACCTTTTTATTTAGTGGACATGCAGTTACATTGACCGCATTTTTTTTCTTTGATTTTTGGTGATACACCCAATTGCATGGGTATAGAAGAAGCGAAAGAGGGGGAAGGGGTGCCACCCCAAACTTAGCTTTTTGGCATTATTGGCTTTTTTTTTCTTTTTGACGAATGGAAAGATTTGGAAGTGGTAGAAGAAGAGTAGAAGAGGTTGTTCTTGTGCAACTTTTTTTTTTTTTTTTAGGAGTACCATGCATTGGTTCAACTATTACCGAATCATGCGAAAAATCAAGAAAATTTATACAAGTTGTACATGATAAGAAAGCATCACTCTTGAATCCTATCAGTCCTCTATGGCTTGCCATCTTTTCCAAGGAGTGATTATTTTTTTGAGGTCCTAAGTGACAGGAGGATTTCTAGTCATGAAAGTTTCAAAATTTTAGTTGCAAGGAAATTACATCATTAAGGGGAGTATTTTGACCAATGATCATATCAATGCCGACTAGATAAAGGCCATTTTGTAAAAGAAATAAAAATATGGCCGACTAGATAATGGCCATGAACAAAACAACTATATGCAAAACCAAAAAAAAGGTAGAAATAATGCAAGAATAAAAAGATAAGAGGTGGAATAGAAACATACCATCCACCTCAACCCCGGACTCAAATTTTTGCTTGTCCCGAGAAAAATCGAAACCCGAGATGGAGGGAAGAGAAGAGCAGGGATTTCCAGGTGGCCCTGGT
The DNA here is from genome assembly GCA_963693085.1 of Alisma plantago-aquatica. NCBI lineage: Eukaryota > Viridiplantae > Streptophyta > Magnoliopsida > Alismatales > Alismataceae > Alisma > Alisma plantago-aquatica. The sequence continues at coordinate 1,282,203,054 of OY856409.1, forward strand.
AGCTCAAAAAACATCCAGCTGAAGGGGATGTGTATGAGGGCTGGGACCTTTATTTGAGGAGCTTCATAGTGTACCCTATGATAGGGTAATTGTAGAAGCTCAGTGGGGTGCTCATATTTGCTTTCACCTCGCATTCCCTCCAATAGGATCCACAGATCTTCCATCAATAGAAAAGGAAGTGTTGAAGATGGATGTGGATTGGAGGAGGTTGGTGGGTACCCAACTGGTAACACATGCAGTGCTAGATGTGCAAAGTTAGGCGGAGGATTAGGCTCTGGTTTCCCTCGGTCATATTGACCTGCATATAAGAGAATTGGTGGTGATATGAAAGGGACAACAAAATTTAAATCAGCATGATAAGTAATTTTGCTCTGCTCAAAATTCATGCAACCAACCTTGTGATAGATGGGATTCATGGTTGATATAGCATGTAACTCTAGTTCCTCTATGCAAGGAGTTCCCAAGGGTTCATGAGGGATAAAATTGAGAACATAATCCTTGTTGTCAGTGGAAGGGGGTATGTAGACTTCTCCTAAGGGTTGTGTCTCTTCTTCTAAATCAGTTGTGCATGGAATGGGAATTGGTTGCAACAGAACATGTGGAATCATTTTGTCAAAGGGGGTTGGATGCTTATTATCCAAAATAGACTCAAAATAAGGGTATTGGTCTTTGATTTCAATAGAAGACTCACAAATGGAAGCCAGTGGATTTGGTGTGGAAGACTCACAAATGGCATAATTGTCGTCATAATTATCAAAAATGATCAATCTAGGTTGTTCCATCTCTATTGGGGAGTTCTCCATCTCTTCTTCATAAAAGATCTCATCAACATGGATGTCTATGGAATCAATTGGATCATTTACTATACTAAAGGGGAGATCTGATTCCTTTATAGGACAAGTGCCCAACTCAATGGGCTCAGAAGGGATCACCTCACAATATAACGGTGTAATGTAAGGTTCTTGTAGTGGTAGAATCACCTCATCAGGTTCAACCAGATGTGGAAAAGGAGGTGGTTGAGTGAGGTCATAGTGCTCTTGATGATGAAGCCTTTCAAAAGAATCCATCAGTGCATGTTGGGTAGGTGATGGTACGTTGGTCACAATAGGCTCAACCAAGATGGGATGATTATTGCAAACATCTAAATATGGGCCTACAACCGAGAAGGGTGGAGTCTTAGGTTTTTGGGATGTTCTTTGAGCCCACCAGTCATTAACCTTTTTGTTAAAAGATTCTTGATTCATGAATTTATCAACATAGGCCTCCATCCACTCATTTTCTGACTTATATGGATAGTCAGGGCCCCATACAGCTGCAGCCCTAGCTAAACAAAGTTCTTCATTTACAGCACCCTGAATTTCTTTAAAACACCTATCCATCTCCTGATCAAGGTTGTGTGGAATCTCAACTATATCACATTGGACTTCTTCTAAGGGTGGCGGTTCATTATAGAGAAAGGGTTCCAATGAAGTAGATTGGCCATTAGAATCAACTAGATTAACATCCACGATGGAAGTGATTGGTGGAGCTTTAGGTATTGGAGTTGGTTCTACTTGATTGAAGATGATATAATCATCGTCATCATCATCTATTAAAATCATCCTTAGACTCTCTGGTTTCCAGATTAAAAAATTGCGCCGCGGAATTGGCGTTCGGCGAGCGTCGCATGCACAAATGAAACAGTTAATCGTGTGCAGAAAAAACGGACTGCCGGAATGGAAACTCGGCAGAAAGAGGAGTAGCACTTCCGGAATGTTACTCGGAAGGCATGAAAAAAAAGAAAAAAGTTTTTCAAAAATTTTTGGAGGTTCGAAAAAAACAATCCGTTGTCCCCGGCAACGGCGCCAAATTGATAATCGTCGTTTTGCACTATCAATCACTAAGATGATTAATCCTAGAGTTTAAACCTTTTTTACTTCCGGTTTTAAGGGTAGTATAAAGGGTCGATCCCATAGGACAACTTTAGAGATTGTTTCTTTATTCCCAGTTATTTTTGAAAGATTATTTTGTTATTTTTTTGTATTTTTAGAACAGAAAATAAAAGTCGGGTTTGGGGGTTGATGATTACACTAAGGAATGGAAGAAAAAATACACTAACAAGATTTGTCATGCACAAGGGAAAAATAAAAAGATTGTAAACACAAGCAAATTAAATGAATGGAAGACTAAGAATTAAAGGAAACAAAGGCAAACAAGAATTCGGTGATTGAAACCAAGAGAAGGGAATCGAGGCTCGTAGGGGTTTTCACCACCTTAGCCTAGGTGATAGCAACTAAATCTTAACCGACGATTCGATGAAGGCTTGCGAATTTTAAACTCACAAAAGAGAAACTCCACATGAGCCCATTGGTCCTGGTGCTCATGCTTCCTAGTTTATCATCCTAAGAGACGGAAATCCACGGTCATATCAAAACGTCTATGTAATCGATTTTATTGTTCTAAATCCGGATTTCCATGGTCATATCCATCCGGATTAACATACGATCCGAAGATCAATCAAGTAAAATCGATTACCATCTAATCGTACGAGATTAAGTTGCTAAAACCATGGCTAAGGGGTTATTCCCCTTGCCCCGATAAGAAACTACTCACACATGGAAAAATAGGAGACGGAGGAAGAAAGTTCAAAAGCCATAGTCTAGCCCAAAATTAGGAGTCAATCCTTTGCTAGATACAATGAAATAGCTTAGCCCTTTGTTCCTTGCTCCAGAAATAAGTGCGAAGAAAAGTAGATTAAGACAAGGCGAGAAGATGAGACAAGAACAAGATTGGAAGAATGTGCTTGAAGTAAAACTATTTTATTGCATAAAAGAAAATGATTACACTATTACTTGCTGCAGAATTCTGAAAAATACAAGAAGACCAAGATGCCTTGAGGAGGAGGAAGTGCCCTCCTTTTATAGGAGAAGGAGGGGGTATACATTAGGTTTAGGGAAAAAGAAATGGCCGCCGGCGGCTGCCAACTTTCTAGATCTAGTCAATAGAGGAAATAATTGATTTCTTTGCATCCCTTTTGCATTAATTTCCCGCAACAGCAGTTTCGAGCGTATTTTTGGGTCAGTCAAATATTCAGAAGCGGCCTGAAAATATATTTTTCCTGTAAATAATTGAATTATCTTTCCAACGCATACTTGCACAATAAATTACGCCTTGGGATGTGGGAGTTATACCAATTTTGGTGAAAGGTATATACTGAAATCAGATTCTGCGGGAAAACGTAGTGCCACTTTCACTGGTTAATTGCGCAGCCAAATAAACACCAAAATTGCCGCAAAATATGTCTTTTTTGTAGCCAATAAAATTCTCTTTTCATTCCATACTTTATCTTGGAATTCCGCCTTTAGAAGTAAAAGATATGGCTATTTTGGTGACGAGTATCTCAGGCACTGCGAGAATATTTGAAAAGCCTCATATCTTCATCTTTTATTTTCTCGATTTAGATAATTCCTGAAAATTAAGAAAAAATATCATAAGAATTCAGGAAAAAATATCAAGAAGATGAAAGTGCTATTTATTTTTGAATTAACTAAAATTAACAAAAAAAAGTCATAATTAATTATTCTAAATGAAGCAAAAATAAGAGATGAATATGCATTCATCAACTGCTAATAAAACGTAGTTACACCCTATGGCATGTCACAAGCGGGACATGCAAGTGTCACTTTGACAGATGAGTGTACAGTTGGAAGTATCTCTATTGGAAAGATTGTTGGCACAGCTACAAGTCAAACTGAATATTATATAGCAGATCAGAGATGCAAAAATGGATGATATTGTGATATAGAATATCATGTCAGAGTTTGGCAACGAGAGGAATATTGGCTCCCATGAGTTAGATTATGGGACAGTGCATTTCCACAATAGAACAATGGTTCCTGACACCAGAGGTCTGAGGGATATGGTGCTTGAGGAGGCTCATTCTGGTGGCCATGTCTAAAGTGGATGTTGCAAAATTTTTGGCCAAGTATCCAATTTGTCAACAAGACAAGGCAGAACATCAGAAGTTTGTAGGAACATTGCAACCTTTGACAATTCCATAGTGGAAATGGTATTATAAAATAATGGACTTTGTGGTAGGCCTTCCATGGATAGCCAAAGGTCATGTTCCATTTTGGTGATCATTGACCAACTAACAAAGTCAGCTCACTTTCTTCCAGTCAAAACCATCTATACAATAGAGAAGTTGGCATAGGCCTATGTTGATGAAATAATTCACTTGCATGGCATATTTGTCACCATAGTATCTGACAGAGGTCCTCAGTTTATGAGCAAGTTTTGGGAACGCCTACATAAAACATTGGGAACACAGTTAAGGTTCAACACACCTTCCACCAGCAAATGGTTGGTTAGTTAGAAAGGACCATTAAGACGTTAGATGATCTTTTCAGAGTGTTTGTTCTTCAGTTTTTTGGTAGTTGGGGTGTCCACCTAAGTCTGATTGAGTTTCCCTACAACAACAACTATCAGAGAAGCATAGACATGGAATCGAATGAAGCTTTGTATGGAAGGTGTTACCGGTCACCTCTTTGTTGGTATGAGACTAGTGAGTATCAACTTTTGGGCCCTGAGTTAGTTCAGTAGACTACAGAGAAGATCAAGGTGATACATCAACAATTGACAGATAAAATTCATATGTTTGTAACTGTCATGAGCCTCTAGAGTTCCAAGTCAGAGACCATGTGTATCTCAAAGTTTCTCATTAGAAAGGCATGTTGAGGTTTGGTAAGAAGGGTAAGTTGGCTCCTAGGTTAATGGGATATTATCCTATATTGAAACATGTTGGAAAGGTTGCATTGTTGGTATGTATCCCCATATAGCCAATCATATGATGATTTTGATGGAGTATCATATACTTGGTTTGACAATGATAAAGATAGTTTTGACTATTATGTTTGTCTCAATCATGAGATGATGACACAAATATAATGTATGTCTAAAGAATGATGTTACTCAATGAAATATGTATTCAAGTTGATGATCTGAACAATGAGATCATATGTATGAGAAGAGTACATACAATCATGTTATGTCCCTACTCAAATATTATTGTGGAATAAAAATAGAAAACAATAATACATAAGACACAATTTGAAACAACCGACACCAAACCGACAATCAAATTAACGAATGCGGAAGCGATTAGCAGCGGAATTATCAAAAATCACTAAAAATTTAAAAATTTTGTAAAGAGATCTTCGAAAGATAAAAACTCTTTCATAAACAACATGATAGGTCATTTACAAACTGATCCATGATACATCTCTATCATAAACACATCTCGAGCATTACAACAAAACCCACCTTGTTAACTGTACAAGGTAAGATATAAAATCTCGAGGCATCATGCCAAAATCTCAGATATACTGACTCCTAGGACCTGAGAGTACAGAGACGACATAGGACATACTATTTACACTACATGACAGACAGTGTCTCCACCTGAGGATCACTGTTGTCCCTGAGACTACTGCTGTTTCTGCTCACCCACTGATGGGTTCCTTCATCCTCGGCGTCTTCCTAAAAGTTGAAACCCACGGGAGTGAGACAATTTAAATAATTGTCCCAGCGAGAGTTATAACTCTCCGCCAGAAGCTTTGTTATGAAAAAGAGAACAACATAAACAGTAGGATTATAACATTCAACAGCAGGTAACATTATATAAACTTAAGTGAAACAATATCCTTATGAGCAATCATTTCAATTATAGTTTAATTGAAAGATCAGGCATATAATAATGAGGAATATGAAAAGCATGTGTACTAGTTAATTAACTAGATCACTATAACAATGTATTGTCAATCAGTGTTTCTCGTAGTTCCATCTAAGCAATTATGCTATGCGGCTGATTACGTTTTACAAACATATTTATGCCCTGAGGAGATGAGTTACACCTCTCATACTCCAACCGACCATCATTAGATCGCAATCGGTACCATACCTAGGTCATCAGGAGAGTCGGATTCCTATGACCTCATCACTCCTCAGTCAGTATGAGCATCGATATGCAGGACATCTTGTGTCACTGCTACAATAGCTTTCCAGGGTATTCTGGCAACTTCGCTATTCAGAGCTACAGTGGCATTCTGTACTCTCTTCGCCATTGAGGGATTTCTTGTTTATCTCACATCGATGCGGCATTAACAAAATCATCGGGAGATTAGTGATACATCTTCCCAGCACAATCATATAATGAAGGACTGAGAGATTAATGATACATCTCCAATCATATCCAACATTAGGACGTAAGGATATTTGCGTCCATTACCCCCACATACTCAAAAGTATGTGCTCCAAGAGTTTCCTTAGAAAAACCTGTTTCACCATCATATATTTTCTGACAATGATGGATCTATGGTCAGGGTTCTACTTGATATCATTATACTTGATTAGTTAAGTACCTTACAACATTATTTAGCATTAGACATGTTCAGACATAACCCAATAAAACAATTGCTAAAAAGAAAAGGTACTATTGTATCAAGTTCACATCACATATTGTTAACCTTGGGATATCAATCCCTAACCATCTCATCATTGTGGTTCAAGAGAGTGGTTATTCAAACCCTCAGATGATCATAACATTTGCTACCAAGTGACATATAAACAACAAGTCATCTACCAACATGACCTTGATTGAAGCAATGTATATACTTTTCGCTTATCATTACTCTAAAAGCTTATAATTGTTTTCAAGGAATATGACATCATAACTCATACCTGGCTATGATCACCTCATAATATCAACCTGTATGACTTATAAAAATAAGGGCATGCATATATATATAACAATGTTATCATAATACCAACACTTTTCAATTTCTATATAGGACACCACAGCCGTGCCACCTTGCACGGTCGTGCAAAGTAAGGCTACCATGGTCGTGCTCCCTTGCACGGTCGTGCAAGCTAAGGCTATCACGGTTGTGCTCCCTTGCACGGTCGTGCTACAGCAGATCATTACATGATTCATATTTCTATCTATCTATATATATATATGTATTCTAATTTCTCATTCTTTCAAATTGATTAGGTCACATCGACCCTTCAATCAAGTACATACTACCATGGTTAACATAGTGTATCAAGCTATTAATCCTATAAACAATTAAGAATTCTCCCTTTAATTGGTTCTTAATCACTTAGGTATTATTAGGGTTTCAACCTTCACACCTTCATTGATTATCATTACTAATAATTATTGGATCAATAGAACATTCATCATCTTAATTCTCAAAGATTTTATCACATTGGACCTCCACTTCATAAGGTATCCAATTGAATTAGGGTTTCCAATGTTGATTCCTTCAATATTTGAATTCATGGAACCAATCATCAATTGGACCTATACTCATACCTTAATTGAGTTTAATAGGTCAACCTTCAACTGATTTGTCCCTCACTTGACCCTCAATTGACCATCAATTAGGGTTTAACTCAATTAAATTAGGGATTGGAAACAATAACCCTTCAACATATTTCAATGTGGGACTAATTGATTTGAACCTATTGAACCATCATTACATTGGGACATGACCTGACCCCAAACGGTCTTGAGGTCATTTGGATGACCTCCAAACGGTATTGAGACCGTTTTCCCATCATATCATCAAAATCTAAGTCAACCAATTAAGGTTTGGATCATTGGATTGATCACCAAAACAACAATTGATTACATTCCAACTTAGTATCATTGTATCATCAATTGCTTAACCATACTCACCCCTAGACCTCCAAACGGTCTTGGGTGACCTCCAAACGGTCTTGAGACCGTTTGGATGAGTTCCAAACGGTCTTGAGACCGTTTGGCTCACCCAACCCTTGGATTCTAGTGAAAAATCATTAGGGTTTGAGCTATTGAGTTGATCATCAAATCAGCAATTGATTGCTTTGTAATTGTGTACCTTTGGACCTTCAATTGGTCAACTATACTTGACCCCAGACCTCCAAACGGTCTTGGGTGACCTCCAAACGGTCTTGAGACCGTTTGGGGTAATCCCCAAATGGTCTTGAGACCGTTTGGGTCAATTAACCCAAAACAATCAACTCAATTCAATGCAAATCCAACACTTAGCCGATTAGGTTTCACACCACATCTTTGGATCTTCAAACACCTATCCATACTTGACCCTAGACCTTAAAACGGTCTTGGGTGACCCCCAAATGGTCTTGAGACCGTTTGGATGAGTTCCAAATGGTCTTGAGACAGTTTGGGCAAGAAAACCCAAAAAGTCAAATCAATCAAGTTGAAAGTCAGCACTTAATCCAATTTGGGTTTACATAATTAATTAGCCTTCAACTCACAATTACGTTGGAGTTAATCCCTCAAATTTGGAGGGTTATTAACCAACATGATTATGAACAGGAATCCCAAACGGTCAATGCTTGGTCAACTCACTCAAATGGTTTGAAACCGTTTGCCCAAAAAGTTCAAGTTAATCAGATTGGAAAATCAGCACTTAATCCAATTACGTTACCTAATTGTTTAGCCTTTAACTCATGATTACTTGGGAGTTAACCTATAAAATTTGGTAGGTTATTATACCACATCATTAGTAACAGTAATTCCAAACGGTACATGCTTGGTCAACGCACTCAAATGGTTTGAGACCGTTTGCCCAAGAAGTTCAAGTTAAACAGATTGAAAATCAGTATTTAATTCAATTTGATTTGCCTAATTGATTGGCCTGTAACCTACGATTCCTTTGGAGTTAACCCCTCAAATTTGGTGGGTCATTAGCCTAAATAATTATGAACAGAAATCTCAAACGGTCCATGCTTGGTCAACGCCCTCAAATGGTCTTGGAGACCGTTTGCTCCAACCGACCTTGTGAAACCGTGTGTCCCTCAAACGGTTTTGCAAAAACCCCAAACGGTTTTGCAAACCGTTTGGCCAAGGGTGCAAGACCGTTTGCTAAAGTGACATAGGTATTCACGCCCCCCTTCTTCTACCTCCAGATACAGGTCTGTTCCTCATGGTTTTAGATGGAAGAAAGCAAGGAAGGATGGGGGAAAGAAGAACAAGCTACTTTTGCAAGTACAAAGATATGCATAAGAAAGCAAAAGGTTTAGAGTTATAAAACCCACCTTAAGGACATTCCTTGAGCTCCAAGCTTCCAAGATTCAAGTCTTTAATGGTGTCTTGAGCTCCACAGGTCGGCCAAGGGTGTTTCTCCAAGGAAAGGTTGGGAAAAGATGGCTAGAAAGAAGAAACAAGTAAGGAAGACCATAAAACCAACCTTGCACCATGAATTCCTCCATGAATTCGAGCAAGATGATGATCAAAGCTTACCTAGAACTCTTTGGCTGTTCTCCTATTCTCCAGAGCTCTGTCCTAAGTCGGTCTAAGCAAGGGGATAAGAAAGGAAGTGAAGGAAACAATCCTTGCTAAGTGAGAAAAGGTGTATATATACTTTGGGTGAAATTCCAACATAAGGACAACTTGTTTCTCCATTTCTCATCTAGGTCCTTCCCTTCTTCTAAGCCACGTTTCTCCCTTCCATACTTAAGCAAAACTCATCTTAAACCCAAGGTCTAAAGGTGAAGAAGGCCAACTTTTTACTAAGTTGCACATATAGAAGGGTTATAAGGCTTATAACTTGATTATTTAATTCATAAGGGTTGTCATTCTTATTTGATTATTCAATTGAAGTGACCTCTTCATCATTCTTACTCTAAATGATGCCAAGAGTCATAAAAGATACTCTAGAAGGTTTATTTTACAAGTTGCACCCCATATTTTGGGTAAATTGCACTTTACACCAAAACTAGAGTTTTAAGTACAAGGATTGCTCCACAAGCTGCATCTTGGTGCCCAAGCTTGGAGAATACATCATATTCATTCTTATGATGTCTCAACACCAAAGGAACATCTTAACATGTGCAATTTGCAAGTAGACCCCTTTTAATTGGGTAATTTGCACATAGGTCCCTGTATTACAAAACAATATTACAACATTGTTCAAAAGGGACAGAAATGGAAATGTATGTTCCTTAGGAGATTTAATTACATACCAAAAGATAATCACAAGTATCTAATTACATAATTAAGCAAAACACCTAGGGTTAGTTCATAACCCAGGTCAGGGATGTTACAAATTATCCACCCCTTACAAGGATTTCGTCCCCGAAATCAACAAAACATATTAAGAGAAAAGAGCAGGGTATTTCCTTCTCATCTCTTCCTCTAGTTCCCATGTGGCTTCTTCAACACCACGGTGATTCCAGAGGACTTTAACAAGACTTATGTCTTTCCTTTTCAGCTTTTTAATTCTTTTATCAAGGATGGATATAGGTCCCTCTTCATAAGATATATCATCATTTAATTCTACCTCCATAGGTTGTAGAACTGACTCGGTACCAGGGTGATATTTCCTCAGCATAGAAATGTGAAACACAGGGTGTAACCTCTGCAACTCTGGTGGCAACTCTAGTTTATAGGCTACTTTTCCAATCCGTTCAATGATTGGATAAGGCCCCATAAACCTAGGAGCTAACTTCCCTTTCCTTCCAAACCTCAGAACTCCCTTCCAAGGTGAGACCTTGAGATACACTCTGTCTCCAACCTGGAACTCCAAGGGTCTAGGACGCTTGTCAGCATAAGATTTTTGCCTATCCTGTGCAGTCTTGATCTGTTGTTGTATTACTTTGATCTATTCTGTGGTCTGCTGCACAAGATCAGGACCTAACAGTTGATATTCACCAGTTTCATACCAACATAAGGGTGATCTACAACGTCTACCATATAAAGCTTCATAAGGTGCCATGTCGATGCTATGATGATAGCTATTGTTGTAGGCAAACTCTATCAAGCTTAAGTGCAGATCCCAACTCCCTGTAAACTGAAGAACACATGCTCTCAACAAGTCCTCTAAGGTCTGTATAGTCCTTTCCGACTGTCCATCAGTCTAAGGATGAAAGGTTGTACTAAACCTTAACTGGTACCTAGAGCTTTGTGCAGTGGCTCCCAAAAATGACTCGTAAACTGAGGACCTCTATCCGATACTATAGTGACAGGAACTCCGTGCAATCGCACTATCTCTTCAACATACAGCTGTGCTAACTTCTTAGCAGAATAGGTTGTTTTGACAGGTAAGAAATGTGTTGTCTTTGTCAACCTATCAACTATTACCCAAATGGAATCATGTCCTTTGTTTGTCCTTGGTAGGCCAACAACAAAGTCCATAGTTATGTGATCCCATTTCCATTGTGGTATGAGTAAAGGTTGCATTGTTCATGCAGGCTTCTGGTGTTCAGCTTTCACTTGCTGACATACAGGACACCTCATAACAAACTCAGCAACGTCCTTCTTCATCCCAGGCCACCAATACATATATTTCAAGTTTCGATACATCTTGGTGCTCCCTGGATGCACAGCATACATCGAAGAATGAGCTTCTTCCAGGACTAACTTCCTCAAATTATCCACATCTGGTACTATCATCCTTCCATGATAACATGCTACTTGATCATCTGAGTCATGGAAACCATCTCGTTTCTCATCACCAAACTCCGATCTGATCTGCTGAACTGCAGCATCAATTTGTTGTGCCTCCTTAATCTGCTCTCTCGGAGTAGGTTTTATATGCACCTCAGCTAACAACCCGGCTAACAATGACACCTTAAATTGTACATTGTCTTGCCTCAAGGAGATAAGCATATCTCTCTTAGAGCATACCAAAGAGTTTAGTTGTGCCCTATCTAATGCTGGTGTTGCTGATTTCCTACTCAAAGCATCTACAACTACATTGGCCTTCCCTGGATGGTAATCAATTGTACAATCGTAGTCTTTGATTAACTCCATCCAGCATCGTTGTCTCATGTTAAGTTCGTGCTGAGAGAAGATATACTTAAGGTTCTTATGATCAGTGAAAATTTGGAATGTCTCTCCGTAGAGATAGTGTCTCCAGATCTTCAAGGCATGAACCACAGCAGCTGGCTCCAGATCGTGTGTCGGATAATTATCCTCATGTTTCTTAAGCTGTCGAGAAGCAAAAGAAATCACTTGTTTATCCTGCATCAACACACATCTGAGTCCATTCTTGGAGGCATCATAGAAAACTATGTATCCTTTGCCTTGCTCAGGTAACACAAGTACTGGTGCACTTGTCAACCTCTCCTTCAGCAACTGGAATGATTGCTGACACTTATCACTCCAAACAAAAGGAATATCCTTCCGGGTCAACTTTGTCAAAGGTAGGGCTATGGAATTGAAGTTCTTTATAAACCTTCAGTAATAGCCAGCCAACCCTAAGAAACTATGGATTTCTGTCGGTGTCTTCGGCTGTTCCCATTGTAGGACAGATTCTACCTTTTTAGGGTCAACATGAATACCCGAGGCAGATATCACATGTCCAAGGAAAGATACTTCCGGTAACCAGAACTCACACTTGCTAAACTTAGTGTATAGCTTATGTTCTCTTAGCAAAGCTAGAGCCTGACGAAGATGTTGTTCATGCTACTGAGCATCTCTACTATAGATCAGAATGTCATCTATAAAGACAACCACACACTGATCGAGGAAAGGTCGGAAGATTCTATTCATGAGTTCCATAAATGCAGCTGGTGCATTAGTTAGTCCAAACGACATAACTGTGAACTCATAGTGACCATACCTTGTCCTGAAGGCAGACTTGGGTATGTCACTGTCCTTAATACGGAGTTGATGATATCCTGACCTCAAATCTATTTTTGAGAAGATGGTTGCACCACGCAACTGGTCAAAAAGATCATCAATCCTCGGCAGAGGATACTTATTCTTTATTGTCACTTTGTTTAGTTGTCTGTAATCAATGCATAACCGCATCGATCCGTCTTTCTTTTTAATAAAGAGAACCAGAGCACCCCAAGGTGAGGTACTCGATCGGATGAATCCTTTCTCAAGCAACTCTTGCAGTTGTTTCTTGAGTTCCGCCATCTCAGCAGGTGCCATCCTATACAGTGTTTGTGCTATAGGTTTTGTGTCTGGGATTAGATTGATCTCAAAATCAATTTCCCGAGGCGGTGGTATACCTGGAAGTTCTTCAGGAAATACATCATCAAATTCCCTGACTATAGGAACTTCGGCAGGGTTAGGACTTTCCATGGTAGTATCTACCACATGGGCCAAGAATGCATAACATCCTTGCCTCAACAGCTTCTCAGCAACCATAGATGACACAAGACAAGTGGGTAGAATCTTTCTCTCTCCTTGAAAGATCCATGTGTCGCTTTCATCAGCAAACACAGCTTGCTTGGATTCACAATCCAAAACAACCTTATACCTTTCCAAGGTATCCATTCCAAGGATTATATCAAATCCTTGCATGTCAAGTGGTATTAAATCCACTTGAATGCGATGTTCAGAAAAGAAAAGGATGCAGGGAGAGCAAACCTACTGCAACACAGCAGACCCTCTGAACGGAGTCTCAAGCAACAAGCTATCTGCCCTATGACTGATTGTCATATTGCAGTTACGAATCACTTTTCGAGTGATAAAAGAGTGTGTAGCACCCGGATCAATCAAAACAGATACAACGCAAGATGTAGACATATCAGAATATAAAAATTCCATCTGACCTGCCACAACCCTAGGGTTGATAACTGCATCAGGTGGATTCATTGCGTAGAATCTCGCCATCACCTGTGGTTGATTTGGTGCTTGATGACTAGATGTTGATGATCCAGCTTGGGATGCTTGCCCACGTCCTCTAGCATTACTTGGAAACTGTCGCCTTTGAGATCCTTGTTGATTCTGCCTCTGAGGTTGAGTCACACTCACGTCTCTGGCTCTACAATCCTTCATCAAATGTCCCATCTTTCCACATATGTAACAACTTTTGTTCAGTTGTTGAGGTCTGGGTGGTCCTGTAACCGACATAGATGTTGAACTGCGAGCCCCTTGTAGTGATAAGCTTCGTCTTTTACCCCTATTTGACGTCCACTGCGTCTGCGTATTGGATCTAGGTGGTGGTGTAGGCGCAGAAAATCTAGGCATCTTGAAGTCTCTAGATGAAGATCCATGGAACTGAGGATACCTCTTATGGGTTTGCCTCTTCTCTGCTACGGATCTCTCTATCCTTCGGACTGACTCAACGAAGGTAGCAAACCTTTCCCGATTCTCTAGGGCAGACACGGGAGTAGTCAACTCGACATTCAACCCTTTCTCGAACCGTCTAATCCTTTCTTCATCTGTAGCAGCCATGTGCGGACAGAACCGCAGCAACTCCATGAACTTAGCTTCGTATTCGCTAATGTTCATCAATCCTTGCCTTAACCTCTCGAATTGAGAGATTTTCTCATCCAGGAACGTCTTAGGGAAATATCTATTGATAAATTCCCGACGAAAGACTTCCCAAGAAATCTCCACACCAGGCCTCTTCTACTCTTCCATGGTCCACCAGTGGCCCGCACTCCCTTTGAGAAGATAGACAGCATGTCTAACCTTCTCAGCTTCAGAGATATTCAGGATTCTAAAGGCCTTCTCCAACTCAGTTAACCACAGGTCGGCATCTGCCGGATCAGCTGTTCCAAAGTATTCAGTTGCTCCGACTCGGCGTAATCTTTCAAACGTCTTGCCGATTCCTTGTCCTTCCGGATGGGTAGGTGCCCTAGGTGCAGGCATAGGTATCCTATCTGTGATGTGTGTCATGGCAGTCATAAACTTCCCAAACATGGTCTGAACGGCTGGGTTTCCCATGTCAACTGGGTTGAACTGGGGTGGCTCCAAAGGTGGTTCAGGTACAGGTTGCTCTACTTCTGGACTCCTTGCACCTCCTCAGGGTGCAGCAACCCTACTCTCTGCCACATACTCCTCATGTGGTCCAGACATCCTTACTTATCTTCTTCTCCTGAGGAGCAGAAGACACTATTAGATATACTGGAAAACACTAAGAATAGACTCGACATCCTAAGTCCTATGTCTCTGTAGACTCAGCGAACATAGAGCTCTGATACCACTTGAAACGACCGAAACCAAACTGACAATCAAATTAACGAATGCGGAAGCGATTAGCAGCGGAATTATCAAAAATCACTAAAAATTTAAAACTTTTGTAAAGAGATCTTCGAAAGATAAAAACTCTTTCATAAACAACATGATAGGTCATTTACAAACTGATCCATGATACATCTCTGTCATAAACACATCTCGAGCATTACAACAAAACCCACCTTGTTAACTGTACAAGGTAAGATATAAAATCTCAAGGCATCATGCCAAAATCTCAGATATACTGACTCCTAGGACCTGAGAGTACAGAGACAACATAGGACATACTATTTGCACTACATGACAGACAGTGTCTCCACCTGAGGATCACTGTTGTCCCTGAGACTGCTGCTGTTGCTGCTCACCCACTGATGGGTTCCTTCGTCCTCAGCGTCTTCCTAAAAGTTGAAACCCACGGGAGTGAGACAATTTAAATAATTGTCCCAGCGAGAGTTATAACTCTCCGCCATTAGCTTTGTTATGAAAAAGAGAACAACATAAACAGTAGGATTATAACATTCAACAGCAGGTAACATTATATAAACTTAAGTGAAATAATATCCTTATGAGCAATCATTTCAATTATAGTTTAATTGAAAGATCAGGCATATAATAATGAGGAATATGAAAAGCATGTGTACTAGTTAATTAACTAGATCACTATAACAATGTATTGTCAATCATTGTTTCTCGTAGTTCCATCTAAGCAATTATGTTATGCGGCTGATTACATTTTACAAACATATTTATGCCCTGAGGAGATGAGTTACACCTCTCATACTCCAACCGACCATCATTAGATCGCAATCGGTACCATACCTAGGTCATCAGGAGAGCCAGATTCCTATGACCTCATCACTCCTCAATCAGTATGAGGATCGATATGCAGGACATCTTGTGTCACTACTACAATAGCTTTCCAGGGTATTCTGGCAACTTCTCTATTCAGAGCTACAGTGGCATTCTGTACTCTCTTCGCCATCGAGGGATTTCTTGTTTATCTCACATCGATGCGGCATTAACAAAATCATCGGGAGATTAGTGATACATCTTCCCAGCACAATCATATAATGAAGGACTGAGAGATTAATGATACATCTCCAATCATATCCAACATTAGGATGTAAGGATATTCACATCCATTACCCCCACATACTCAAAAGTATGTGCTCCAGGAGTTTCCTTAGAAAAACCTATTTCACCATCATATATTTTTTGACAATGATGGATCTATGGTCAGGGTTCTACTTGATATCATTATACTTGATTAGTTAAGTACCTTACAACATTCTTTAGCATCAGACATGTTCAGACATAACCCAATAAAACAATTTCTAAAAAGAAAAGGTACTATTGTATCAAGTTCACATCACATATTGTTAACCTTGGGATATCAATCCCTAACCATCTCATCATTGTGGTTCAGGAGAGTGGTTATTCAAACCCTCAGATTATCATAACATTTGCTACCAAGTGACATATAAACAACAAGTCATCTAACAACATGACCTTGATTGAAGCAATGTTTATACTTTTCGCTTATCATTACTCTAAAAGCTTATAATTGTTTTCAAGGAATATGACATCATAACTCATACCTGGCTATGATCACCTCATAATATCAACCTGTATGACTTATACAAATAAGGGCATTCATATATATATAACAATTTTAGCATAATACCAACACTTTTCAATTTCTATATAGGACACCACGGCCGTGCCACCTTGCACGGTCGTGCAAAGTAAGGCTACCACGGTCGTGCTCCCTTGCACGGTCGTGCAAGCTAAGGCTACCACGGCCGTGCTCCCTTGCACGGTCGTGCTACAGCAGATCATTACATGATTCATATTTCTATCTATCTATATATATATATATTCTAATTTCTCATTCTTTCAAATTGATTAGGTCACATCGACCCTTCAATCAAGTACATACTACCATGGTTAACATAGTGTATCAAGCTATTAATCCTATAAACGATTAAGAATTCTCCCTTTAATTGGTTCTTAATCACTTAGGTATTATTAGGGTTTCAACCTTCACACCTTCATTGATTATCATTACTAATCATTATTGGATCAATAGAACATTCATCATCTTAATTCTCAAAGATTCAATCACATTGGACCTCCACTTCATAAGGTATCCAATTGAATTAGGGTTTCCAATGTTGATTCCTTCAATCTTTGAATTCATGGAACCAATCATCAATTGGACCTATACTCATACCTTAATTGAGTTTAATAGGTCAACCTTCAACTGATTTGTCCCTCACTTGACCCTCAATTGACCATCAATTAGGGTTTAACTCAATTGAATTAGGGATTGGAAACAATAACCCTTCAACATATTTCAATGTGGGACTAATTGATTTGAACCTATTGAACCATCATTACATTGGGACATGACCTGACCCCAAACGGTCTTGAGGTCGTTTGGATGACCTCCAAATGGTCTTGAGACCGTTTGCCCATCATATCATCAAAATCTAAGTCAACCAATTAAGGTTTGGATCATTGGATTGATCACCAAAACAACAATTGATTACATTCCAACTTAGTATCATTCTATCATCAATTGCTTAACCATACTCACCCCTAGACCTCCAAACGGTCTTGGGTGACCTCCAAACATTCTTGAGACCATTTGGATGAGTTCAAAATGGTCTTGAGACCGTTAGGCTCACCCAACCCTTGGATTCTAGTGAAAAATCATTAGGGTTTGAGCTATTGAGTTGATCATCAAATCAGCAATTGATTGCTTTGTAATTGTGTACCTTTGGACCTTCAATTGGTCAACTATACTTGACCCCAGACCTCCAAACGGTCTTGGGTGACCTCCAAATGGTCTTGAGACCGTTTGGGTCAATTAACCCAAAACAATCAACTCAATTCAATGCAAATCCAACACTTGGCCGATTAGGTTTCACACCACATCTTTGGATCTTCAAACACCTATCTATACTTGACCCTAGACCTTCAAACGGTCTTGGGTGACCCCCAAACGGTCTTGAGACCGTTTGGATGAGTTCCAAACGGTCTTGAGACCGTTTGGGCAAGAAAACCCAAAAAGTCAAATCAATCAAGTTGAAAGTCAGCACTTAATCCAATTTGGGTTTACATAATTAATTAGCCTTCAACTCACTATTCCTTTGGAGTTAATCCCTCAAATTTGGAGGGTTATTAACCAACATGATTATGAACAGGAATCCCAAACGGTCAATGCTTTGTCAACTCACTCAAACGGTTTGAAACCGTTTGCCCAAAATGTTCAAGTTAATCAGATTGGAAAATCAGCACTTAATCCAATTAGGTTACCTAATTGTTTAGCCTTTAACTCATGATTCCTCGTGAGTTAACCTATAAAGTTTGGTGGGTTATTAGACCACATAATTAAGAACAGTAATCCCAAACGGTGCACGCTTGGTCAATGCACTCAAATGGTTTGAGACCGTTTTCCCAAGAAGTTCAAGTTAAACAGATTGAAAATCAGTATTTAATTCAATTTGATTTGCCTGATTGATTGGCCTTTAACCTACGATTCCTTTGGAGCTAACCCCTAAAATTTGGTGTGTCATTATACTACATAATTATGAACAGAAATCCCAAACGGTCCACGCTTGTTCAACGCCCTCAAACGGTCTTGGAGACCGTTTTCGCCAACCGACCTTGTGAAACCGTTTATCCCTCAAACGGTTTTGCAAAACCCCCAAACGGTTTTGCAAACCGTTTGGCCAAGGGTGCAAGACCGTTTGCTAAAGTGACATAGGTATTCACACCCCCCTTCTTCTAACTCCAGATCCAGGTCTGTTCCTCATTGTTTTAGATGCAAGAAAGCAAGGAAGGATGGGGGAAAGAAGAACAAGCTACTTTTGCAAGTACAAAGATATGCATAAGAAAGCAAAAGGTTTAGAGTTATAAAACCCACCTTAAGGTTGTTCCTTGAGCTCCAAGCTTCCAATCTTCAAGTCTTTAATTGTGTCTTGAGCTCCACAGGTCGGCCAAGGGTGTTTCTCCAAGGAAAGGTTGGGAAAAGATGGCTAGAAAGAAGAAACAAGTAAGGAATACCATAAAACCAACCTTGCACCATGAATTCCTCCATGAATTCGAGCAAGATGATGATCAAAGCTTACCTAGAACTGCTTGGCCGTTCTCCTCTTCTCCAGAGCTCTGTCCTAAGTCAGTATAAGCAAGGGGATAAGAAAGGAAGTGAAGGA
The DNA here is from genome assembly GCA_963693085.1 of Alisma plantago-aquatica. NCBI lineage: Eukaryota > Viridiplantae > Streptophyta > Magnoliopsida > Alismatales > Alismataceae > Alisma > Alisma plantago-aquatica. The sequence continues at coordinate 1,282,222,239 of OY856409.1, forward strand.
AACAATCCTTGCTAAGTGAGAAAAGGTGTATATATACTTTGGGTGAAATTCCAACATAAGGACAACTTGTTTCTCCATTTCTCATCTAGGTCCTTCCCTTCTTCTAAGACACGTTTCTCCCTTCCATACTTAAGCAAAACTCATCTTAAACCCAAGGTCTAAAGGTGAAGAAGGCCAACTTTTTACTAAGTTGCACATATAGAAGGGTTATAAGGCTTATAACTTGATTATTTAATTCATAAGGGTTGTCATTCTTATTTGATTATTCAATTGAAGTGACCTCTTCATCATTCTTACTCTAAATGATGCCAAGAGTCATAAAAGATACTCTAGAAGGTGTATTTTACAAGTTGCATCCCATATTTTGGGTAAATTGCACTTTACACCAAAACTAGAGTTTTAAGTACAAGGATTGCTCCACAAGCTGCATCTTGGTGCCCAAGCTTGGAGAATACATCATACTTCATCATATTCATTCTTATGATGTCTCAGCACCAAAGGAACATCTTAACATGTGCAATTTGCAAGTTGACCCCTTTTAATTGGGTAATTTGCACATAGGTCCCTGTATTACAAAACAATATTACAACATTGTTCAAAAGGGATAGAAATGGAAATGTATGTTCCTTAGGAGATTTAATTACATACCAAAAGATAATCACAAGTATCTAATTACATAATTAAGCAAAAAACCTAGGGTTAGTTCATAACCCAGGTCAGGGATGTTACACAATTTGTGTTGGTTGATGACAGAATATCATTAGTCATCATATGTTATATCAAACCAAGCACATAGGAACATGTTATGCCCACTTTGAGAGTGATATATGGAGACCATGGAATGGTCGTCAGAATCAACTCTCATAGTGATAGTGGTGATTGTGGTTCTTAGACCTAAAATCACTACACTCATTCCATGTCGTTTAATTTATTCTAACATCATCAAACATAATCTTGAATAAGGTTTTCCATAAAGGTGATGCTCAAATACATTATAACACATGGGGATTGAGTGTAAGTGATGTAGATGGGATTTTTCACTCATACATGAGATTGATATCTTAGCCACTTGATAAGAAAGACTTAGAAATGTATGGCTATAACCATGTGATTCAATATCTGATATGTGAACTCACATGCATTTTAGACAGATTGCTCTTGTTCAAGGAACACAGATTGCATGTTGAGAGGATGACAATTCCATGCCTCAATTTCAATCCAGATATCAAAGACAAAGGAACTATACGATCATGGTAACATTGATCACATATTGTAGGTTGAAGTTGTTCTCCAACTTTCCAAATACTTGGGTAATAATGATGTATTGCTAGATACCACTCATTGCTTGTGATGTCATAAGTTAGTTATGACATTTACTGCCAATGTAACTTGGGACCTATAGGGTCACACACAGAGGATAAACTTGGAATAAGAGTTTATTCATGAATACTATTTAACTTGATTACCAAATTGTTTAGGTATTCAATTTAAAGAACAATGGTTGAAAATTGACAGACTGGACTATAAATCAATCAAGTCAAGTTTTGGACAGATCGATTTAAGTTTTAGGTCAATTGAAAACAACATTGGTTGAACAATACGTGAACCATGGCATGAACTGACCGGTTCACTTAGTGAACCAATTGGTTCAAGGTATCAAACAACCGATTCAAGCTGTGAATAGTCTGATTTAATGATCAATATTATTGGATCAAGGATTGATGTTGACATCATGTTGAGCATTAATCGTATATTGAATGCCAATGTGATTTGAAATAAGGAAAGAAACTGAGCCGAACATTTCAAGGCTTGAACCTACCGGTTTAACTATGAACTGACCAGTTCAACAGTGAACTGACTGGTTCACTATTCATAGCTTCCAAAAAATTCAAGAAAATTTGTCTCTTCAACTCCCAGATGAACTGGAAATCCTGGCCATGGCCATCCTATATAAAGGGGGGACGTTTAGGCTTTCAAATACACAACAATAAGCTCTAATTATTGTTTCCCTCTCTTGTTGTGGTAACCAGAGAGCTTGAGCAAGTCCTACCCATCAAAGGAAGGTATAGTAAGGGAGAGACAATTGGGAGAGCAAGTCAGCGCTAGCACCCTAACGTTTGTAGGCATGGATCCTTCTCGTTGTCTCTGGTTGCGCAACTTGGAGTTCTTAGTGGTTTGTGTATACTGCTATAGAGGTCAGGATTCCTTTGCCACCTGTTAGAAGGATGCAGTCAACTGTCATACATGGTTAGCAACTAGGAGGTCATTAACGACATATGTCCAAATACGACTTGAGAAAGAAGCACACTACAACAAGCATTATTGTTGGACTTGCTCTTGGACCAGGTATATGCCTTGAAACCCTCATTCCCATTACATAGTTGTTGACACGATCTACTGTCTAAGGGTAATATGGCAGTAAAATTTTTGTTCCCTCTTCTATATATGATGCCATATTTCCAAATAGTGGTATCAGTGCCACACCAATTTACTATTCTTTGGGATATAATTGATATGATCAAATTTCTTTTTTATCATTCATTTTTGCATACAACGCAAATACTTAAAATTATTAATGTACATATCTGATTAAATACACACATGATCCCAACTAATATATAAATGGCGTGATATATATATATATATATATATATATATATGCAATTTAAACGTGTCTCCCTAAAATTGGTTTTGATGGTGGATGTTTAGCATGGTTATGGCTAATAATCCTTGGATCTTTGTGTGCTGGGTTGGATGGTTGTTTGTCTTTTTCTATCTTGGTTTGCATACTGATCCTTTTTATTTTCTTTCATATGTAAAAATATTAATTCTTTCCTTTCTATGCTCACCTCGAATGTAACTCGAGATTTCTCTATTACCATGTAATATGTTAATTAGCATTGGGAAGGAGTAGAAAGAGGGATAGGAGAATAAGGAGGCGAACCGACACATGCCCAGCTGCCCCAACCCTCGTCTCCACTGGAAGGCGGCTGCCCTAACCCATCCCAAACTCTAGTGCAACACTCTGTCGCCCAGGGACTATCCACACCCTTGCTCATCGATGATGTGTTGGGATAGGCAATTGTATAGTTCACACTAAGTTGATAACATGGGAAGACGAACAAGGTAGACTTAGCGGTGGCACTACAACTGTCGACAAGTCATTGTCCCTCTTATTTCTGATACTTTAGAGAGCTGGAAAAGGTAGGATTTCAGTCAGGGCAATCTCTTCCTCACACCTGTCAAAGCGGCCCTGAGGTGTCTCTCACACGCTGTCCTCCTTGTGTCTCCACTAGGTTATGAAATGAAAAAATGTCACTTGTTTTTCCCTAGATGGTCTTGTTTTCTGAGCACTGTGCCTATACCCTATAGAAATCATGATTGTGTCACACCCACAACCTTCAAGCTCAGTGATAGTGGTCTCCAGATGACATAATTCTTCTTTGACTTCTATGCCACTTGAGCTCACCACCCCAAGATATACACCACCTCTTCCGCTCTGAGGGAGATCAACATGTCGCATCAGAGAAAATGAGTGTAGGCACCATGGTCGACTCCCAGACTTCAACAAATCAGCCACCCATATTCCTTTTCAGGCCAATGAGATGGTGTAGATACCCACAAGGACTAATGGGCAACCTCACAAAGAACCCAACTTCATGGTTCCGCATGATTCCTATTACTGATGCTTAGGCCACGGGCGTTGGCAAAGCTAATGCACAAACCCAAAGGTTTGCTACATATGTCATAGGTTGTATCACCTTGCACACCATTGCCAGACCTACATTCCACTTCCCCCACCTCCCAATCTTCATTCTACGACCACTTTTGCCGTCGTTATCCGATCAACTAGGTAGATGGATGACCAGAGGAGGTAAGAAACATATCTCCAAAAGACTAGAGATCACATTGAGCTCAAAAGACACAGATAGACAATGGCGCGTGGAGAAGCTACACCAAGCGTTGGAGATTTCATGGCTTATAGAGGACAATAGGGAATTGATTGACCCCTTCCTCAAATCCACTTGGCCATAAGAAGAAGATATATACCACTTTTTAGATAGGAAAGTGGTAATCCTCTTTCCTACCCTTGAGGATGCTCAGAACGTTCTCGATAACAAGTCCCTAAGGTACAACAACAAGTTCCTCCCCATTAATCCTATGGATATTATCAGTCAATGATCAGACATATAGAGATCATGGTACTAGATTTCCAATCTCCCAATTTCTTATCGTGATGAGGAATCCATAGTTGATATTATTAGCGCCTTTGGCACACTGGTTCACATTTTTCGATGGCGTCGATGTAGTGACAATGAATCAGGAATCCTTCTCCTCATAGATGCCTTCAATGAGGACATCCCTCAATCCCTCACGATCATCTTCTTGAACCACAGAGGTTATGCGAAGATATAAATTTTTTTCATTTTCTCCTAGGATACACAAACCTCGACTGCTAACGAGGTAGGAGACGTGCTTGGTATCCCCCTAAGAGCTTTCATGGGTACCTTTAGGCTGCAACCATCTTCCAAAAAAGTGTTTGCTCAGCCCATCATCCTTGTTCAACATCCTATCATGTTGAATTGCCCCCCTCGGGTGGAACTACAAGAGAGGGAAAGAAGACAGGCTAAGGCATTCCCAGAGAGATCTAGTAGAAGATTCATACATGACTAAGATGGTCACAGAAGAATCCTCCATAACCATGGGCTAAGTAACTTTTGTTCCTTTGACAATGAGGACATACACAGGAGATATCATAGAAGAAGTGGTCATCCTTCACACCAGTATGTACCCCATAGATAACAGGGACTGTGGAGGGAGAGATATTGTCATTTGGTGAATTTTTTGATGTTGATCTGGAAGACTTTAAAAGGGATGATTATGGATTCTGTGATTATTATGAGAGGATTCGAGGATGCAAATGAGGAGGTAGATTCCCCTGAGCCCCTAGCATCGAGGTAGTGTAGATGTGTTCACCAACATACAAATTATTAAACACCTCTTTTGGAACATTCGTGGAGCAGCCAACAACCCCACACACAAGATCCTTGGAAACCTCTACAGGAAATAGAAACTAGTTTTTATTGGTCTTCTCAAGGATTTCCTCCATGTCAAGAGTGTAAAAGAACTTATGGACATCATCAGACTTGATTGGACAATGGACAATCAAGACCAAGACAGCAAGATTTGGGCCTTCACATACTCTTCTTTACACCTGTCCATCATCTCCTCCCACCCCCAACATCCCACTATTCAGTTAACCAGTCGAGAAGGAATTGTCTCCTTTGTCACAGTGGTCTATGCTAGATGCAACTTGATTCATAGAAGGAACCTATGGAATTCCTTCATTGATTTGGTAGGCGTTATTGGTGATCAGAACTGGGAAATTGTAGGTAATTTCAACATCATCAGGCTAAGAAAGGTAAGAAGAGGAACAGGCGAACCAGACTTCTCAAGCATGATGGATTTCACTAATTTCATGATTTATGCGGATCTCACTAAACTACCTTTTGTGGAGAGTCACTTTAGATGGGTTAACAAACATCATCAGACACCCACAACCTGGGAGAGATTGGACTAAAGTTTTCTCAATTCTACTTGGCTATCTTGCTCCCCTACTACCAAGGTGATACACCTCACCTTGTTCAGGGTTTCAGATAATTACCATGTCTTAGTATCCTTCGATGTGGGAAACACCCCCATGCTATGAGTCCCTTTTGGTTCTTAAAAGTATGGCTCTCTCACCCAGACTTCCTTGATGCCATACATAGAGGATGGGAAGCAGAAGGATGGGGAGACACTTTTAGGTTCTACATCAATACGAATAATTTGAGGAGATATCTTTAAAATGGAATAACAAAGTTTTTGGGAACATCCACCAAAAGAAGGACTTGGAGGATATTTTGCATGTGTTACAGGTCGAATTTGATGATAACTCGAGCACCATTAATGAGTGATTACTTATAGAAGAAGAGAAGGAACTAAGATTCATCCTCTCACAAGAAGCAACTTTATGGAGAGAAAAATGTCATATTAATTGGTTGTAGGGTGGTGACCGTGATACCCCTTTCTTTCATTCAGTTTTCAAATCCAGAAGAAAGAAAGGGAGGGTGACCCACATGATCTTGCCTAACAGAGACACCATGGAGGACCTCAACTAGATGATTCAAACTGCCTCTAACTATTTTGCTACTTTCTACGTGCATGATAGGTTGAGTGCAGGTCATAATACTGAATCAGATACTTTCTTGAGTCTTATTACACCTTCCTTGATGATGAATGATAATCTATCCTTGATGGACACCCCTTCTACTTAGGAGGTCTTTAATACCATCAAGATTATGGATAAAGACTCAACACCACGACTAGATGGATTTTCTTTACAATTTTTGGCTTCCTTGGAGGAGATCAAAGAAGACTACATGAACCTTATTTATTTCCTTTTCAAAGGTGGGCACTATCATAGACATATCTTTTGTTGTAGATTAGCCTTAATTCCAAAGATAGATTATCCTTGTTTCCTATTTCTTTCAAAAATGTCTCTCTACGCAACATGGACATGGTTAATTAGTAATCATCTTGCGACATACATACCCATGTTGGTATCCATGGAATAGTGAGCTTACGTGAAGCATAGAGACAACACTCACCATATTAGACTGACTAAATAATTGGTACATGATATCAAACAAGGAGGAGATTTCCCAAATGTGGTTATTAAATATGACATGGCAAAAGCTTTTGATATGGTCGTCTGGGATTTTCTTAAGAGGGTGTTAGAAGGCTTTAGTTTGATGACATCTCTTATTGATTTTTTGTTAGCCTTCTATTCTAATATGTGGATGTTCATTACACTCAACATGAAGACAAATGGTTTCTTTCTAGTGCATAAGGGATTTAAACAAGGAACCCCCTTTCTCCCTTTCTTTTTATCCTTTCAGAGGAGATTTTATGTAGGATTCAACAGGCAATACAAGGCTTGGAGATTGAATGCTTCAAGACTATGGGTAGAGGTTGTGGGCCAGCTATCCTTTTATACACCGATGATATTATCATCTTCATCTGGTCTTATCTGTCTTCCCTTTGCAAGATAGATGATATCCTTAGAGCTTTTGAATGCATCTATGACCAAATGATAAACCACATGAAATCTAGATTCCTTTGCAGTTCAATCCCTCAACTTCCCAGAATTGTTGATGCACTACAGATTCCTCAGATAGAAGACAGAATTTAACTACATGGGTGTCCCTTCTATGATTGGTAGACATCGAATAATGCATTATGAAGTCCCTTTGGACAAAATCAAAATGAAGGTGGCCCATTAGAAATCAAAATTTCTCTCTTTTATAGGAAGAAGAATGTTGTTGGTCCATACCCTCTCATCCCTTCCTCTATACAATATTTCTGCCATAGAGGTCCCCTCCGCAATTGTTAAGAAGATTAATATGATGTTCTCATATTTTCTCTGGAGAGATTGCTCTAACCAAAACCACCGTGCATGGGTGGCATGGGATAGAATGACCAGCCCACTATGGATGGTGATTTAGGAATTCCTTCTCTACAACTTACTTCTAGATCTTACATGTACAAAGCATACTGGGGATTCCTCTCCGGTGAGTAGAGTTGGGTGTCTTTTTGCAGAAACAAGTATTGAAGCCCATACAGAAATGAAAATGTAGATTACCCCCTACCTTAAAAGGGATCCTTCTCATCCCCTTCTGGAATAAGATCTAGAGCTTCTTTCTTGAGGTCATACCACATTGCATATGGATCCTTGGAGAAGGAAACATCTCCTTTTGGCCCACAAACAGTGTGATAGGCCACAACAAGCCTTTTGCCCAATCAAACTCAGATGCTTCTATAGATTTTAGGGTAATTGATTTTTGGATCCCAGGTGAAGAATGGGACTATCCCTCACTCCCCCATGTGCTAAATGAAGAAGGCATCCAACTAGTTATTTCCTCTTGCGCTATGATTAGTAAAGGCCAAGACGTTCTGATTTGGACTCCATCAAATGTGGGTAATTTCTCTCTCAGATTAGCTAAGAAGATGATTACTTATTCTGCAGACCCACCTAGACATACCTTGCGGATTTGGGATCCTAACATCTACCCTCAAGCGAGATATGTTATGTGGAATATCTAAAGGCATGCCCTTCCCATAGATGATAATGTCCAAAGGACCCAACTGCACCTGGCCTCTTGCTATAGCTTCTTTGCCAACCCTAGTCTAGAGTCTATGACTCATCTCTTCTTACAGAGCAACACGACAACTTTTTTCTTGAATAAACTCTATGAGTTGATGAGGCCGAACACCTTGGTAACCATTTGGATGCTTGATGACCTTTTCTTCACTAGAAAAGATGACCTCCATGGACCCAAGTTGAAAAATTGGATCTCCACACAGCTTATCACACTCATTTTCTAGTGTATATGGCATCAAAGATGCCAAGTCGGGTACGAAGGCCGAGGGACATGTTTTGGAATGAGGTTATTTGTCTCATTAATTTATAGATTGATAAGAAGAATCTCCAAAAGCTGCTACCACCCCCCTTTTGTGACTTTGTGTATGGAAAACATTCTAGTCCCCAACTAGAATATCAGGAAGATCAGATTGATTACTTGGAAACCACCTGACTTTGCTAACCTTAAGCTTAACCTGAATATATACATAACTTGGCATTAGGTGGGTCAAAGAGAATATGGGCAGATGGGGTGATTAGAAACTACCATGGTTATCTAAGATTAGCTTTCAGATACTAGTTGAGGGGTCAGGAGCCACATCGAGGCAATAATTCAATGGATTATTATTGCTCTTAAACTCTCAGGTGGTATCAACCTTCCACTATCCATCATTGATATGGATGAGATTTACACCCACTATATCAATGGGAAGATTACCCTTGCACTTGGAAAGTGTCATATCAAGATAGAGATTTGAAATAGATGATGATTCACCAGGCCATCATTGGTTTTCATGCCCCAGTGGTTTTGAATATCGTAACTAGACAACTTGGTATTTGGGGTGCACAACTCAAGGAGGGTATATATTTCATAGGAACCCTCCCTCATTCCTGTTAGAGTGAGAGGGTTGATGAACATGGAAAGAAGAGGCATACCTTACATCTATACTGAATGTAAAGATGCATAGAGGATCATATATGTATAGTTGTTTTGCATGATTTTTTGTTTGAGTTTTTTTGCTAGAGCCGAAACTGCAAAGTTATGAGAGGTGATGTAAATTTTGATTAACTTCATCTACACGAGGAGGGTAGGATGAATAATATTACCTCCTGACTTAATGTATTAAAAATGTCAAATAATATTATGATGGTTATAATTCTTATTATGGAAAAGAAGACATTATACGCCAGACAAGCTGCCTATTTCAGAAGATGAACCAATCAACTGGGGGACCAAGTAGGATAGACAACATGAGGAGCCAAACCGATCAACTGGTGGCCCAACTGATCGATTGGATGTTTGTATACATCGACCGAATACAAGAAGATTGATATGATAGATTGACCGACCAACCAAGAGGTGATCCAATCGGTTAAAGTGTTGAACCGATCAACTGAGATTGGTTTGAGCACATATATTCACCAACAACAAGTTGCATATGTTGTGGACCTTAGGTGGTAGTAATTCCATGTGGCTCCAAGGAATTGCAATATTAATGGCCACAACCATCATTGGTGTGTTATAATTGCATGTGTCTTTTATGGTTATAGAATGTATATGATATGTACTATAAGTATGTGGTGATTGGATATGTATATGTAATTATATAAATATAAAATATCTCAATCAAATATTAAGTTGTAGATGCTTTCCATAAGCAACACACATGAAAATCTTGATCGAATAAGTGTGGGCACACCAAGCATGGTGCATTTTCCATCTTATGGAAGTTTGATGTAATAGTGTGGGTCTGGAAAGCAGGGTGCATCACTATCGTGTTGGCTTTTGGGTTAAATATTAAGTACCTAGATGCATGCAGGTGACTACGACAAAGAGTTGCTCATACCATCAATCCAAGAATTGCATAAGATGCAATAGGAAAAAGTTGCCTACCTTAATTATTGATTATTGATGTTCACCTTGTTTGGGTAATAACTCAATTATTTTGGGTCTTGGCTCACTAGAAGGTTATGCATTGCAATCTTATGAATTCATATGTGAGGTTTATCAATTTGAACAAAATAGTGGGATAAATAATTAATTAAAAGCCTTATTAATATCATCAAACTTACCAAATAAAATCAAATAAAATCAAAAATGTTTTGACAAATGTTGCAAATTTTCTTTTGTAGAATCTAATAGAAAACACAAACACACTTTCTTTTTTATTGATCCTTGAGAAGGACAAGTTGAACGGGAATAACTTCCACAACTGGTTTTGGGCTTTGAGAAGGGTTCTCAATGATGAGCATAAGCTCTATGTCTTGGATACACCAGTACAATAGGAACCTACTCCTGATGTGCCTAGGGCAGAAATGGATGCTTACTTGAATCATGGTAATGTTGTTGCAGACATCAAAAACCTTATGTTGATCTTTATTGTGGCATCCAACTCACAAAAATAAGATTAACTTCAGAGGAAGCGAATTAATTGCAAAGGATTACTGAAAATCACTGAAAATTAAAACTTTTTACAAAGAGATCCACACATAGGAAATCCTTTTCATCAAGAACCATTGTATAACATTTACATTTTGGTTCAAACGTACATAACCTGTACCATCTCTTTTCAGAGACTACAACATCAGCTGCCTTACAACATTATATACAGACAGCATACGAATCTCGAGGCATCAAGCCAAAATCTCAGATCGATTCATAAAACACTGACTAAAAACTCTGAGGACCTGAGAGTACAGAGGCGACACATAGGACTTTCTAACTACATAACTTGACAGAGAGTATATCCACCTGAGATCTCACTGTTGTCCCTGTTGTTACTGCTGTTGTCCATTCCCTGCAATGGAATTCTGCTTCTTTGTCCGCGTCCACCTAAAAAGTTGGATCCCACGGGGGTGAGACAATTGTAAATTTCCCCAGCGGGAGATATAACTCTCTTCCAAAACATTTTTATAGATGTTTATTAAAATAAACTGAGAAGAAGGATTTATATATTTAATCAACAGCAGGTAAGTCACTTGTATGAACAAAGTGAAGTAATCTCCTTTTTCAAGGATAACATTGCATCTACACATGGTAGAATCAGAGTTCATCTATCTACTTGTAATGAATACAAATAGATATGAATAACATCAATGAACTACTAATATATAATAGAAATGTAACATCAGCCAATGAATTTCCATATTCAATCCTTAAGAAAACATGTTATACGGCTGATTTCATTTTACAAACACACTTATGCCCTGAGGAGATGAGGTATACCGCTCATACTCCAACCGACCACTGAGAAGTCAAAATCGGTACCATACATAGGTCAATGGAAGAGCCGGATTCCCATGACCTCTCACATCCCAGTCAGTGTAGGACAACAAGCAGGACTGTATTAACTGCTCAAGATAGTTTTCCAGGGTATACTAGAACTTCGCTATAGAGTTACAACGTCAACTTCACTCTCATCGGCCATCGAGAGATTTAATGTTTATCTCCTCGACCCGACATTAAATATCATTGGGAGATGTGTACAACATCTATCCCAATCATCGGGAGATTTGTGATACATCCATCCCGGAAGCATGAAGGATTGAGAGGTTTGATGTTTACCCTCCCTCAAATCTCTTCACCGGACGTAAGGATATTTTTCACCCATTCACCCCCACATATTCAAAATATGTGTTCCGGGTTTTGCCGCGGGCACCCATTTCACCATCACCTATTCCTGACAATGATGGATCTATTGTCAGGTCTCTACATGAAAAGCTTTCACTTGATTAATTAAGTACATTTCCATATTCTTTTAGCATCAGCCAAGTTCTCAAACAAGACTTATTACAACAATGCTATTAAGAGACATGTACTACTTTCATCAGATACTTATCAGTCTTTCAAAGACCTTGGGAACTCAGTCCCTCATTTCAATACTGGGAATTCTCATCCCTTCACATTCTCATCACCATAATCATATGGTTCTGGGTATTCAAACCCTTAACTCATCATTGAGCATTATTACCATTTATTAGGTAACTATCACCTTCAGGTCATCTGACCAAGGCATTCAGGATACTTGTTACACAAGCATCACACCTGGCTCACAAGGCCATGAAATATCTTGTCACCTCTTTCTAGGTAACAACTTACTCATATGACTCATAGAATCCATGCACATTGCTACTTTTACTAAGCAACAACAACATTAGGGCACATAAGGCCAAACAACATTTAATATATATATAAATGTCATAGCTCAAACCTGGCTTTGTTCATCATCTCATAATACATGAATGGTTATTAGACATGATAACAGTCATACAATTCATTCATCACATCATGCGATACAATAGTAACACCATTATTCCTTTCCCAGGAATTAGGGTTTACTATCAAATAGGGCTTTTCATTCCCTATACCCAAAGTTAGGGATAGGGTTCCCTATCTCTCAATAATTAGGGTTTCATGATTATATAATCTATCCAACCCTCAATTCAATATTCCATACCTCTGGGGTATTTAAAGGTATCATATTTGATTATTCAAGAACATTACTCTCATCATATAGCATTAATGATCATCAATTCAAGGTATGAGTTCATTTCTCATCCTTATAATGGTATGACTATATCATACTCATCATTTGGTCTTAACCCCATTCTCAAGGTACATTAATTAATACTCACCAAAGTGTAACAACTCATTACATTTCATTGTAATAGTTGCATAACACACTTCATATGTTTCTTACCCAATTATATTGGATTTGGAGTGTATCAAGGTATATAAACCCGGAAGTGCTGAATGTGATAACTATCATATCTTGATATATCACTCTTCTCATCATTTTAGACTCTCTTGAGTTAGCCAACTTATCTTGTATTAAGGTATTACCTTCTTAATACATTCCATTACTAAACTCTCACCTTTAGCATATAATGCATAGGCCACACATTAGAATTGTCCAACTATCTTTAATGATATGGACTTGTCTTATGCTAAAGACATTGCTTACAATAAGGTTGCTTATAATCAACCACATGAAATTTTTCACCTTTATAAGGCCATTCCTTCTATCTCATCATTAGGGTTTCTTTATACCCTTACTTAAAACTAGGATTTTGGTTCATTGTCATATTGCCCAGAATTAGGGCTTTATGTATTATGACTTCACATTAGAGTCTCATATTCCTTCACCCTTCTTAGGGCCTCTCATCACAACATAGCATTAGAACATCATGTGGTATTAGTTCTTAATCAGGGTTTCTCATGGAATCACCCTCAACTAGGGTTTCTCATGGAATCATCCTCAACTAGGGTTTCTCATATCATTACATAACATCACCCTAAATTTGATTCTCACATTACATCACCACATCAATGTTCCATATACATCATTCTATCTTAGGATTTCTCATGAAATAACCCTAGAATAGGATTTCACATGGAATCATCCTTAATTAGGATTTCCACTATAGTCACCCACAATTTGGGTCTACTATTCATCTCCATTAGGATTTCATTCAATTATCCATAATTAGAGATTCACTATTCATCCCAATTAGGGTTTTACATTTCATTTCCCTAAATTAGAGTTTCACATATCATTACCCTAGATTAGGGCTACATCCTCACCCTGGATTAGGGTTTTATTTAGAATTGCACTCAATTAGGGTTAGAGTTCAATAGCCCTTTCAATTAGGGTTTATGTTCATGATTAGGGTTTAATGATATCTTTGCCTAAGGATCATACCCTTAGTCACCACATGCATCATATTCATGTATGAACTCATGCTAACATCTTCTCAACTTGATAAGGTCATATCATCCCTTCAATCAAGTACATACAACTATGATTAACATAGTGTACCAAGTCATTGATCCTATAAGAAATTAGTGTTCATCCCTTAATTGGCACTAATCACTTAGGTACTATTAGGGTTTCAACCTTTGTACCTTCATTGATTATCATTAATAATCATCATTGGATCAATGAATCATTCATCATCTTAATTCTCAAGAGAGTCAATCACATTGGACCTCAATTACAATAGGTGTCCAAGTGAATTAACCAATTGAATCCTCAATTGTCTTAGGTATCCAAAAGTATTAACCAATTGAGTCCTCAATCAACTTTGACTACTTGAGCCCCAAGCGGTCTTGGTCTTTCAAAGTTCAAATGGTTTGAAACTGTTTGGTAAAGGTGGTGCTTGAGACCATTTGCTAAAGCAAGTACTTGAAACCGTTTGCTAAAGCAACTTTTTGAAACTGCATGGGCTCAACCGGTTTGGGATCGTTTGGTCCCAAACGATCTTGAGACCGTTTGGTCCAAACCTCCTCAAAACCGCATGGACCAAATATAGTCTCAACCAATCAAATTGAATTAGGGTTTCCAATGTTGATTCCTTCAATCATTGAATTCATGGAGCCAATCATCAATTGGACCTATCATCATACTTAAATTGAGTTAAATAGGTCAACATTCAATTTATTTTACCCTCAATTGACCCTCAATTAGTCATCACTTAGGATTTGAATCAATTGAATTAGGGTTTGAAATCGATGATCCTTCAACACTAATCAATGTAAGATTAGTTACTTTGAAACCATTGAACCATCATCCAAATTGTACATGACCTGACCCCAAACGGTCTTGAGGTTGTTTGGATGACCACCAAACAGTCTTGAGACCATTTTCCCATGTCAACATCAAAATCCAAGTCAACCAATTAGGGTTTGGATCATTGGATTGATCACCAACAGCAATTGATTACACTCCAACTTAGTATCTTTGGATCTTCAATTTCTTAACCATACTTAACCCTAGACCTCCAAACGGTCTTGGGTTACCCCCAAACGGTCTTGAGACCGTTTGGATGATCCCCAAATGGTTTTGAAACCGTTTGGGTCAATCAACCCAAGTTTCAAACTCAATCAACTTGAAAATCAGCACTTAACCCGATTAGGGTTTTGGTGATTGATTGACCTTCAACTCATGAACCAATTGGAACTAACAAATCATAATTGATGGGTCATTACCCTAGATCATTTTAAACAGATCTCCAAATGGTCAACCCTGGTCAACACCACCAAACGGTCTGAAACTGTTTGGTCTCATGCGGTTTGGTGAAACCGTTTGCTTCTAAACGGTTTGGGAAACCGTTTGAGCAACTCAATCAAGACCGTTTGCCTTGGATATTTGGAGAGGTGTGTGCTTATCATCTTCAACCTCTAAACTCATGAAACCTACTATGTTTTCCATGGTGATTGCATCCATCAACCAAATCAATTATTGTAAATGTAGAAATGATCATTATTTGATAAGGAATTGAATGCAATAACAAAATCAAGGGTTCAAGTTATAAAACCCGCCTCCAATTGAGCTCCAAAGCTCCATGTTCACGGAAACTATGGTGGATGAAACTCCTTTCACCATTCCAAGACTCGTACTCAAGGTTTGAGTGAAAAGGAATGGTTAGAATTAAAGAGGAGATCGAAATAGGAAGAAATCATGCATTGATTTGTGGTTTCCACAATGAAATCATGGTGAACCAAGGTCAAGAAGCCTACCAACAGGTTGGGGGTCGTCCTCCTGATCCTCCCAAGCTCCCTTGGTCATTTCCCAAGAAAGGAGAAGAAGTGGGGTTGAAAAAGTCTTTCATTTGGCTTGTAAAAGGTCCTTTTATAAAAACTCAATGAGAGAGAATATACTTTGCAAAAATCCATTTAATCCCAAAAATATGGCCGCCTCTTCCCCCTCAACTTCCTTAGGGACAAGGCTATCTTGTTTGCCTCTTATTACTCTCAATTATCCATGATTTAAAGAAAAGCAAATCAAGCACCTCAAATCATATTATATTAATATCCATATGTGAGTGGATATTTCTTTTTCTTATAAAATTGTGTGTGAGTTATCGACTCCCTTGGATATTTTCATGGTCCTTGAAAGGCTCAATTATTTCCACACACATCTGAATCCAACCATTTTAATTTTTGTTGAAGGCCCTTTAATTAATACATTTATTTTTTCCCTAAATCGAATTAGGGTTTCAATTAGGATTAAATCTTATTATTTTAATATCAAGATTCTCTCTCCTCCAACTTAATTCAAATGAGGCGCCCCTCTTATTTTCTTTGCTCTACATGATGCCAAGAAACATTAGGGACCTTATTGAAGTGGTAATTTACATATTGCACCCTAGGTTTTGGGTAAATTGCACATTACACCAAAATTAGGTTTTCATGCACAAACATTGCTTTATCAGCTCTTTCTTGGTATTCAGGCTTCCATAAGCCATACCTCAGCATCATCTTCACTCTCATGATGCTTCAATGCATGAGGAACATATTATCATGCACAATTTGCACTTAAACCCCTCAACTTGGGTAATTTGCACTCTAGTCCCAAACAAGCAAACCATTGATTTTAATAATGTTCAAAAAGGACTAGAATTGCAACATAAGTTCCTCTTGAGCCCTAATTACTTTTCACAAGATGAGATTAAGCACATAATCATCTTTCTTTATCAAAACACCTAGGGTTAAAGTATAACCCTGGTCAGGGATGTTACATATTATAAACCCCTAACAAGGATTTCGTCCTCGAAATCTAGATAAAGGAAGACATATGTATTTTATTCATCATACTATCTAGTCTTCACATATCATCTCCTTATTATGGAGACACCATAAAACTTTGATCAGCACAAAGTGTTTCTGTACAATATTCTTATAGAATCAACACACAAAAAACATGCTCCACTGTTCCTCATTATTGATTATGGAGTCAATTTTGTGTCAAGAAACATTTTTCTTGTGCAGAGAAACACCATACATTCTTTATTAATATCATATTTATGCAAAGCATAAACCCCTAACATATGATGTTCATATCATTTTATATAATCAGACTAATTTCATAGTTGACCACTCCAGGTAGCCAACATAAACCATATGATATATCTTAGATACCAGAATCTTTCACCTTGGTATCTATCACATGTGTTGAGAACACATCACATATTTCTCTTCCTTTCATCTTGGAACATTAATTGTTACATATGTCCTCATCTTGGAACTAAAGTCCAAGATAAACTGATACTTTTCTAAGTATCCATCACATGAACATATTTATCTTATGCACATCAAGTGTCCTAAGACCCACTTGATTGCCATGTCCCTAAAAGGAAAGAAAACAAGGATTCATATTCCTCTTATTAATTCATGTATTTTCAACTATTCCTGAACCATTTACTCTTTGTCTCATCCTAGGTTCCTTGCCTTTAGCATTGGAATTTTTAAGGATGATTACATGTCATTATCCCTTTCTTTATTATTATCTAGCATGTTTATGATCATCTCATGATCTCATCATATCTTCCCATTTCTTCATTATGGGAAGATCTTTATTATGCTTACATCATTATTGAACAGGATTCATCTCCCTTATTCTTGTTTTTATCTTATGAGGAGTACACTTTGAGTTCCTCATACAACATGCTTATCTGAGATTATCTCAGACTTCTCTTTCTTATGCTTAGGATATGACACATTTATTCATTCCATATTCTTGTTTCATGGTACTCATTAGATTGTCTCAGAATGACTACTTGATCAGAGTAATCAGAAAGACAACAATCTAAGAGTTTCCATACCCATTTTGTCATCAATAGTTGTATACCTGGCCAGGGTATATAAATACTGAGATTAAGTGGTATGCGCTTTGTATACTATCATATTCCTTCTTTTCATATTATCACAAGCATAAGGTTTAACATCCTTGGATTTTATCCAGACATCTCTTCTATACCTCATCTTTTCTCAAAGAGGTAAGAACAACATAAAACATTTGAAATATTTTACTATGCAAAACATAAGTCCTCATAGGACTAAGCAAGGAAAGTTCAACCATTTCCTTTCTCAGTTAATCCAGGAATTCATAAAATGACATATTTGAATGACATTATCTTGTATAACTTGTCATAATTCATGAATTATTCACTACCTCAGGCTAACTCTGCCTCATAGGTTGATTCAACAGGCTAAGGTTGAGCACAGACTCAGTTTAAGTCTAAAAATTCATCATTTCCTTTTGCTTCAACCTGTTGATGCTGATCACAAATCATGTTGATATCTAAAACATTATCATTGGGGGCTGGTAATCTCGGTTACACTACCCATGCTTGATCCACTATATTCATTACTGTTGCCCTAAATTCTCCAACAGTACTACTTAAAGAAGGATTTTCTTATTACAGTTGGATCAGCTAGGGGATTCTCAGGCAATTGTCTCTCTCTTGCATGCTCCCATGCACCTCTTCTTGGTGCAACATTGCTGCTTTTAGCAGCAACCTCAACATGTGACCCAGTCGTCTTTAAGTTCTTCTTCTCTTATACAAGCAGAAGACACTATCAGATACACTGGATGACACCAGAACAGACTCAACTACCTTAGTACTATGTCTCTATAGACTCAGCGAACCTAGAGCTCTGATACCACTAATTTGTGGCATCCAACTCACAAAAACAAGATTAACTTAAGCGGAAGAGAATTAATTGCAACGGATTACTGAAAATCACTGAAAATTAAAACTTTTACAAAGAGGTCCACACATAGAAAATATTTTTCATCAAGAACCATTATATAACATTTACATTTTGGTTCAAACGTACATAACTTGTACCATCTCTTTTCAGAGACTACAACATCAGCTGCCTTACAACATTATATATAGACAACATACGAATCTCGAGGCATCAAGCCAAAATCTCAGATCGATTCATAATACACTGACTAAAAACTCTGAGGACCTGAGAGTACAGAGACGACACATAGGACTATCTAACTACATAACTTGACAAAGAGTATCTCCACCTGAGATCTCACTGTTGTCCCTGTTGTTACTACTTCTATCCATTCCCTGCAATGTAATTCTACTTCTTTGTCCGCGTCCACCTAAAAAGTTGGATCCCACGGGGGTGAGACAATTGTAAATTGCCCCAGCGGGAGATATAACTCTCCGCCAAAACATTGTTATAGTAGTTTATTAAAATAAACTGAGCAGAAGGATTTATATATTTAATCAATAGCAGGTAAGTCACTTGTATGAACAAAGTGAAGTGATCTCCTTTTTCAAGGATAACATTGCATCTACACATGGTAGAATCATAGTTCATCTATCTACTTGTAATGAATACAAACATATATGAATAACATCAATGAACTACTGGTATATAACAGAAATGTAACATCAGCCAATGAATTTCCGTATTCAATCCTTAAGAAAACACGCTATACAGCTGATTTCATTTTACAAACACACTTATGCCCTGAGGAGATGAGGTATATGGTGTGTCCCCGCTAGTTGTTCTTTTACACCCCATGAGGTCGGAGCGCACGGGATGTGGGATCTTATGCTTTCAAAATTTGTAAGACCTACACTAACTACCTACGTCTACTAAGACACTACGCCCGCAAGCGCACGGGGTCGTGTCGTAGTATAGGTGAGGCAGCAAGTACAGGGTCGATCCACTGAGATAGAGGGGGCACTAGAGTTAGACGGGGTAAGCTACGTTCCTATTGCGGAGAGTAAGATTTTTAGGGTTTAAAAGGTTGGTTGGTTGTTGATTAAGCTAAGTGAGCAAGTAGGAAATGCAATATGAAACTAAGTTATCAAAAGGCTAAATTAGCAATCTAAGTCAACAAGCTATCTAAACAAGAGCAAGAACAAACTACACTAGACTAAGCAAGCAACTAGCAATTGAGGGCCTAAATTAACCACTAATCAAGATCAAAGACCTAAATTAACACTTATCTAGCAAAACTAGGCAATTAACTAAGTTAACTAAAGCAATTTAACTATACTAGCATTAACAAACAAACATAGTAATTAAGGTTTTAAGCAACTAGATGAAGGAGGTGGGCCATTTGGGAATGTGACCTTGACATTAATTGGGGGATGTCACCATAATAAGCAATTAACATATTTCATTCTAGACTACCAAACCAAACAACAAGGTGGGTGCTATGAGGATGTACCCTATGCTACTAGTTGGAGAACTAGGGCTAGGTGTAATTCTCATAGGACATACCAAGTCTAGGTCTCTAGGATAAGTGGTATTAGTCAATTGAGGACCAAGGGTAAGGATGGGAGTAGAGATGAGGATATTTGACCTCATGCCACTAGCCACCTCAGCCTTTAGGAAATCCTAGGCAATTGCACTAATCACACTTATACTAGTCACTTAGAACTCACATTTGCATGTAGGAAGAAGGTGATTATGTAGGAAGATAGGGGGCTAGCTAGGGATCCGAATTAAGGACCTAGGAGCCAATCCTATGATAGCTACATAGAAACCAAAACATCCTAGAGGCAAATGTCTTCAAACACCACAAGGCAAGAAATTAATGTAATTAAACAACAATCACATGCACAAGTAATGGGAAGTGAGATACAAGCAAAGGCAATCATCATAGAAGTGAAATATGTTCATTACAAATTATATTCCCCCAACATGGTATCAAAGTCACATTTTTGCCCCAAACAGCCCACCAAAGGGGGCTTAGCTATACATGATCAAAATAGAAGCAAAGGAGAAGGGAAAGAGAGTAGGAAACGCCATGGATGCTTGATGAAGCTTGACTTCTTCACCTCCTTGCTGCCAGCCACGAGCCTCCTCCTCCAATGGTGCCCAAGAGCATGGAAATGGTGGAAAGGATGGATAGAAACCTAGAGAAACTAGGTTTCTATGGTGGAAATGAGTGGAAAGTGGGTGGAAATGGGATTAAATGCAAGGAAAGTAGGTGGATGGGAGTAATGGATGCAAGGGAGCAGCTGGGTTGCGGCTAGGAGGTGCTCTCTCTTGAGCCCTAGAAGCAACTAGTGCTTATATAGGAGCTAGGGCTAAGTGGGGGTGAAATAGGAAAAGCAGTGCAAAGTTGTGTAGGGTAGGTGGTCACCACGGTTGTGGTGGGTGTGCCACGGTCGTGGTGAGGGTAGTGGGGAATGGCCGTGGGGGGTAAACACGGTAATGGTAAGATGGTGGTGGACACGGCCGTGGTGGAGTTCCACAGTCGTGGTGGGTAACATGCACCACGGCCGTGTTGGGTAACACGGCCATTTTGGAGGGGTTGGAGCTGACCGTGGGGAGGGGCCACAGGTGTCTTGATCGTCTTCGGCCATGGTCATGGCGACTTGGCCACGGTCGTGGCGTTCCGGGCAAAAACCCTGTTGGCAACTGACTTCTTGCAATTAATTCCCACGACCGTGGCAGGGTGCCACGGCCGTGTTCTTTTCTCCTGACCACGACCGTGCTGATGGCCACGGTCATGTTGTCTTCACTGGCCATGGTCGTGGCTGGGAGGCCACGGTGGTGGGTGATCTATGGAATTCCCTGTTGCAACCTATTGGAACTTGGCAATAAACCCACGACCGTGGCATTTTGGCCACGGCCGTGGTGAGGCTTGACTTCTTGATTTTTCTTCTGACTTTGTCATTTTCAGATGTCTATGCTTGGGGATGATTCTTGGCCATTGGAGGTAGCTTTGGGGCCTTCTTTGGGTCCCTCCTTGAGTGGGGGAACCCTATAACTCCCTCTCTCTCTCTCCCATCTAAGCATGGTCCAAGTACCTGAAAAGTAGTGCAAAGAACATCCATAAGCATATTTGCAATGATAATCATATTGGGGAGAATAATATGTAATTATAATACATTTGAATGTGATAAAAGTAAAAAATGACGCAAGATACAGCCCTAGAATAGGGTTGGATCACCACCCCAAACTTGAAACATACTTGTCCTCAAGTATGCTCCAACTCAATCTCTTTTCCATTTTCCACAATCAAAAGATATGACAAATGCAATATGATGGGCGACAAATGCTAAATGGGATCAATGGTGACTAGGTACATACAAATCACTTCCCTCCTCTTCTACTTTCACAAACCAACCATGAAGAGAGCACAAAGCACATGAACTTCGCATATAATGCATGGGTTGCACAAGTTATCAATATCTCATCGATAAGGTTCCGGGTAGACCGTTTCATGATGATGTTAATCGCTGATGACTAGGAGTGTTGTTTCACCTTCATGCGTTCAACCTTATGCTTCAAGTTATGCCAAATTACCCACATGGATGTGGAAAGGGATAAAGTGAGCTAGGTTTTAATGTTTCCCAGCTCCATGGGTATGAAAGAAGAAGAAAGGGTTGCGGTAAGATTTGGAGTGCTTTTACACATTCTTCTTTTCTTTATTTGAATGCTCTTAAATAGGAGCATCCTTTTATTTTATTTTTGCTTCTCTTTTCTTTTTTCTTTGCCCTTGGTGTAGGTAGGGCATATGGTGGATAGAGTGAAGTGGGGAGATAGAGATGTGGCCACCCCAAACTTTTGGAGGTGGCCACGGCTAATATGTGCACTTTGGCATCTTTTTATGAGGCAGAGAGGTATGAAGATGATGAAAGAGTGGTCGGGTCAAAGAGGGGTCACTTGGCATAATCTTCTACATAAGGTCTCTTGCATGAAAACTAGTCCGACACTTCACCATAGATATCACATCACATGAATGAACCAAATGAAATCCATATATCAATCAAGTAACTCCACAAACATTAAACGTTCTATGCTTGCTCAGATCATAATTCAGTCAAACCAACACATTCCCAAGGGAGGTGACGAGCATGTAATAAGTCTCTCGTTGATACCACATAGCACTTCATCACAGCATATCATCTTGTATTTGTCAAAGATAAGAAATTTCATTCAATATGGTAAAGATTGAGTCAAAACACGCTTTTCGGACAAGAAACATCAAATCTGGGCAAAATTGGCCAAAAAGGTGCCAAATTGCACTAAATCACATTCAAACACAATTTTAGGTAAAAAGCAAGTAAATCCTAGCTAAAAATGCAAAAATTAGCAAAAACCTACATGAGATGCAATGCATGGCTGAAAAAGCAAAAATTTTGAAAAATTACTCAAAAATGCAGAAATCAACTACATGTCATGCAAAGATGCAATGCAAAGAACACAAACAATAAAACTAACTAGATGGCAGAGGTGATATAAAAATGACAAAAAGAGAGAAAGAGTGGTGCATACCGCCCTACCCACCCCAAACTTTAGAATCATGTTGTCCTCAGCATGAAACTATAGCTTAGGGGAGATAGGGGAAGTGTCATGGCTGCGGTGGCTAGTTTGGCATCTGTGGAGGATATGGAGGAGGATCTGAGTCTGGAGCTAAGCTTGATGGAGGATGCTGGTAGTAGTGCCCCCAGTAGTCGTCCTGGGGTGGAGGGTAAGTCTGTGGATACCCAGCTAAACCACCCCAAAAATATGCGCCCCATTCGGGGTTTCTTTCTGCTTGGGCGTGGTGATATTGATATCAATGGTTGATCTGATAGTGCATCTGCTGCTGATCATACCCCATGTGCTGCTGGGCAAGCTGCATGTCACCTTGGGTCTTCTGAATATTCTCAAGGAGTGCCTGCATTGTGGCCATGTCATAGGCATTCCCTGAGGGTGGCTGCAGCTGGGATGTCCCCTCATCCCTCCTTCTTGTTCTTCGGGGTTGCCTTTGTTCTGCATTTTCTTTCTCCTTCCCTTGTACATTAGATTCGGCAACGTCTTCATGTACGGCAGCGACTCCCCTTGCATATGTCTCTCTCGAGTTCTCTTGTTGCCACGTCAAAAGTTTTTCCTTCAGCCTAAAGAGAATTCCCATCGCAGATAGAAGAGACACTACGTGGTATGGCAACTCCAACTCAAAGTCTGGCACACTAGTTGTCAGGTAGATCATCCTTTTATTCTTTACCTTGATAGTGTACGAGCACACCAAGTAGTTGAGGTCAACAAACTCTGCCTCAAGTGCGTCTTGTAGCCCGGAGAGATCATATCCCAGCACTAGTGCAATCGAAGTCACAAATCCCCCCATGACAAATGGCTTTGTGCTCTTGTAGGGTATGGAATTCATATGATCGATCAGTAAAACTCCCAGGTCTATGTAATTTTTGAGGTTCATCATTGACAAGAAAAACATATTCTTTTGGGATATGGAGCCTTGATTATCATACCTCCCTACAATAGTGTTGGCCAAGACCTTTTGCACGTAGCGGATCATCGGGTTGCTTATAGAAGCAGTTTTGGATTTCCTGCATCATACACACTGCTTCCTATGATCATCTTCCAGAAATATCCATAATCAATATCTTCTTCCCTCTCTATCAAGCCTTCATCCAATTTCACTGCTTCCTCAGGAGTTGTAGCAAAAATTCCATTCAGTTCCGTGGAAGTGAGGGTGTTACGTTGCCCATCATAGAGAACTTGAGTGCATCGCACCCCCTCACTTTAGTCTTCTCGAGAGTGGCGAAGAACTCTTGGGTCAAAGCTACATAGGTTGGCTGTGGTGTGAAAAGGACATCCCACAGCCCTATTGTTTTCAAACTTTGCTCCACTGCCTACTTGATCCCTAAGTCTTCAATTATCTTCTCAGACCCATATTTAGTGGCGACGACTCGCCTTGTCATACATTCAGGGTATCTGAGCTCAATCTTCTTGTTCCTGTATCCTCGGCCATAAGATACTCCCATCGGGGCTTTGCCTAAGGATTTCAACCTGTCTGCCTCCAATTGTGCCTGCATATCACCCTCCTTGGGCTCGAGCTCCACCTCTTCCTCACTGTTATCTTCTTCCTCCTCCATTCTATAGGATTGTGACCCCGAACTGGTATCGAGGTTACACCAATGTGCCGACTGTTCCTCTTCTTGCTGCAGTTGCCGCAAGGGTCGCGACTGCACATCACGCCTCGCCGCCGCGCTATATGTCGAGTGGAGGGGTGGTGTGGGCTTTGGCGGCAACCTGAATGATGACGGTGCTGCTTTTGATTGTGGATTTATCTTCACGGCCGCCGGCTCTATCTCATCAATAAGGTGGTCCAAATCGACCCCCATGGACTCGTCCTCTTCATCATCTTCACCCTCGTAGGTGGCGTCGGTGATGTGGTGGCTATCGGATGAGCGAGAGTGTGATCCGCTCACCGATTGTGATAGGCGAAGGGAATGGTGGGCGGAGGTGGTGGGTGAAGGTGAATGGGATGGTACGGATACATCAGAGGAGGCGTTTTTGGAATGTCGCCTCCCTCCAGTGAGGATGTTGGTCCCCTTTGTAATGGCCTTCCCAATTTTTTTCATGGTAGAGATGGAAGTGAAGGTGGTGATTTTCAAATTTTAGTGGAGGAAGTGGTGTGGATGTGGTTTTGTGGGTGGAATGGGAGGATAGTGATGTATGGATGGTGGGTATATGATTTGTGGTGGATTTGGGTGAGAATGGAAGGGTTTTCGTGGAGGTTTTGTGTAGGGGGGCTGTAGGGCGGAGTGGAGATGGATGAGGAGATGGAGATGTGATTGGGAGAGATTGAGCGGTGGAAAAGGTAGAGGAATGGCTGGGGATCGATTTGGAATGGATTGGGGATCAAACAGAGGTGGATTTGGGGGTTGGAGGTGGTGAATGGGGGAGCACACAGTCGTTTCCAGCCGCCATGGTCGTGTTACTGGAGGTGGAAGACGATAGAATGAGGAGGGGGTCAGGTCTGGACGTTTAAAAGTATATTTTTTTCCTGAACCGGGTTCGGCCACGGTCGTGGCCAGGGTTGGGTAGCACGGCCGTGGCGGGTTCCACGGTCATGTTGTCGACGAAGAGAGCCTCGGCTTGAACTCGCCATGGTCGTGGCTGTGCGCCACGGTCATGGCCTTGTCCTCACACCACGGTTGTGGTGACTTGCCACGGTCATGGCTGATCTTGCAAAAACCATGTAACTTCGGCCAATTTGCAGCATAAATTCCCACAGTCGTGGCCTGTTGACACGGTCGTGGCCCGCCTTCTTTAACACGTCCGTGGTGAGGACCACGGTCATGGGCAGTCTCCTTCACCACGGTCGTGGCAGCTCGCCACGGTCGTGGCCGATCTTCAAAACAACCTGTAACTTTGGCCAATTTGCAGCAATAATCCCCACGGTCGTGGCCGTAGCCCACGGTCGTGCTTGGCCACATACACCACGGTTTTGGTCGAGCTCCACGGCCGTGTTGGGGTTGTCTCCTCAGTTTTCAAACTTTAAAACTTGAACTTTTGATTTTATTTGTTCTTTTGCCACAAATTTGACTTGAGGACCAAGATTTACTTCTAAAACTCCTCTCTCTATTGTCTAACACCTACACCTCATCAAAACTCAAACAAAAACATCAAGCACAAATGTGCGTGTGTGTATTGGTGTAAAAGAACACTAAAGTATAGAAAAGGAAAAGGTTCAAGAATCTCAAACCACGTGGGTTGCCTCCCACTAGCGCTAAATTTAACGCCTTCAGTCAGGCTTATTGATTGTTGGACTTTTTCACTTTTTCAGAATCTTCAAAAGATCATTGTAGTAAATCCCTCTCTCATCCTCATCCAAACATTCTTCTTCGTCGGATTCTTCCTCTACAAACATAACAATATCAAAATCTTGATTGGCCTTGTCCGGGCCGACTTCAACAATAGATTTCAGTCTTTGCCCATTGATGGCAAATTCCTTAGCTCCTTCTTTTGCACAAATAACCACTGCCCCAGATGGATAAACCTTCTTGATAAGGTAAGGACCTTCCCATCTAGACTGAAGCTTTCCGGGAAAGAACTTCATTCTTGAATTGTATAGCCATACCCATTTGCTGGGCTCAAACTCTTTCTTTTTTATGATCTTGTCATGTAGAAACTTGGTTCTTTCCTTGTAGCTCTTTGACATTTCATATGCCTCATGCCGCATTTCTTCTAGCTCATGCAATTGAAACATTCTTTTCATTCCGACACTCTCTTGATCAAAGTCCATCTTCTTCAAGGCCAAAAGTGCCTTGTGTTGTATCTCAACTGGCAAATGGCAACTCATACCATAGACAAGCTTGAACGGTGTAGTGCCAATCGAGGCTTTGTATGCAGTCCTATATGCCCATAAAGCTTCATTGAGGCGAAGTGACCAATCCTTGCGGTCCGGTCGCACTGTCTTCTCCAAAATGAGCTTTATCTCCCGATTTGCCAACTCAACTTGACCACTCATTTGAGGGTGGTAAGGAGTAGCTACACGATGGTTCACTCCATGTCTCTTTAGCAGCCCTTCAAAGGTGCGGTGGATGAAATGACTCCCGCCATCACTAATCATAGCCCTTGGAACACTAAAACGGCTAAAGATGTTGGATTTCACAAAATCACATACCACCTTGTGATCATTTGTCCTTGTTGTCACAGCCTCAATCCATTTCGATACATAGTCTACGGCAACCAAGATGTAGACATACCCGAAAGAAGGAAGGAAAGGACCGATAAAGTCAATCCCCTAAACATCAAACACTTCTACCACCAGAATAGGTGATAAAGGCATCATGTCCCTCTTTGAGATAGTGCCCACTTTTTGGCACTTGAAGCAACTCTTGCAAAAGTCATGAGCATCTTTGAACAATGTTGGCCAGTAGAAACCACATTGAAGAATTTTGGCGGCCGTGTGTTTCCCTCCAAAATGACCTCCACACACTCCAGAATGGCACATAGATAAGACTTCTTACTACTCCATCTCCGGAATACACCTCCTAATGAGTTGGTCCGGGCAGTACTTGAAGAGGTGAGGGTCATCCCAAATGTAGTTCTTGACCATAGCAAACAATCTCTTGCTTTCATCTCTTGTCCACATGCTAGGTATCCTCCCACTAGCTAGGAAATTCACTATGTGTTTGTACCATGGCTTTTGGGCAGATGAGATTAAGAGGAGTTGTTCATGTGGCATTGTCTCTTTGATTGGACTTGTCATATAAAAAGGTCCATCAAGGCGGGAGAGATGATATGCTGCACCGTTTTCTACTCCTTTCTTATCCACAATTTCTATGTCAAATTCCTATAGCAACAAAATCCATCGGATCAACCTTGGTTTTGAGTCTTTCTAGGACGTGAGATACTTCAACATAGCATGGCCCATGTAGATTGTCACTTTGTTTTGCAAGAGATACGGTCGGAACTTATCAAGAGCAAAGATTACCGCAAGCAACTCCTTCTCGGTAGTCGTATAGTTTCTTTGAGCATCGTCTAAGGTTTTGCTTGAATAGTAGATAGCATGAGGAATTCGGCCAACGCGTTGACCCAGCACAGCCCCCACCACCATATCAGATGCATCAGTCATGATCTCAAACGACAAAGAAAAATCTGGGGGCTGCATGATAGGAGTAGAAATGAGCCTTTCTTTCAAATGATTGAAGGCTTCAACACATTTGTCATCAAATTGAAATTCAACATCTTTCTCAAGCAATCGACAGAGTGGTCTTGAGATTTTTCTAAAGTCCTTGATAAAGCGGCAGTAGAAACTTGCATGTCCCAAGAAAGATTGAACATGTCTTACGGTGGAAGGAAGGTCGAGTGTAGAGATAAGGCCCACCTTGGCCTTGTCAAATTCAATCCCATCTTTAGAAACTCGGTGTCCCAGAACTATACCCTCAGGTACCATGAAATGGCTCTTTTCCCAAGATAAAACTAAGCGAACTTTCACACATCTTTCCAAAACAGCAGCTAGATGTAGCAAGCACTCATCAAAGGTTTTATCGAAAACTGAAACATCATCCATGAAAACTTTAAGTGACGAATCAAGCATGTCAGCGAAGATTGAGGTTACACATCTCTGGAAAGTGGAAGGGGCATTGAAAAATCCAAATGGCATACTCCGGTAGGCAAATGTACCACTTGGACAAGTGAATGTCATCTTTTCCTGATCCGCCGGATGCACAGCAATCTGAAAATATCCTGAGTATCCATCAAGAAAACATTAGAAGCTCTGCCCAGCCAATCTCTCTAAAATCTGATCAAGAAATGGGAGTGGGTAGTGATCCTTCTTTGTCTTTTCATTGAGCTTCCGGTAATCAACGCACATTCTTCACTTGGATTTCTCTCTCACCGACATAAGCTCACCATCGACATTTTCTGCAACCGTAATCCCACCCTTCTTGGGCACAACTTGGATGGGACTCACCCACGTACTGTCAGAAATGGGATAGATGATCCCTACATCAAGCA
The DNA here is from genome assembly GCA_963693085.1 of Alisma plantago-aquatica. Taxonomy (NCBI): domain Eukaryota; kingdom Viridiplantae; phylum Streptophyta; class Magnoliopsida; order Alismatales; family Alismataceae; genus Alisma; species Alisma plantago-aquatica. The sequence continues at coordinate 1,282,251,443 of OY856409.1, forward strand.
ACTTTACAACCTCTTGAGTTACAACGTCCTTCAACTTTGGATTTAGCCTTCTTTGCATTTGGCGGGTCGGCCTCGCATCTTCTTCTAAGTATATCCGATGCACACAAATAGAGGGGTCAATCCCTCTCAAGTCAGCAATAGACCATCCAATGGCTTGGATGTTCTTCCTCAAGACTTCCATCAAGGCATCTTATTACTTAGGAGAGATAATGGAGGAGATGATCACTGGGAGGGTGTCATTTGAGCCAAGGAAAGCGTACTTCAATCCTTCAGGAAGTGTCTTCAACTCAAGAACAGGGGGTGCTTCAAGGGAGTTCTTCAATGGTGCAGAAATAGAAGGAAGGTCCTCACTTGCAGCTACTAGGGCTAGCTCATCCACTTCACTTTCTTCATAATCATCGTCAGGGAACTCAAAAATTGGTTCAAGACCTCTACCTTGGGTGGCAGACTCAATCCATGTAGGTAGGCACTCTTCAACAATCTCTTCTAGGCACTCCACCAAATAACAATATTCTTCGGTGGCCCCTATCACTTCAGCTGTAGTAGAAGACTTGAAGATGTCCAATCGGATCTTCATGTGCATGAATGTAACATACATGGTCCCAGTCCTCACATGGATCAAGACATCATCTATGTCTAGGAAAGGTCTCCCCAAGATGATTGGCACCTTTCTAGCCTCTTTTTCCATATCAAGAATCATAAAATTGACTGGGAAGAAGGCAGAAGTATCCTCATCAAGACGGACCAGCACATCATCCACACGCCCTCTAGGCATCTTCACAGATCAGTCGGCCAACTGTAGAGTGCAATGGGCTGGCCTCAACTCCCCCATTTGGAGCTCAGCAAACAGATCATATGGCATCAAGTTTACTCTAGACCCCAAGTCAAGAAGAGCCTGGTCTATGCGATGTGCCCCGATGTAGCATGAGATGATGGGAGCACCGGGGTCTTTTCTTTTCTGGGGAATGGTGTGTTGGAGAATAGAGCTCACTTGCTCAGTGAGCTTGATCTTCTTAGGCATCCTCCCTATTGTCTTTCTTTTGAAGGTGCACAATTCTTTAAGGAACTTTGCATAGGACGGAAATTGCTTGACTGCATCTATAAGAGGTACGTTGATTTTCACTTGCTTGAAGATCTCCAAAATATCTTCCGCATGCTTCTTTTTTTTTCTTTGCAACAGAAGGCTCCTCGAGTGCATCAGGATATGGAGGGAGTTGGGACCCCAATTGGTCCAAATCAACAGTATCATCCACTGGTATCACTAGAGTCACAGTATCACGGCTCGGTATCACAGTATCAATGCTCGGCGCCACGGTATCAACACTGCCTCTTATCATAGTATCATCAACCTGCATCTCAGTATCAACCTGCTCAACCTCAGTGTAATCTCTTCCAACAACCGTACCATGGGGGCTCTCCAAAGTCCTGCCACTCCTCAACATAGTCACCGCCTTCACATGCTCATGGGTGGTAGGAGAGGGAGCTTGTGAAGGTGGTTGTGGCTGTTGGGGTGGTGGAGGCCTTTGGTGAGGGGAGTTGGGATTTTAAAGAATGAATTGGGGTTGTGGTTGTTGTTGTGGTGGGGGGTGGTATTGTGGCGATGGTTTTTGGTAGGTGTGAGGTGGAGGTGGAGCATATTGATAATTGAGTGGCGCTTGAGGAGGCGGAGGAGCATAGGGGTTTGGTGGGGCTTGGTAAGATGGTGGAACATAAGAACTCGAAGTGTTCCCTAGAAAAGTCCCATCATTGTTCAGATTTGGCATTGGTTGAGATGGAAGTCTACCTTCTTCTCTTCTAGCCAAAGAGAGAGAAATATGATCCAACCTCTGCTCAAGACGGTTTATAGACTGCCCATGTGCATTGACATCTTTTTTTACTTCATCTAGGCTCCTTAGCCTTCCTAGTACCTCATCCTCAAACATGGAGCTGTAGCGTGGCTTTTGCTACCCCTGTCCTTGTCCATCCTCATTCTGTTGTTTCCAAGAGAAGTTTGTGTGGTTCCTCCACTCGGGAGTGTAGGAGTTGGACATTGGGCCCTGGTTGTTGCAGCCACCAAAGGAATGTAAAGCGTTGACTTCCTCGTCTACAGTGTCAACAGCCATTGCGGGGTGGCTAGAAGAGCCACCCACTTGATTCTTCATCATCCACATCATATCAGCCATCATCTTCATCATATCGGGGTTGGTGGCATTGTGTGCAGGAGCCACGGAGGAAGGTGGAGGAGTGTAGTTATGGCTGCAATGCCCCCCTTTAGTGGAAGCTCGGTGGCGAGAATTCTCAGCGAGATGCTCAAATAGCGGCCATGATTCCTCGGGCGGCTTTGCCATGAACGTGCCCCCGCAAGAAGAATCTACGTTGTTTTGGCTTTTCTCCTCAAGCCCGGTGTAGAAGGCCTGAACTAGCTGCCACAAAGGAACCTCATGATGAGGGCAATCATGAAGTAGATTCTGGAACCTCTCCCACACCTCGTGGAAGGGCTCGTTCTCTTTCTGGGCGAACGACGTGATACACCTTCTCATATAAGATAACTTGGCGATGGGGAAGAACTTCTTGAGAAACTCGTTCTTCACCTCATTCCATGTGACCAACTCTGGCTTTGAAATGTACCATTCCTTGGCTTTCTCCTTGAGGGAGAAAGGGAAGAGTGTCCTCCTGATTGAGTCATCGGTGGTGGCTGACGTGCGGAAGGTAGAGCACGTTTCAAGGAACGCGTCTATGTGGTGGTAGGGATTCTCGTTCTCCATACCGAAGTATGTGGGGAGAAGTCCCAAGAGTGCCGGCGAGATGGAGAACTGCTGACCGGGCATTTGGTCAACCAGTGTGGCGATGGGGGAGTTGTAGTTCCCCGGCGTGAAGTACTCATGAAGCGGGCGATGTGGCAGAGGTGGCTGAGCATCAGCATCATGGTTGTTCTCGGCCATCTCGGTCTCTCAGTGTAGGTTGCGGCGAGCTTGACGCCTTCTTCTCCCAATCTCGGGGTCGTAAACCACCAAGTCGGTGCAAGTCAAACACATGCTACGCATGCACAGCTGTCACCTACGCAAGGCACAAATAAACAACAAGAAACCAAGTTAGCAAACCAAGATGCAAAAGTAACACAAAAAATAAATAATAGCAATGGTGGGGGCAAAGGGAAAGGCTAAGCTACACTATGTAACTAGGCCGAGTGCCTCTATCCCCGGCAACGGTGCCAGAAAGCTTGGTGTGTCCCTGCTAGTGGTGCTTTTACACCCCACGAGTTCGGAGCGCACAGGATGTGGGATCTTATGCTTTCGAAATTTGTAAGACCTATACTAACTACCTACGTCTACTAAGACACTACGCCCGCAAGCGCACAGGGTCGTGTCATAGTATAGGTGAGGCGGCAAGTACAGGGTCGATCCACGGAGATAGAGGGGGCACTAGAGTTAGATGAGGTAAGATACATTCCTATTATGGAGAGTAAGGTTTTTAGGGTTTAAAAGGTTGGTTGGTTGTTGATTAAGCTAAGTGAGCAAGTAGGAAATGCAATATGAAACTAAGTTATCAAAAGGCTAAATTAGCAATCTAAGTCAACAAGCTATCTAAACAAGAGCAAGAACAAACTACACTAGACTAAGAAAGCAACTAGCAATTGAGGGCCTAAATTAACCACTAATCAAGATCAAATACCTAAATTAATACTTATCTAGCAAAACTAGGCAATTAACTAAGTTAACTAAAGCAATTGAACTATACTGGAATTAACAAGCAAATAGAGCAATTAAGGTTTTAAGCAACTAGATGAAGGAGGTGGGCCGTTTGGGAATGTGACCTTGACATTAATTGGGGGATGTCACCATAATAAGCAATTAGCATATTTCATTCTAGACTACCAAACCAAACAACAAGGTGGGTGCTATGAGGATGTACCCTATGCTACTAGTTGGAGAACTAGGGCTAGGTGTAATTCTCATAGGACTTACCAAGTCTAGGTCTCTAGGATAAGTGGTATTAGTCAATTGAGGACCAAGGGTAAGGATGGGAGTAGAGATGAGGATATTTGACCTCATGCCACTAGCCACCTCGGCCTTAGGAAATCATAGGCAATTGCACTAATCACACTTATACTAGTCACTTAGAACTCACATTTGCATGTAGGAAGAAGGTGATTATGTAGGAAGATAGGGGGCTAGCTAGGGATCCGAATTAAGGACCTAGGAGCCAATCCTATGATAGCTACATAGAAACCAAAACATCCTAGAGGCAAATGTCTTCAAACACCACAAGGCAAGCAATTAATGTAATTAAACAACAATCACATGCACAAGTAATGGGAAGTGAGATACAAGCAAAGGCAATCATCATAGAAGTGAAATATGTTCATTACAAATTATATTCCCCCAACATGGTATCAAAGTCACATTTTTTCCCCAAACAGCCCACCAAAGGGGGCTTAGCTATACATGATCAAAATAGAAACAAAGGAGAAGGGAAATAGAGTAGGAAACACCATGGATGCTTGATGAAGCTTGACTTCTTCACCTCCTTGCTGCCAGCCACGAGCCTCCTCCTCCAATGGTGCCCAAGAGCATGGAAATGGTGGAAAGGATGGATAGAAACCTAGACTAGAGAAACTAGGTTTCTATGGTGGAAATGAGTGGAAAGTGGGTGGAAATGGGATTAAATGCAAGGAAAGTAGGTGGATGGAAGTAATGGATCCAAGGGATCAGCTGGGTTGCGTCTAGGAGGTGCTCTCTCTCGAGCCCTAGAAGCAACTAGTGCTTATATAGGAGCTAGGGCTAAGTGGGGATAAAATAGGAAAAGCAGTGCAAAGTTGTGTAGGGTAGGTGGTCACCACAGTCGTGGTGGGTGTGCCACGACCATGGTGAGGATAGTGGGGAATGGCCGTGGGGGGTAAACATAGTCGTGGTGTGAAGGAAGTGGTGAGATGGTGGTGGCCACGGCCATGGCAGAGTGCCACGGTTGTGGTGGGTAACATGCACCACGGCCGTGTTGGGTAACACGGCCGGTTTGGAGGGGTTGGAGCTGACCGTGGGGAGGGGCCACGGGCGTTTTGATCATCTTAGGCCACGGTCGTGGTGACTTGGCCACGATCGTGGCGTTCTGGGCAAAAACCTATTGGCAACTGACTTCTTGCAATTAATTCCCACGACCGTGGCAGGGTGCCACGGCCGTGTTCTTTTCTCCTGACCACGACCGTGCTGATGGGAACGGTCGTGTTGTCTTCACTGGCCACGGTCATGGCTGGGAGGCCACGGTCGTGGGAGATCTATGGAATTCCCTGTTGCAACCTGTTGGAACTTGGCAATAAACCCACGACCGTGGTGAGGCTTGACTTCTTGATTTTGCTTCTTACTTTGTCATTTTCGGATGTCTTTGCTTGGGGATGATTCTTTGCCACTGGAGGTAGGTTCAGGGAGACTTTGCGGCCTTCTTTGGGTCCCTCCTTGAGTGGGGGAACCCTAGAACTCCCTCTCTCTCTCTCTCTTCCATCTAAGCATGGTCCAAGTACCTGAAAAGCAGTGCAAAGAACATCCATAAGTATATTTGCAATGATAATCATATTGGGGAGAATAACATGTAATTCAAATACATTTGAATGTGATAAAAGCACAAAATGACGCAAGATACAGCCCTAGAATAGGGTTGGATCAGTATACCGCTCATACTCCAACTGACCACTACGAAGTCAAAATCGGTACCATACATACGTCAATGGAAGAGCTGGATTCCCATGACCTCTCACATCTCGGTTAGTGCAGGACAACAAGCAGGACTGTGTTAACTTCTCAAGATAGCTTTCCAGGGTATACTGGAACTTTGCTATAGAGTTACAGCGTCAACTGCACTCTCATCGGCCATTGAGAGATTTAATGTTTATCTGCTCGACCAGACATTAAATATCATTGGGAGATGTGTACAACATCTATCCCAATCATCGGGAGATTTGTGATACATCCATCCCAGAAGCATGAAGGATTGAAAGGTTTGATGTTTACCTTCCCTCAAATCTCTTCACCAGACGTAAGGATATTTTTCACCCATTCACCCCCACATATTCAAAATATGCATTCCGGGTTTTGCCGCGGGCACCCTTTTCACCATTACCTATTCCTGATGATGATGGATCTATGGTCAGGGCTCTACATGAAAAGATTTCACTTGATTAATTAAGTACATTTTCATATTTTTTTATTATCAGCCAAGTTCTCAAACAAGACTTATTACAACAATTCTATAAAGAGACATGTACTACTTTCATCAGATACTTATCAGTCTTTCAAAAACCTTGGGAACTCAGTCCCTCATTTCAATACTGGGAATTCTCATCCCTTCACATTCTCATCACCATAATCATATGGTTCTAGGTATTCAAACCCTTAACTCATCATTGAGCATTATTACCATTTATTAGGTAACTATCACCTTCAGGTCATCTGACCAAGGCATTCAGGATACTTGTTACACAAGCATCACACCTGGCTCACAAGGCCATGAAATATCTTGTCACCTCTTTCTAGGTAACAACTTACTCATATGACTCATAGAATCCATGCACATTGCTACTTTTACTAAGCAACAACAACATTAGGGAACATAAGGCCAAACAACATTTAATATATATATATATATATATATATATATATATATGTCACAGCTCAAACCTAGCTATGTTCATCATCTCATAATACCTGCATGGGTATTAGACATGATAACAGTCATACAAGTCATTCATCACATCATGCGATACAATAGTAACACCATTATTCCTTTCCCAGGAATTAGGGTTTACTATCAAATAGGGCTTTTCATTCCCTTTACCCAAAGTTAGGTTTAGGGGTTCCCCATCTCTCAATAATTAGGGTTTCGTGATCATATAATCTATCCAACCCTCAATTCATTATTCCATACCTATGGGGCATGCAAAGGTATCATATTTGATTATTCAAGAACATTACTCTCATCATATAGCATTAACGATCATCAATTCAAGGTATGAGTTCATTTCTCATCCTTATCATGGTATGACTATATCATACTCATCATTTGGGCTTAACCCCATTCTCAAGTTACATTAATTAACACTCACCAAAGTGTAACAACTCATTACATTTCATTGTAATAGTTGCATAACACACTTCATATGTTTCTTACCCAATTATATTGGATTTGGAGTGTATCAAGGTATATAAACCCTGAAGTGTTGAATGTGATAACTATCATATCTTGATATGTCACTCTTCTCATCATTTCAGACTCTCTTGAGTTAGCCAACTTATCTTGTATTAAGGTATTCCCTTCTTAATACATTCCATTACTAAACTCTCACCTTTAGCATATAATGCATAGGCAACACATTAGAATTGTCCAACTATCTTTAATGATATGGACTTGCCTTATGCTAAAGACATTGCTTACAATAAGGTTGCTTATAATCAACCACATGAAATGTTTCACCTTTATAAGGCCATTCCTTCTATCTCATCATTAGGGTTTCTTTATACCCTTACTTAAAATTAGGATTATGGTTCATTGCCATTTTAGCCAAAATTAGGACGTTTTGTATTATGAATTCACATTAGAGTCTCATATTCCTTCACCCTTCTTGAGATGACCTGTCATGGAAAACGAGATTAACTAATGCGAAAGCGAATTATTAGCAGCGGAATACTAAAAAATCACTAAATTTTAAAACTTTTTGGAAAGAGAACTTTAAGCCATAACTCCTTTATAAGAAAACAAGGTAAACTGTTTACATCATAACTTGAAATTACATCTCTGTGATTACATACATCCATTGCCTTATTATTTGAAGAAGGAAAGATACAAAATCTCGAGGCACTAAGCCAAAAACCTCAGACCTACTGACTCCTAGGACCTGAGAGTACAGAGACAACATAAGACATACTATCTACGAGACTCGACAGTCAGTATCTCCACCTGAGATTCACTGCTGCCCCTGGTGTTGCTGCTGCTGATACTGCCCACCCTCGGATTGGTTCCTCCGTCCTCGACGTCCACCTAAAAAGTCAAAACCCACGGGGGTGAGACAATTTGAATAATTGTCCCAGCGAGAGTTATAACTCTCCGCCAGAAGCTTTTTTATAGCAATAAAGGATTAACATAAGCAATATACTCTTTAAGACATTCAACCGCAGATTTGGTATTAAGTAAGACAACATTTACTTAAGCAATCATGTCAATAAGGAATATGAAAAACATGTATACTAGTTACTTGACTAGAACATTTATAAACAATGTAACATCAATCATTGTTTCTCGTAGTTCAACCTAAGCAGCTATGCTACACAGCTGATTATGATTTTCAATCATTATTATGCCCTGTAGAGATGAGGTAAGCCACTCATACTCCAACCGATCACTACTAAGTCGCATCGGTATCATACATAGGTCATCAAAAGAGCCGGATTCTTATGACCTCATCTTCCTCAGTCAGTGTGAGGATCAACATGCAGGACATCTCGTGTCTCTGCTACAATAGCTTACTAGGGTATTCTGGCACTTCACTATTAGAGTCACAGTGGCGTTCTGTACTCTCTTCGTCATCGAAAGATCTCTTGTTTATCTCTCATCGATGCGGCATTAAAGATTCCCTCGGGAGATTAGTGATACATCATCCCGACATAAACATATAGTGAAGGGTTGATAGATTTAAGATACATCTACATCAATTCCTACACTAGGACGTAAAGATATTCACGTCCATAATCCCCTACATACTCAAAAGTATGTGTTCCAGGATTTCCCTTAGGAAAACGTGTTTCACCATCATTTGGCTTCTGACAAAGATGGATCTATGATCAGGGCTCTACATGATATGATTATACTTGATTATTTAGGTACATTTTAGCATTCTTTTAGCATCAAGCATGTTCTCAATCATTAATCATTAAAACACTACTATAAAAGAAGAATACTAAATGTATCAAGTTTAATTCACATCAGTTATCATATGGATATTAATTCTTAACCATCTTATCATATGATTCAGGAACATGGTTATTCAAACCCTCAGATTATCATAACACTTGCTACCAAGTGACATATAAGCATCAAGTCATCTAACAACATGACCATGATTGAAGCAATGTATATACTTTTCACATATCATTACTCTAAAGCTTATAATTGTTTTCAAGGAATATGACATCATAACTCTTACCTGGCTATGATCACCTCATAATATCAACCTGTATGACTTATACAAATAAGGACATGCATATATAACAATGTCAGCACAATACCAAAACATTTCAATTTCTTTATAGGCCACCACGGCCGTGCCACCTTGCACGGTCGTGCAAAGTAAGGCTACCACGGCCGTCCTCCCTTGCACGGTCGTGCAAAGTAAGGCTACCACGGCCGTCCTCCCTTGCACGGTCGTGCTACAGAAGATCATTACATGATTCATATTTATTTATATATGTATTCTAATTTTTCATTCTTTCAACTTGATTAGGTCACATCAACCCTTCAATCAAGTACATACTACTATGGTTAACATAGTGTATCAAGCTATTAATCCTATAAACAATTAAGAATTCTCCCTTTAATTGGTACTAGTCACTTAGGTACTATTAGGGTTTCAAACTTTGTGCCTTCATTGTTTGTCATTACTAATCATCATTGGATCAATAGAACATTCATCATCTTAATTCTCAAAGATTCAATCACATTGGACCTCCACTTCATAAGGTATCCAATTGAATTAGGGTTTTCAATGTTGATTCCTTCAATCATTGAATTCATGGGACCAATCATCAATTGGACCTATACTCATACTTCAAATGAGTTTAATAGGTCAACCTTCAACTGATTTGACTCTTAATTAACCCTCAATTGTTCATCAATTAGGGTTTGATTCAATTGAATTTGGGTTTGGAATCGATGATCCTTCAATACTAATCAATGTAAGACTAGTTACTTTGAAACCATAGATCCATCATCCAAATTGGGTATGACCTGACCCCAAACGGTCTTGAGGTCATTTGGATGACTCCAAACGGTCTTGAGACCGTTTTCCCATCATATCGTCAAAATCCAAGTCAATCAATTAAGGTTTGGATCATTGGATTGATCACCAAATCAGCAATTGATTACACTTCAACTTAGTGACATTGGATCATCAATTGCTTAACCATACTCACCCCTAGACCTCCAAACGGTCTTGGGTGACCTCCAAACGGTCTTGAGACCATTTGGATGAGTTCCAAATGGTCTTGAGACCGTTTGGATCACCCAGCCCTTGGATTCTAGTGGAAAACCATTAGGGTTTGAGCTATTGAGTTGATCATCAAATCAGCAATTGATTGTTTTGTAATTGTGTACCTTTGGACCTTCAATTGGTCAACTATACTTAACCCCAGACCTCCAAACGGTCTTGGGTGATCCCCAAACGGTCTTGAGACCGTTTGGGTGATCCCCAAACGGTTTTGAAACTCTTTGGGCCAATCAACCCAAAACAATCAACTCATCACTTGCAAAATCAGCACTTAGCCGATTAGGGTTCATACCACATCTTTGGATCTTCAAACACATATCCATACTTGACCCTAGACCTTCAAACGGTCTTGGGTGATCCCCAAACGGTCTTGAGACCGTTTGGGCAAGAAAACCCAAAAAGTCAAATCAATCAAGTTGAAAGTCAGCACATAATTCAATTAGCGTTTACCTAATTGATTATCCTTCAACTCATTATTCCTTTGGAATTAACCTATCAAATTTGGTGAGTTATTAACCAACATAATTATTAACAGTAATATCAAACGTTCAATGCTTGGTCAACGCCCTCAAACGGTTTTGAAACCGTTTTCCCAAAAAGTTCAATTAATCAAGCTGAAAAATCAGCACTTAATCCATTTGGGTTTATCTAATTGATTAGCCTTCAACTCTCGATTCCTTGGGAGTTAACCTATCAAATTTGGTGGGTTATTAACTAACATAATTATGAACAGTAATCCCAAACGGTAAATGCTTGGTCAACTCACTCAAACGGTTTTGAAACCGTTTTCCCAAAAAGGTCAAGTTAATCAGGTTGAAAATCAGCACTTAATCCAATTAGGTTTACCTAATTGATTTGCCTTCAACTCTCGATTCCTTTAGAGTTAATCCCTCAAATTTGGAGGGTTATCAACCAAAATAATTATGAACAGGAATACCAAACGGTCAACCCTTGGTCAACTCACCCAAATGGTCTTGGAGACCGTTTGCTCCAACCGACCTTGTGAAACCATTTGCCCTTCAAACGGTTTTGCAAACCGTTTGCCCCAAACAGTTTTGCAAACCATTTGGCCAAAGGGGGGGGGGGGGAGCAAGACCGTTTGATAAAGTAACATTGGTAATCATGCCCATCTTCTTATACCTCCAGATCAAGGTCTGTTCTTCATGGTTGGGGGAAAGAAGAACAAGCTACTTTTGCAAGAAAGAAAGATGTATAACAAAGTTTAAGGGTTTAGAGTTATAAAACCCGCCTTAGAACCAGCTCTAGAGCTCCAAGCTTCGAAGCTTTAATGGTGGCTTGAGATCCACAGGTCGTCCAAGGTTCCTTCTTCAAGAATTGGTTGGAAAGGATGGCTAGAAAGAAGAACTAAGTAAGAAAAACTAGAAAACCAACCTTATATCATGTTTTTCTCCATGAATCCGAGCTAGAAGATAACCAAAGCTTACCCAACTTTACTTGGCCGTTCTCCCCTGCTCCTGAGATCTTTCATAAGTAGGTCTAAGAAAGGGGATAAGAAGGGAAGTGAAGGAAACGATCCTTGCTAAGTGAGAAAAGGTGTATATATACTTTGGGTGAAATTCCAACATAAGGACAACTTGTTTCTCCATTTCTCATCTAGGTCCTTCCCTTCTTCTAAGCCAGGTTTCTCCCTTCCATACTTAAGAAAAACTCATCTTAAACCCAAGGTCTAAAGGTGAAGAAAGCCAACTTTTTACTAAGTTGCACATATGGAAGGGTTATTAGGCCTATAACTTGATTATTTAATTACAAGGTTTTTCCTTCTTATTTGATTATTCAATTGAAGTGCCCTCTTCATCATTCTTACTCTAAATGATGCCAAGAGTCATAAAAGATATTCTAGAAGGTGTATTTTACATTTTACACCCCATATTTTGGGTAAATTGCACTTTACACCAAAACTAGAGTTTTAAGTACAAGGATTGCTCCACAAGTTGCATCTTGGTGCCCAAACTTGGAGAATCCATCATACTTCATCATATTCATTCTTATGATGTCTCAACACCAAAGGAACATCTTAACATGTGCAATTTGCAAGTTAACCCCTTTTAATTGGGTAATTTGCACATAAGTCGCTATTAACAAAACAATATTATAACATTGTTCAAAAAGAGCAGAAATAGAATTATATGTTCCTCAGAAGCTTTAATTACATACCAAAAGATAATCACAAGTATCTAATTACATAATTAAGCAAAACACCTAGGGTTAGTTCATAACCCAGGTCAGGGATGTTACACTTCTTAGGGCCTCTCATCACAACATAGCATTAGAACATCATGTGGTATGAGTTCTTAATCAGGGTTTCTCATGGAATCACCCTCAACTAAGGTTTCTCATGCAATCACCCTCAACTAGGGTTTCTCATATCATTACATAACATCACCCTAAATTTGATTATCACACTACATCACCACATCAATGGTCCATATACATCATTCTATCTTATGGTTTCTCATGACATAACCCTAGAATAGGATTTCACATGGAATCATCCTTAATTAGGATTTCCACTATAGTCACCCACAATTTGGGTCTACTATTCATATCCATTAGGATTTCATTCAATTATCCATAATTAGATATTCACTATTCATCCCAATTAGGGTTTTACATTTCATTTCCCTGAATTAGAGTTTCACATATCATTAACCTAGATTAGGGCTACATCCTCACCCTGGATTAGGGTTTTATTAAGAATTGCACTCAATTAGGGTTAGAGTTCAATAGCCCTTTCAATTAGGGTTTATGTTCATGATTAGGGTTTCATGATCTCTTTGCCTAAGGATCATACCCTTAATCATCACATGCATCATATTCATGTATGAACTCAAGCTAACATCTTCTCAACTTGATAAGGTCATATCATCCCTTCAATCAAGTACATACAACTATGATTAACATAGTGTACCAAGTCATTGATCCTATAAGCAATTAGGGTTCATCCCTTAATTGGAAATAATCACTTAGGTACTATTAGGGTTTCAACCTTTGTACCTTCATTGATTATCTTTAATAATCATCATTGGATCAATGAATCATTCATCATCTTAATTCTCAAGAGATTCAATCACATTGGACCTCAATTACAATAGGTGTCCAAGTAAATTAACCAATTGAATCCTCAATTGTCTTAGGTATCCAAAAGGATTAACCAATTGAGTCCTCAATCAATTTTGACTACTTGAGCCCCAAACGGTCTTGGTCTTTCAAAGTTCAAACAGTTTGAAAATGTTTGGTAAAGGTGGTGCTTGAGACCGTTTGCTAAAGCAAGTACTTGAAACCGTTTGCTAAAGCAACTTTTTGAAACCGCATGAGCTCAACTGGTTTGGGATCATTTGGTCCCAAATGTTCTTGAGACCGTTTGGACTCAAACGTTCTTGAGACCGTTTGGTCCAAACCTCCTCAAAACTGCATGGACCAAATATGGTCTCAACCAATCAAATTGAATTAGGGTTTCCAATGTTGATTCCTTCAATCATTGAATTCATGGAACCAATCATCAATTGGACCTATCATCATACTTCAATTGAGTTAAATAGGTCAACCTTCGACTGATTTGACCCTCAATTGACCCTCAATTAGTCATCAATTAGGGTTTGAATCAATTGAATTAGGGTTTGAAATCGATGATCCTTCAACACTAATCAATGTAAGATTAGTTACTTTGAAACCATTGAACCATCATCCAAATTGAACATGACCTGACCCCAAATGATCTTGAGGTCGTTTGGATGACCACCAAATGGTCTTGAGACCTTTTTCCCATGTCAACATCAAAATCCAAGTCAACCAATTAGGGTTTGGATCATTGGATTGATCACCAAATTAGCAATTGATTCCACTCCAACTTAGTATCTTTGGATCTTCAATTGCTTAACCATACTCAACCCTAGACCTACAAAAGGTCTTGGGTGACCCTCAAACGGTCTTGAGACTGTTTGGGTGATCCCCAAACGGTTTTGAAACCGTTTGGGTGAATCAAACCAAGTTTCAAACTCAATCAACTTGAAAATCAGCACTTAACCCGATTAGGGTTTTGATGATTGATTGACCTTCAACTCATGAACCAATTGGAACTAACCAATAATAATTGATGGGTCACTAACCTAGATCATTTTCAACAGATCTCAAAATGGTCAACACCACCAAACGGTCTGAAACCGTTTGGTCTCATGCGGTTTGGTGAAACCGTTTGCTTCTAAACGATTTGAAACCGTTTGCTCCCAAACGGTTTGGGAAACCGTTTGAGCAACTCAATCAATACTGTTTGCCTTGGATATTTGGAGAGGTGTGTGCTTATCATCTTCAACCTCTAAACTCATGAAACCTATTGTGGTTTCCATGGTGATTGCATCCATCAACCAAATCAATTATTGTAAATGTAGACATTATCATTATTTGATAAGGAATTGAATGCAATAACAAAATCAAGGGTTCAAATTATAAAACCCGCCTCCAATTGAGCTCCAAAGCTCCATGTTCATGGAAAAAATGGTGGATGCAACTCCTTTCACCATTCCAAGGCTCGTCCTCAAGGTTTGAGTGAAAATGAATAGTTAGAATTAAAGAGGAGATCGAAATAGGAAGATATCATGCATTGATTTGTGATTTCCACCATGAAATCGTGGTGACCCAAGGTCAAGAAGCTTACCAACAGGTTGGGGGTCGTCCTCATGATCCTCCCAAGATCCCTTGGTCGTTTCCCAAGCAAGGAGAAGAAGTGGGGTCGAAAAAGCCTTTCATTTGGCTTGTAAAAGGTCCTTTTATAAAAAATCAATGAGAGAGAATATACTTTGCAAAAATCCACTTAATCCCAAAAATATGGCTGCCTCTTCCCCCTCAACTTCCTTAGGGACGAGGCTATATTGTTTTCCTCTTATTACTCTCAATTATCCATGATTTAAAGAAAAGCAAATCAAGCACCTCAAATCATATTATATTAATATCGATATGTGAGTGGATATTTCTTTTTCTTATAAAATTGTGTATGAGTTATCCACTCCGTTGGATATTTTAGTGGTCCTTGAAAGGCTCAAGGATGTCCACACACATCTGAATCCAACCATTTTAGTTTTAGTTGAAGACCCTTTAATTAATACATTTATTTTTGCCCTAAATCGAATTAGGGTTTCAATTAGGATTAAATCTTGATTATTTTAATACCAAGATTCTCTCTCCTCCAACTTAATTCAAATGAGGCGCCCCTCTTATTTTCTTTGCTCTAAATGATTCCAAGAAACATTAGGGACCTTATTGAAGTGGTAATTTACATATTGCACCCTAGGTTTTGGGTAAATTGCACATTACACCAAAACTAGGTTTTCATGCGACATTGCTTTATCAGCTCTTTCTTGGTATTCAGGATTCCATAAGCCATACCTCAGCATCATCTTCACTCTCATGATGCTTCAACACGTGAGGAACATATTATCATGCACAATTTGCACTTAAACCCCTCAACTTGGGTAATTTGCACTTTAGTCCAAAATAAGCAAAACATTGATTTTAACAATGTTTAAAAAGGACTAGAATTGCAACATACGTTCCTCTTGAGCCCTAATTACTTTTCACAAGATGAGATTAAGCATATAATCATATTTCTTAATCAAAACACCTAGGGTTAAAGTATAACCCAGGTTTGGGATGTTACATTTATGAACTATGAATTGCATAAACAACATGAAAACATGGACATTCTTGAGATGGTAACACATCTTAAGAATCATGTAATGCAAGAAAGACATAATGTATCCAAAGTGTTGTTTGAGTGCAAACTAATAGAGGGAATCCAGTAAAACCCCATGTTCTCAATATGATTGGGCATGTGGAACATCTAGAGATAATGGAATTTCCTTTAGGTCAAGAGTTGGCCACAAATATGATTATATAATCATTGCTTGAATCATATAGCCAATGTATAGAGTGTTGTTACTTGAGTAACTTGGCTAAACCACTGTCTGAATTGCTTGACATGTTGATGAATGTCGAAGCCCACATGAAGAAGGACAAACACATGATGGTGATCACCAGAAATGGAATCCAAGGAAAAAGGCAAGGCCAATAAGTGTTCTGAGGCTAAGCTAAAGTCCAAGTCTTCTGCACTCAAGATAAGGAGAAGGGTAAGTGCAAAAGAAAATTTCCCTCTCTACTTAAAGGAATTGAAGAAAAAGAAGGAGATAGAGCTATCTACTTCAAGACCCAAGTAGAAGCAAGCTAGAATTATGCGGAGCAAGAGTTGCTGTCACTACAGTAGGAATCTATCATTCATGGGCATGCATTAAAATTAGTGAGTAGCTATTATGTACCTACCATTAAAATCATGT
Organism: Alisma plantago-aquatica; assembly: GCA_963693085.1. Classification (NCBI taxonomy): domain Eukaryota; kingdom Viridiplantae; phylum Streptophyta; class Magnoliopsida; order Alismatales; family Alismataceae; genus Alisma; species Alisma plantago-aquatica. The sequence continues at coordinate 1,282,268,012 of OY856409.1, forward strand.
ATCTTGTATGGACAAGGATATTATGGATATATTTATGTTTCATTTTAAAATATAAGATCTTATATGGTGGTGCCCAATGTTTCATAATCTATACTTAATAGTTGTAGAGACAAAAGTGTATGACACATATATTGAATGACTTGATGAATCAAATAATGAATACCTATAGAATTGTCATCTAGACCACATAATGAGAAATGAATCTCTAGAATCCATAATGATGATTGTCTAGACTCTTTTGGTTATTGAACCAATAGAGACGTGAAAGTCTTAATTATTTGGAAATATGACAAAAATTCTTTTCACTATATGTAGTGGAAGAGTGAGTGTTCTATTAGGGATCATACACATTGATATATAGAGACCTTTTGTGTAACACCCCACTTTTCATCACATGTATAAATCACTGAGCGGAAGCTCTTTAATCAAGGGGGTGTCACATAAATGATAACCTTTTTGCAATTTGAATAAATAGAACACTTGACATTGTATAAAATATGATTCATACATAGTTTTTGGAAAAAAGAAACTACATCAAGCTCATCTATGAAGTCTAATCTATTTTTATGATAGAACTATGCATACTTTACATAATATTCATGTCTTGGATCGCCTTGGTAAATGGCACCCCACTAGGTCTTTCCATCTTGAGGATTCCTTGAGCTAGTTCATGTATGTCAAAAGCTTCTCCATCCTAATCTTGCTCCTTACATGTGGGCATCACACCCCCAGCCATGCATCAAACAAATGGTAAGTGGATTGAACATGTTATAATATAAGAAAACTTGAAAACTGAAAATAAGCATTAACATTAAACATTGAACATTGAAAAGTCATGCATTTTCTTTTGGATCAATTTCTTTTATCTTAACCTATATAAGTAACCTCAGGTTGCACAAATTTGCCTCTTCTCTTATGCACCGAAGTTCCTCTTAGGTTGCACCGAGGTGCCTCTTCTCTTATGCACCGAAGTGCCTCTTCTCTGATGAGGTACTTATATAAGCTTAACATTAACATTTTCTTCTTTCTCTTAAAACTCTTAACTTTACATTTAACCTTATTTGTAACTTTATCATTAAGATTCATGAAGATGATATTATACATAATATGCAATTCAATACATCTTAACTTTGCTGACTTTAGCAATTAGGAATAGTAAATAACATAAACATGGCATTCATTGCAATTCATACATGCATACTTTAAATCAAACAAATTAACTATGTTCAATTGCATGGACCACTTACTTTTTCACTTGGAGAGTGAATTCTCTCTCTTCCTAGGTTGGGTAAAACCCTAATCACATCTTGGGTCAGAGAAACCCTAATTATCTTGTTCACAACAAATCTCACATTATTATACATTTTATTCACCAAATAAAACCTTAATTTCCATTTCCTCTAAAACCAACATTTGGTGATTCAAAACCAGACTCTGAAAACCACATATTTGGATTCCTCGTGAAAAACCATTTCCAAAACATATTTTTGTGTATTTTTCTGAGCATCGACCAATTTACTATGAATTAATGAAAATGGACCAATCGAAAGTCATAAAAATGCCACATAGGCCTTTTTATCCACTGGGATCCTGGGCCCGGCTGATGTGGGTGAATCACGGGTGGCCACACCAGCAAGGGGATCTTGCCCCAGAGAGTGTTCGTTCAAATGAGGCAGGGTGACTGAAATCCCTAAAGTGCCCTTACCAAAACAAAACACCCGATTAGCACCGCGGGGTACCAAGGTCAAACTAGGACCTGGTTTGTTCCCCGCTCCAGGCCATGGTGAGGCAGCAAGACTGAAGCCCGAAGCCACAATCAAACCTAATGAAAATAGGTAGATTGCGGGAAGTTGCGACCTCGAGAGGCATCCTTTCCTCACGGCGGAGCCAGGGAGCCAACTGCCTCACTTTGGCGAGCACTAGAGCTCCAGAACGGCTCCAGCCATGGTCCAGCACGGCAGGCCAAATCGGCGCCGGGGAATCACTCGCAAGCAAGCTGAATCAGGGGTCCGAGCCATCCGCAAGTCAATAACTGAGGGAAGAGGTCCAATTATGTGGAGAAGAAGAACCACAGGAGGCACTGCTCCACGCCACATCGTAAAAATAGGGGAGGCATACTCGACAATGGGGTACGAAGCCACGAACCCGAAAACTCAAAACCAAAAGCCGATGAGCGCTCACTGTAATCTCACGAAGTCATGCGATGAAGAACCTAGGCCGTAGAGGCCCTGAAGGCCAATGGCGAAAAGCACCAGTGAGGGAGGGGGTTGGCCCTATAGGGTACAACGATCAAGGGCACGACGAGCCAAAATGAGGGTAGAAGGATGAATAACAGAGGTTGAGGATGCTCACTGCGCCATTGATTGGGCTGTGGTGGCCGGAGGAGGTCGGGTGAAACTAAAGTCACCGGAGAAGGAGGCAGAGTAGGTACCAGTGCTAGGGGCTATAGGGAACCCAATTGGTATTAGAGGATGAAGCTATCAGGGTTGGTGATGCTTCTAGAGGCTTGAAAGGGTGAAGGAGAGGGCTAGGGTGGCAGTTGTGAATTCTCGCGGAGAGGGGAAGCGGCGCCCTAAGAGGTGTTTTATCTGTAGTCCATGAGAGGTCATGATTTATGGCTAGTCAAGTGCGGGAGATAAAAAGGAAGCCAACGCACAAGAATCTCGCGAAACGGCTGACTGAGGAGGGAGAAATCGCGTGGAAATCCAACCACTGGTTCGACGCCTACTTGCCCAAAACGAACAGAGGTAGGAGACGGGTTTGTGACCGTCCGATCACGAGTCAAATCAACATGGGCCGTCTGATCATGCCCAAGAAGGAGAATGAGAAATGAAGGCGCGTGACAGGGATTAAACGCCTGGACCTTATGAAATCAAGTGCATTAATTGTAAATCTAATCAAACTATATTCAAAACTTTCCTAATTTAATTGGAGGGTCAAACGAACTCCAAATGAGTCCAAATTTGGACCATTGACCAACTAATGGGTCTAGAATAATCCTAGACAATTATATTTAAGTTTCCTCAATGTTTGGTCCATGTTTTCTATTTTCATTTCTTATCTTAATTTAAGAGTAGCAACTAATTAGATAAAAGACGGGGAATTTTCTTTTATGGGATTTTCCTCCAAAATACGAGTATATAAATATTCATCTTATTTAAAGTCACGGCCTACTCATTTATTACCTTTTTATGCACTTTTGTTAGAGGAGAGAGAAAATGAACATTAGAAGCTTTATTTTGAAATCTATAAAAAGGAAAAACACATTAATGTCTAAATTTCAAATTGTTGTTTATTTTCTTCCTCTTTCTCTTTCTCTTTCTCTTTCTCTTCCATTACTTTAATATTTATTTAATAAAAGAAAATGGGAAGACATATTATCATTATTACACCTATTTGCAACACATTAATATAAAAGAAACTTATTTGGATCCCTTTCTTATTCCTCTTTGTATTTAAAATCCTAGAAATAAAACTAATTTGGACAAATTGCATTAAGGCTCTTAACAAAATATTATTTAAAGGAAACTACGTAAAATATTTTATTTTACTCTTAAAAATTAGGGATGTTACATTACTACCCACCTTAATAAAATTTTCTCCTCGAATTTTTTTAGGGTACTACCCACCTTAAGGTTTACCTAACCTTTTCATTCATTGACAAATTACTTTTCAAGGTTTAATTATGCTCAATATTTTGCATTGGAAAGAAGAATATATATATATATATACATATATATATATATATATATATATATATATATATAAATGACATTCATGTGACATGGATTAACTTTTACTTTGGTCTTCCTCTCAATCGATACTTAGGCTTTATTAAACCAACCCATAATCATATTTGAGGCATTTGACTCAACCTTGTCATGACTACCCATCACTAGGTGCAGATGCATATCTAATCTTAGGTCATTTAGGTAACTCCTACATTGCTAAATATGAGGTGATCAGGAACATACCCAGAGATGTGGGATCTTACTATGCTACCTCTCACTCACCTACTAATGCACATGTCCCATACCACATACACCAGTAAGAAAGGAGAAATGCAAGATAGGTCTTATGCTCATGACATTCCTCTTTAAGTCTCAGTTGGGTGGCCATAACCAATGAGAGTGGAGAGGTTATATCATTATCTAGGTTTAGGTGGACACTAGATAACCATCTATCCTTATCACTTCTATTCCTCTTCTAGTCATTCTAGGGTGTGACATATTTTCTTGGGAATCTATTACTAAATCCTAATTTTACACCTTCACCCTGAGGTGGCTATGAGAATCATGTTTGCCTTGTGGCCATTTACCAAATTGCTCTGATACCATATTGTAACACCCCACTTTTCATCACATGTATAAATCACTGAGCGGAAGCTCTTTACTCAAGGGGGTGTCACATAAATAATAACCTTTTTGCAATTTGAATAAATAGAACACTTGATATTGTATAAAATATGATTCATACATAGTTTTTGGCAAAAAGAAACTACATCAAGCTCATCTATGAAGTCTAATCTATTTTTATGATAGAACTATGCATACTTTACATAATATTTATGTCTTGGATCGCCTTGGTAAATGGAACCCCACTAGGTCTTTCCATCTTGAGGATTCCTTGAGCTAGTTCTTGTATGTCAAAAGCTTCTCCATCCTAATCTTGCTCCTTACCTGTGGGCATCACGCCCCCAGCCATGCATCAAACAAATGGTAAGTGGATTGAACATGTTATAATATAAGAAAACTTGAAAACTGAAAATAAGCATTAACATTAAACATTGAACATTGAAAAGTCATGCATTTTCTTTTAGATCAATTTCTTTTATCTTAACCTATATAAGTAACCTCGGGTTGCACAAATGTGCCTCTTCTCTTATGCACCGAAGTGCCTCTTAGGTTGCACCGAGGTGCCTCTTCTCTTATGCACCGAAGTGCCTCTTCTCTGATGAGGTACTTATATAAGCTTAACATTAACATTTTCTTCTTTCTCTTAAAACTCGTAACTTTACATTTAACCTTATTTGTAACTTTATCATTAAGATTCATGAAGATGATATTATACATAATATGCAATTCAATACATCTTAACTTTGCTGACTTTAGCAATTAGGAATAGTAAATAACATAAACATGGCATTCATTGCAATTCATACATGCATACTTTAAATCAAACAAATTAACTATGTTCAATTGCATGGACCACTTACTTTTTCACTTGGAGAGTGAATTCTCTCTCTTCCTAGGTTGGGTAAAACCCTAATCACGTCCTGGGTCAGAGAAACCCTAATTATCCTATTTGCAACAAATCTCACATTATTATACATTTTATTCACCAAATAAAACCCTAATTTCCATTTCCTCTAAAACCAACATTTGGCGATTCAAAACCAGACTCTGAAAACCACATATTCAGATTCCTCATGAAAAACCATTTCCAAAACATATTTTTGTGTATTTTTCTGAGCATCGACCAATTTACTATGAATTAATGAAAATGGACCAATCGAAATTCATAAAAATGCCACATAGGCCTTTTTATCCATTGGGATCTTGGGACCGACTGATGTGGGCCAATCACGGGTGGCCACACCAACAAGGGGATCTTGCCCCAGAGAGTGTTCGGTCAAACGAGGCAGGGCGACTGAAATCCCTAAAGTGCCCTTACCAAAACAAAACGCCCGATTAGCACCATGGAGTACCAAGGTCAAACTAGGACCTAGTTTGTTCCCCGCTCCAGGCCATGACGAGGCAGCAGGACTGAAGCCCGAAGCCACGATCAAATCTAACGAAAAGAGGTCGATTGCAGGAAGCTGCGATCTGGAGAGGTATCCTTGCCTCACGGCAGAGCCAGGGAGCCAACTGCCTCACTGTGGCGAGCACTGGAGCTCCAGAACTGCTCCAGCCATGGTCCAGCATGGCAAGCCAAATCAGCACTGGGGAATCGCTCGCAAGCAAGCTGAATCAGGGGTCTGAGCCATCCGCAAGTCACGAACTGAGGGAAGAGGTCCGATTACGTGGAGAAGAAGAACCACGGGAGGCACTGCTCCACGCCACACCGTAAAAACAGGGGAGGCATACTCGACAATGGGGTACGAAGCCACGAACCCGAAAACTCAAAACCAAAAGTCGATGAGCGCTCAGTATAATCTCACGAAGTCATGCGATGAAGAACCTAGGCCACAGAGGCCCTGAAGGCCAATGGCGACAAGCACCAGTGAGGGAGGGGGTCGGCCCTATAGGGTACAGTGATCAAGGGCACGCGAGCCAAAACGATGGTACAAGGATGAATAACAGAGGTTGAGGATGCTCACTGCGCCTTTGATTGGGCTGCGGTGGCCGGAGGTGGTCGGGTGAAACGGAAGTCGCCGGATAAGGAGGCGGAGTAGGTACCAGTGCTAGGGACTAGAGGGAACCCAATTGGCAGTAGAGGACGAAGCTATCTGGGCGGGTGATGCTTCTAGAGGCTTGAATGGGCGAAGGAGAGGGCTAGGGTGGCGGCTGTGAATTCTCGCAGAGAGGGGAAGCGGCGCCCTAAGAGGTTTTTTATCTGTAGTCCACGAGAGCTCACAATTTATGGCTAGTCAAGTGTGGGAGAGAAAAAGGAAGCCAACTCACAAGAATCTCACGAAACGGCTGACTGAGGAGGGAGAAATCGTGTGGAAATCCAACCACTAGTTCGGCGCCTACTTGCCCAAAATGAACAGAGGTAGGAGATGGGTTTGTGACCGTCCGATCGTGAGTCAAATCAACATGGGACGTCCGATCACGCCCAAGAAGGAGAATGAGAAATGAAGGCGCGTGACAGGGATTAAATGCCTGGACCTTATGAAATCAAGTGCATTAATTGTAAATCTAATCAAACTATATTCAAAATTTTCCTAATTTAATTGGAGGGTCAAACGAACTCCAAATGAGTCCAAATTTGGACCATTGACCAACTAAAGGGTCTAGAATAATCCTAGACAATTATATTTAAGTTTCCTCAATGTTTGGTCCACGTTTTCTATTTTCATTTCCTATCTTAATTTAAGTGTAGCAACTAATTAGATAAAAGATGGGGAATTTTCTTTTGTGGGATTTTCCTCCAAAATTCGTGTTTATAACTATTCATCTTATTTAAAGTCACGGCCTACTCATTTATTGCCTTTTTATGCACTTTTCTTAGAGGAGAGAGAAAATGAACATTAGAAGCTTTATTTTGAAATCTATAAAAAGGAAAAACACATTAATGTCTAAATTTCAAATTGTTGTTTCTTTTCTTCCTCTTTCTCTTTCTCTTTCTCTTCCATTACTTTAAGATTTATTTAATAAAAGAAAAGGGGAAGACATATTATCATTATTACACCTATTTGCAACACATTAATAGAAAAGAAACTTATTTGGAGCCCTTTCTTATTCCTCTTTGTATTTAAAATCCTAGAAAGAAAACTAATTTGGACAAATTGCATTAAGGCTCTTAACAAAATATTATTTAAAGGAAACTACATAAAATGTTTTATTTTACTCTTAAAAATTAGGGATGTTACATTATGAATATATTCTAGAGGTAGTTACTAGTACCTCATTATATTTACTAATGATCTTAGTATATGTGGTAATTTGTATTTAGTGAAATAAAAGTATGAACCTCTTGAAGTGTTCGAATATATCATGAATGAAGTACGTAACCAATTTGGTAGAAGTACTAAAACACTTTTATATGTTTGATGTGAAAATACTTTTAAACCAAGAGTTTGAGGACCTTCTAGAGAGATCTTGATAGTGTATCACAATAAACTCTACCTCATAAAGAAGGAATCACACCCTATTAAGACATGGTGTGATTATCAATAAATCTAGACAATCTTACAATTTCCTTTTTGGCATGTGCTTTACACTAAACAATGTACTGTGCAAAATGGTTCCAAAGACACCATATGAGATATGGCATGGGAGGTGTCCTGATATGTCATTATAAAGATTAGGATTGTAAGCTTGTATAAGAAAATTATTTCGAGAAAAGATTTATTTATAAATCATACAAAAAAGTTATTTTGTCAAAAACTACTTTTATATTCCAATTTAATGACAAAAATGTTTTGTTGCCAGGATGGTTCTATTCCTATAGGGAATTTAATTCCAAAGGAATCAGTGGGAGAAAAGTAGAACACAAAAAGTTCAAGACCAATAAGAAAAACATTGAACCTAAAGAGGTATAGTGGGAACAATGAAAACCATAAATTGTTGTGGAATCTCAAGTTCCTTATGAGACACATAAAACTCATAGTTCTAGTAGAACACACCTTGAGTTTTGAAGGATTATGTGATGCCCCCGGATTTTCTAAAACTTAATCTAATGTGTAACGTCCAAATTGAAACCATCACCTCAGCGAGAATCCCAATTTAAATGCCCCACACTAGGCTAAGAAGAAGAAAATTGAGGGAGTCAGAAGGCACAATCAGTAGCACGTGCACATGAATAATAAACAAACCACAACAAATGTTCACCATTCAACATATAATTACAACATGAATTGTTACAACAGTTGATATTACACATTGAACTACCAACTCTAACATATACATGTACTACCTCTAAACTATATGATCTTAAGACAACAGGTCCACCTGTACATCAGCTCGCCACACAACTCCCACTATCCTGGATCTTCAAGAGCATAACCACAACATAAATAAAAGATTACATGTGGTACATGTCAGTATAATATTCAAGAATATTGTATTGAGTACGCCTACGTGTCTTTTATATACCTCTCATCATATCTTGGCAATAAGATAAACTAATACTTGGTAGCATTAAAAAATTATAAGGAAAAGCATATACTTGCACAAAGATATTCATTAACAAAAGAGAATACATATATTTTAAAAACATTTCCATCATATATCTCGTACATCTGCCCCCAAGGGCTTTGATGTTTTTAGGCCTTATGATCTACCCCTGAGGAGTTTGTGATCATTATACATGTGATCTACCCCCGAGGAGTTTGTGATCACTTCAATGCACTATACTACCAAAGAGTTTAGTGCAATCATATGATGGATCAGATATTTTATGTTTCATGTGTTCATAACAATAAGTATGGAAAATCATGCAACACATCGTACAAGAACAATCATTTCAACCAATACCATATGCCAAGTATTTTACTACACATATAACACAAGCATATTGTATAATAAGCCAAGTAAGAGGTAATGGCGTACCTTCTAAAGAGACATCCTAATCATCACACATATTCCTGATGTCAACTACATCCTTGGTCAACCCTGATTAAGATAAGATTATATACCACCATTAGGTTCTCATCATCTTACATCTCATCTTAACCTTAATCGTGTTCATATTAGGGTTTGCTTATCTCATTATGGTATTCTCATGATTACTTGTATTCTTTCTTTATATTTATCTTACTGATGTCATATTCTAGATTATGATTTATTATCTTAACATTAGGTTCCATATTCCTTTTTGTGCACATATTAACCCCAGTTACATGTATTACTCGAATTAGGGTTTCATCACATGCATTATGGGTCATCTTCATATAACATTAATTCCATGCATCTAACTGATATCCGAGTTACATATTAGCCTCACATTATTGATATAAACCTACTCTATAAATTTCATCATTTACTGATCATCAAAGTATTTTCTACATTTTATTTAGGGTTATTAGCCCTAATTAGCCATATGGAGCAAATTACATGATTTCATGCATCAAAATCATAATTACTAAAATCCACTGGATTATAAGCATGAATATTGATTTACTGACATATTCTCATAATTTTAGGCCATCATTTGTTATTTATAACACATGATATAAGCATAATAAATCTTACATGATATCACTGTTATTAGTGCATCAAAAGTCTAATATTATGATTCTATGTTGTTCTACACATTTTTATGAAAATTTTGGTATATTGTATGTAATTTTCAGATAAACGAGCTAATTTCTATGATTTATGCAAGATCTGATATTAATTGGATTTCCTACCTTTTTGGGCCAATCAGATGGCACCATGTGGCTCTGAGAGGGCTCCTCCTTTGCTTTCTTCTGCTGGCTGGTTCACCCGATCCGGATCCGGGATAGGATCCACGGACCCGGCGATCCATGTACCCGAGCGGTTCGCCCCCTTTCGTTCTCGCTCATGGGTCTCCCCTATTTCCTCTGTGAAACAGAGCCCCACCCAAACGGGTGCGATCTGTCGTGTCCCAGTCCATGCGAGACCCCGAATAGGCTCAGTCCACTCTCCCTGTCTCGCACGAGCTCACGATCTCCTCGCGTTGGTTCCGCTCGAAGCCATATGTGTGCGTCGTGCTGTGCTGGATCGGGCGCCGCCGTGGCCGGGTCAGAGCTCGGCCACATAGCTCCAGCCAGGGGCGGAGCCAGAAATCAGATGTTGGGGGGGCCAATTAGTAAGAGAGAAAAATTCAAACAACCATATAAAATTAGATAAAAAGTATCATAATGGTTACAATACATTATTTGAGCTGGGCCTTGCGAGTTTTCAAATCGTAGAACTCATCAATTATTTCATCTGTTGTGATCTTTCTAGCTAGTTCCTTCTCAATATATATAATCATACAATCTCTAAAGAAGTCATCCTCCATTTTATTATGCAATCTTGTCTTCACAAGCTTCATAGCAGAAAATGCCCTTTCAGTAGTAGCAGTTGAAACTGGAAGTGTTAGCACAAGTCGAATCACTTTGTAAATCTGCTTGTAATTTTTTGCCTTTTTACTTTGAACTAATGACTGGCACAAATTTGAAATTGTAAGGAGGTTTTGCAGTTCAGGATCAGAAACTACTCCAATTTTGTAATGTTTCAATTCAAACATCAATGCATCCTTATCTTCTTCATTGAAATCTTGTGGATAATACTTATCTGCGAGGTTGTATATGTCATCAGCATTAAAAGATTTATAGTCGTCTCTTGGGTCTAATGAAGATGTAAGACGAAGAAGCTCTATTGCATGTTCATCAAATCTATGATTCAACTCAAATAGTTGAGAATCCATCACTGTAGTAAAGATTTCAACTCGAAAGTGATGTTCTATTATAATTTCATCAGTTTGGTGTTGAACACGTGCACGAATAAGGTAGCGAGAATCCAAGTCAGGAATTTGTACTTTATGTTCAGTGAAAAATGTGTTGACATAGTCCATGAATTTCACCCAACCATCTTCCCTCATCGCTTGAATAAGAGACTTAGTACTTTTGACCAAACTCATGGCATTAACGATATCTTGTTCTTGACACTTCAAAGCTTGACAAAGAGCATCACTTATCCCCAAGACTTCTCTCATTAACAATAATATAAATACAAATTCAAATGATAACATGGTGGTATATGCCGCATCTGCATCTCCACGTTGAGAGTAAGTGGCTCCATTTTTTATGATATTGCATAATACAACACATGTTGAATCATACATGTGTATTGGGGTACACACTGAGGAATAATGTGAACTCCATCGAGTATCACCAGGGCGTTGTAAGGTGCACATTTGGTTGAGTCCTCTTCCAGTTTTAAGATCACCTTTTGCTATTTTTTCAGAAATATTATTAAATTGTGCAGTGTGTAGTTCTTCATTGCGTTTGCAAGAGGCTCCAACCATATTAACAATGGTTTTCAGTTTTGTAAAAAAATGGTGAACAGGAATAACATCTCTAGAAGCTGGGACCAAAGCCAACTGGAGCCTATGTGCAAAGCAATGAACGTAATAGGCAGATTTACATTCTTTTAAGATCAAGGCCTGCAATCCATTCCATTCACGACGCATGTTGCTCGCACCATCGTATCCTTGGCCTCATATGTATTGCATACTCAAATCATGTTTAGACAATACAAAAGAGATCTTATTTTTCAATGAAAGGGAACTTGTATCTTCAACATGTATTATGTCAAGAAATCGTTCTCTAATAAATCCATGTTCATCAACAAATCTGACAACAATAGCTAGTTGCTCTCTTCTTGATTCATCACGTGACTCATCCACCAATATGCAGAATGGTGATGTAGATATTTCTATTCGGATTGCCTTTTGAACTTTGGATGAAATAATCTGTAATATCTCTTTTTGAATAGTTGGTGATGTGTACTTTGCATTTCCAAGAGCATTATCCAAGACCACCTTGGCAAAATCACTATTATACTCAGATAAAAGTTTAACCATCTCGATAAAATTACCTCTATTTGTAGAAGATGAAGACTCGTCATGCCCTCTAAATGCACAAGCTTGAAAAGCGAGCCATCGAACAGTGTCAATAGATGTTCTTAGACGTAATCGATTAGACAAGATTTGTTGTGATGATTGTCTTTCTATGACTTTGTCTATGTGGCCTTTTTGGTTCATTAACTCCTTGCATGCCTTTTCAGCTATGTTATGAGGAGAACAAGGATCGAGGCCAACATGCATCAAGAATGCACAATTAACACCCCCAACTTTTTTCCAATTTTTGAATCCGTCAATTGTATATGTTGAAGACCCAGAACGTGCAGATGGAGGTTTGGAGAATACAAAACATGGTAAACAGAATGCAGCATCCTTCGATGGATAATACTCTAACCAAGTTGGGAATTTATGAAACCAAGAGGGTTGAAATCGACGTGGATGCCTCTCTGGACCTGATGTTGGATAATTTTGTAGAAGGTGTTGGTATGGACCAGCAATTATATAGGCACATCATATTTCATCTTGTTTTGAAGGAGGATATTCCCAAATTTGACGCCTTCGTGCTGGATCGCGAACTATAGATTGGTCTTCTATATATTCTTGTTCTGATCTTGGACGTTTATTTGAAGATTTAATATGTATTGCGTCATCAAGGTTACATGGAGGAGGATCATCAGAGTGAATACGAGGCTCTTCGGGAGGATCATCGGTCCCCATATTTGAGACGAATGAAATTTGTGGTTCATAAGTTTTCTTTGAATAGAAGGCATGAATTGTTCCTTTCTTCACCATGACTCAAATCTGAACATGAATAGTTTAATTTGTAATTTACCTATAATATTATACCGATTTATCTAATGTAGTAATCTGATTGGACAAATTCATATAGCATTGACATTTAGTGGTCAATATGGAGTAGATTGTAGATATATATAACACAAGTAAACAAAGGAACAACATGCTATACTGAATATAATTTTGGTAACGAACTACACATAATTACATTAGCAAATAAATTTATTTCTAAAAAATGATGATATTTGGTTGAATTGAAGAGTATCTATGTCAGAGTAAAATATATTTGACCGTAGTATCAATTAAACAATCACAAATAAAAAAACAACAAACAAATAAATACTTGGAGTTAGAACGATGTAAGACTTACTTGATTGTGTTAAGTTGAACTGACAAATATGACAGACCCAACTATATGCCGTCTGGTGGGTTGTAACTTGTAAGAAATATGTAGGCGCAGGAGAATAAAGAATAACCGATGTAGCCAAATGATGTAGATCCTAACTCGTGAGTCGTGACAATGATGTCATATTGAATCCTTGCTGCTGGAAAAAGACACCTTACAGTCCGATCTATCAGTGGTGTGTACCTATCGTTGACTCGTCAGGCAGTCGGGAGAACATAGTCTACTGTGCTGGGCAGTAGAAAACTGCAAGCCCTATGCTATGCAACGTAGCTTCTTGACAAGACTGCAAATTTTGGAAGCGGTGAAGATGTTGGTCGCCTCCTTTGCAGGTACACGGGTGTTGCCTAAATATATATATTACTTGATTAATAGATAAAATAGAAAGCAAGGGTTTCCTGGTAGTTGTCGTTTTGGTTTCTAACAACGCGAGCCAAAAAAATTAGGATGTGAGTCGGCCAGAGACCGAAAATCATGGAGCAGCGAAGACCATCAGGAACGAGACTCTCGGACTGGAAGATTGACATTTTGCGTAACAGCATGTAGCCAGACTTTCCGAATTCCAGTAAAATAAATATGTGAATATGGGAATATTTAAAAACTTTAGGGGGGCCATGGCCCCCGCCGGCCCCGCCTTCTTCCGCCATTGGCTCCAGCCTCCGGCGCACAATGGGTCGGAGGTCTCTCCTCCACTTGGACGCCTCTGATAGCATTAGGTTCTCCTCCTTCAGTTCCGAACTACCCCAAAGACCCGGTGAGTCGCCGCTGAACGGCCGCCCTAGTGGCCCTGGTAGCCTCCCCGCTAACCAGTGCCGCCGTCATGGTCGCGTGTGAAAAAGGGGAAACTGTGATAAAGTGGATTTTCTCCTAATTGTGCATAATTACTCTTGTTACTTTAAATCCTCACTATTTATGTCTCCTCTGACTTCATAACTCTATAATGTCCACCAAAGTCAAAGATTCCCCATTTAGAGTCAATATGATACACATATATGCATGAAATGTTAGTGCTGTTGTACCCTTGAACCCTTTGATTAAATTCTTCATCAGACGTGCTTATTTTGATTTGATATTTTGCACAGTTGTTCTTGACCATATTATGAAGCTATGGTCCAAATTTGAGATCATTTGGACATTGCTACGATTTTATATAAATTCTCTAATATATATATATATCCTTGTTCTAGACTTGAATAGCCCTTTTCTTGCTTTTTGGGCCCAAAGTCTTAGATCTCGGCCCGTCTGTTGGTTGCCTTCTGCCTTTCCCCTTTGGGAAAGAAATGTAGGGTTGGAAGCACTGTTTCCCCCTACCACCAAATCGGGCAACAAGGGAGGTGCAGGATGGTTGGACCTAACCCTAGCACTTGCTCTACATATATAGCCCCCCCTCGAGTTCTAACCCTAGCCTCCTTTGAGACCCTTGTTCCGTTTCCTGATCCTCTCTCCCTTCTTCTTCAACTGGGTGGCCTACTCTATTTTTCCCTCTCGGCAGTGGCTAGCTAAACAGCTAAGAGGACGCCCAGCAGCATCACTGCTCCTCATGGCAAGCGAGGGCGGCCTTGGCCACAGTCGGGACACCACGAGGTCCAGTGCTCTGAACTTCTAGGTGTGCGTCAGAGTGACGGGCGGGCAAGGGCGGTGCTATCCCGGTTGCTCCCCTGTTTCTTCATGTGGAGTAGGGGATCGTGTGGCTGGGCAGGCAAGCGGTGGTGTGCGGACATGGAGGCAATGATGAGAGTGTTGGGCGCGGTGGAGAGTGACCAGCGTTGCGGATTGCCACCCAAAAGCGGCCTGCAACTGCGAGCAGAGAAGAAGGTGACCATGGACAGGAGTCCTCAAAGGCATGAACAGAAGCAGCAATCGAGCAGCAGTGCGGGAGGAAGAAGCCTCCTCAGCCATTGGATTAAGGATCTACAATCGATTTTAATCACAAAATAATGCAGGTAACACCCTAAGTTGGTTTCCTATGATTCTAGTCTAAATACTCAAAAATACATATCTCCTAGTTCCTTTATCCAAAATATGCAAACCAATATGTCAAATCGATCAAATCAACGAGACCTACATATTGAGCCTAGTCCCAGACCCTAAATCAAATGCTTGTTCTATTATTTCTTGAAAATACTAACATTAGTCATGTTTGAGCACATTTATTCACTATTATGATCAATCTTGCATCTTTAGTGTCTATTCACTCTCCTAATCATGAAATCAATAATATTTATTCACCTTGAACCAAGTTGAGCTCTTAAGCTCCCCTTTTGATCCATGGTTGTCCCTAACACATGTTGTAGTTTGTTCATGGACTTTAATGCATGATCATGATGAAGTTTGAATCTTTGGTATAATTATAGCCTCCTAAGCATCAAATCAGTAGCTCTTTTTCTCTTGTGACCCTAATGAGGGCCCTAACCAACCCATTGTTCATGAATGACCTCAATTGTACATATGTGCCTACTTTGGACTATAATGTTGAACTTTGCCCTATTATGAGTCTCGTGACCTACTTTGAGCATAAGTGTCCTTAATCTTGTCATATCCACATGAAACCTCGAAAGAATATGAAACTTGAACCACACCCTTATGATGGACTGTAAAGCAATATGAGATCAACTAATGTACTAATAACCAACCTTGAACCCAACTTGGCCAAAACCCTAAAATGCACCTAATTAGGGTTAATGAATAGAATCTAATGTGTATATGCAATCTTGTTGTTAATTAGGTTGGCTTATGATCTAGATGGTAATGGACGTGTTAAGTTAAGAATCTCTGAATCAGGTATGGGCCTTATCTAGTTATATGACTACCGTTTTCTTCTTTGAAAAGACATATATTGTATGCATGTTTGTCTATTTGCTCAAATATTGCCATGTACTATTGCTATGTCTTACTCGATGTTTGCCTCGTCATTTTTATAACTTGAACACATATATGTACAAAACTCCATTATAATATTGTTGATAAAGGGTTAACTCTTGGTGATGTCCTTGAGGTCCCTCTTGTATAAAAAGGGTTAGCTAAGCTTGAGCGCCCTTACAGACCCTTCCGAAGGGAAGTTGGTCAAAGGCCTTAAACATGTTTGATATTGTTGGTATAATGGAGTGAAATGACATAAAATATGGTTTCACATTTGTTAAACAATTAACATATTTATTCTTGTTCGTTTAATCTTGATATCTTTTCAAAATTATGCAAAGCTTATATATATGTGTATCTTTCGGCCCCATACTCAACACCTCGTGTGTTGACCCTTTTCTCGTATGTTGTTTTTAGGTTTAGAGATGGCTAGAAGGTTGATGGGCTTGGTGAGATATGCTAGGTGTACTTGTTGTACGATCCAGATATAGTATACATGAGCAGACTTGTACAAAGTGACTCCTGAACATGTAATTCAAAATCATGTAATATAATGATGTTTCTTAATATACATTGTTGAATGTTGAGACTATGTTGGTGCCTTTATCTTGTTATCTGTTCATGTGTCCTAAGCTTTACGCTTCTGCATTTCCCCTTTGGTATACATTTGGTTCATGGGAATGGGATTCCAGTTCTGTGACAGATGGTATCAGAGCATGAACAATAACTACACTAAACATTGCTCACATGAAACACAAACTAAACTCACTTTACATCTCAACCCTAGAAACTTAATGAAATATCATTGTGGATTAGGTTGACTTAGCCTCTAGGTTAGAACCTAGATGTTCTAGAACTAGGTGTAGGCTTGTGTAAGTTACCTCCCTAGACATGATTCGTGACATGTGCTTAGGATGTCTACACAAGTGTGCACCATGTTCTTGCTAGTTCTCTAGGTGTCATGATACTAGACTGCCTAATGAGTGTGGTAACTCATTTTGGTTTTGGTTTTATTCTAATGGAGTATGGTGGTTTGCATCGCCTGTTTAAATGTTGGAGAAAACATATTTCAAATATTATTATATGTACATATGAAAAATGTTACCACATGGAGAAAGGCAGTGAGTTTCCATGCAACCTAGGAGAAAGAGATGTAACATCAAGTCTAGATGAGAGAGCTTAGATGATAGTGATAGTCTTTAGAGTTGTCTAGAGCCATGATATAGTTTAGGCAAGTGAGTAACCTAGAAACCTAAGATGATGATGTCGATGTTGATAAGACCCAAGTTGTTTGAGGAAGGTCGAGTATATTTAACGATATGGAATGAGTTGGACCATGCAACCCTAGCTAAACCTAGCACCTTGTATGATACATATGGCTTGGTTGATGTGCTAAACATAATTAGTGGGTTGGCATGCTTACTTGTACCTAGTTTTGTACATGTCGAGATATGATATATGATGTATAGTTTTAGACCAACACGGGCCTCAATCTCTTTACAATGGAAGACCTCTAGCATGGGGCATATGAATAGGGTTACCTTTTGATATGAGTCGACCCACCTCGGGAGAAGGTTAGATACCTAAACTCCAAAATATTTGAAATGTTGAAAAATATGAATGATGGAATACTTGATGATGAATACCTATCTAGAATGCTTCTAAGTATATGAGTTGAGTGACCTAGTGTGCGGTTTCCTTGAAAATGTTGAACCCTAGATGTCCTATGAAAATATCTAACCCTAGAGAAAGAGGCAATTGAAAATTTGATGCTTGATATATATAGGTGAGGGAGATGTCCCAAGACCCTTAGATAATGTATACGATGTGTGATATTCATGATGAGCCTCATACTTGGGTTAGTAGTTGTATATAAAGGAATCTAGAGGTTATCCTTGTTTTTTGAAAGATGGGTAGAAATTGTGTTACACATATAAGGTTGTGGTTAACATGTCTTGTCGGACACATATATGTCTTAGATTGAGTGGCTTGAGCTTGTGGAGCTCTTTCTAGATACAAGTGAGAAAGCTTCAAAACCTCGAATTTGATGATAATGTTGTTCCTCATATGGTGCTTGATATATGAAATATCTCACGTACATTAAAAATTTAACATATGCACGATAAGCCACTCTCATAAGCTAGACCTAATATGAAATCATACTGTACATAAAAGATGTAGCCTTGAAATCATAAAAATAATATGATGTCATGAAAACTTAGCTTGAATAATCAGGGGTAACGTGCCTAATCTCATACTCAAATGATCAACTTGATATGAAAATACTCTTGGAGTCATAACTCAGATGAACATGATGAATAAATTGTTTAATTTTAGATGTAAAAAGAAAAAAAAATAATGAACATAATTGATTAGAGTTGGTGGAAATTTTGGGGAAAACAAAACCATGCATGAAATCTAGAGTAAAGATGAGATAGACACTCAATGATAGTCTTATTTGAAGTCATGTCCATAAACATGATACTTTTGAGAAGTGATAACATATATTTTGATAATACACCCTGGTCATGTATGAAAATTAGTACAAAAACCCTAATATATGGATACAAAAGGATGGAAAACCCTAATGCCATGATGATGTTATAGTATGATGGAACCATAAGTAAATGTGTATATCATAGATATGAGTACATCCTTGATGGTGACAACCTATTGTGCATCCCATTGTGCGGAATACCTTGAAAACCATGGAGGGATATCTGTACTCGGTATATTTTTGACTTTGACTCTTAGATATGATCTCTGATAAATTTCGAGTACGGAATTTCTTGCAAGGAGGGAAGGATGTGATAAAGTGGATTTTCTCCTAATTGTGCATAATTACTCTTGTTACTTTAAATCCTCACTATTTATGTCTCCTCTAACTTCATAACTCTATAATGTCCACCAAAGTCAAAGATTCCCCATTTTGAGTCAATATGATACACATATATGCATGAAATGTTAGTGCTGTTGTACCCTTGAACCCTTTGATTAAATTCTTGATCATACGTGCTTATTTTGATTTGATATTTTCCACAGTTGTTCTTGACCATATTATGAATCTATGGTACAAATTTGAGATCATTTTGACATTGCTACGATTTTATATAAATTCTCTAATATATATATATATATATATATATATATATATATATATATATATATATATATATATATATCCTTGTTCTAGCCTTGAATAGCCCTTTTCTTGCTTGTTGGGCACAAAGTCTTAGATCTCGGCCCATCTGTTGGCTGCCTTCTACCTTTCCCCTTTGGGAAAGAAATGTAGGGTTGGAAGCTCTGTTTCCCCCTGCCACCAAATTAGGCAACAAGGGAGGCGCAGGATGGTTGGACCTAACCCTAGCACTTACTCTACATATATAGCCCCCCTCGAGTTCTAACCATAGCCTCCTTTGAGACCCTTGTTCCGTTTCCTGATCCTCTCTCCCTTCTTCTTCAACTGGGCGGCCTACTCTGCTTTTCCCTCTCAGCAACGGCTAGCTAAACAGCTAAGAGGACACCCAGCAGCATCACTGCTCCTCATGGCAAGGGAGGGCGGCCTTGGCCACAGTCGGGACACCACGAGGTCCAGTGCTCTGAGCTTCTGGGTGTGCGTCAGAGTGACGGGCGGGCAAGGGCGGTGCTATCCTGGTTGCATCCCTGTTTCTGCGTGTGGAGCACGGGATCGTGCGGCTGGGCATGCGAGCGGTGGTGTGCAGGCGTGGAGGCAACGATGAGAGTGCTGGGCGCGGTGGAGAGTGACCAGCATTGCGGATTGCCACCCAAAAGCGGTCTGCAACCGCGGACAGAGAAGAAGGTGACCATGGGAAGGAGTCCTCAAAGGCATGAACAGAGGCAGAAATCGAGCAACAACATGGGAGGAAGAAGCCTCCTCAGCCGTTGGATTAAGGATCTACAATCGATTTTAATCACAAAATAATGTAGGTAACACCCTAAGTTGGTTTCCTATGATTCTAGTATAAATACTCAAAAATACATATCTCCTAGTTCCTTTATCCAAAATATGCAAACCGATATGTGAAATCGATCAACTCAACGAAACCTACACATTGAGCCTAGTCCCAGACCCTAAATCAAATTCTTGTTCTATGATTTCTTGAAAATACTAACATTAGTCATGTTTGAGCACATTTATTCACTATTATGATCAATCTTGCATCTTTAGTGTCTATTCACTCTCCTAATCATGAAATCAATAATATTTATTCACCTTGAACCAAGTTGAGCTCTTAAGCTCCCCTTTTGGTCCATGGTTGTCCCT
Source organism: Alisma plantago-aquatica (assembly GCA_963693085.1). Classification (NCBI taxonomy): domain Eukaryota; kingdom Viridiplantae; phylum Streptophyta; class Magnoliopsida; order Alismatales; family Alismataceae; genus Alisma; species Alisma plantago-aquatica. The sequence goes on from OY856409.1 coordinate 1,282,288,552, forward strand.
AATGCATGTTGTAGTTTGTTCATGGACTTTAATGCATGATCATGATGAAGTTTGAATCTTTGGTATAATTATATCCTCCTAAGCATCAAATCAGTAGCTCTTTTTCTCTTGTGACCCTAATGAGGGCCCTAACCAACCCATTGTTCATGAATGACCTCAATTGTACATATGTGCCTACTTTGAACTATAATGTTGAACTTTGCCCTATTATGAGTCTCGTGACCTACTTTGAGCATAAGTGTCCTTAATCTTGTCATGTCCACATGAAACCTCAAAAGCATATGAAACTTGAACCACACCCTTATGATGGACTGTAAAGCAATATGAGATCAACTAATCTACTAATAACCAACCTTGAACCCAACTTGGCCAAAACCCTAAAATGCACCTAATTAGGGTTAATGAATAGAATCTAATGCGTATATGCAATCTTGTTGTTAATTAGGTTGGCTTATGATCTAGATGGTAATGGACGTGTTAAGTTAAGAATCTCTAAATCAGGTATGGGCCTTATCTAGTTATATGACTACCATTTTCTTGTTTGAAAAGACATATATTGTATGCCTGTTTGTCTATTTGCTCAAATATTGCCATGTACTATTGCTATGTCTTACTCGATGTTTGCCTCGTCATTTTTATAACTTGAACACATATATGTACAAAACTCCATTATAATATTGTTGATAAAGGGTTAACTCTTGGTGATGTCCTTGAGGTCCCTCTTGTATAAAAAGGGTTAGCTAAGCTTGAGCACCCTTACGGACCCTTCCGACGGGAAGTTGGTCAAAGGCCTTAAACATGTTTGATATTGTTGGTATAATGGAGTGAAATGACATAAAATATGGTTTCACATTTGTTAAACAATTAACATATTTATTCTTGTTCGTTTAATCTTGATATCTTTTCAAAATTATGCAAAGCTTATATATATGTGTATCTTTCGGCCCCATACTCAACACCTCGTGTGTTGACCCTTTTCTCATATGTTGTTTTTAGGTTCAGAGATGGCTAGAAGGTTGATGGGCTTGGTGAGCTATGCTAGGTGTACTTGTTGTATGATCCATATATAGTATACATGAGAATACTTGTACAAAGTGACTCCTGAACATGTAATTCAAAATCTTGTAATATAATGATGTTTCTTAATATATATTGTTGAATGTTGAGACTATGTTGGTGCCTTTATCTTGTTATCTGTTCATGTGTGCTAAGCTTTACACTTCCGCATTTCGCCTTTGGTATATGTTTGGTTCATGGGACTGGGATTCCGGTTCCGTGACAGAAACTCCCCTTCAAACGCCTAAGCTCGCCAGATTTGCTTCAAAAAGCACCATCTTCTTCTGTTGTATCCACTCCTATTCTTTTCCAATATCATCTTCTTCTGGTCTCTCTTCTATCTCTACTTTCTTCTTTGTATCCAAGGTGCTCACTGTAATGTAGAGGTAAGGCCGAAAGGGAGATATTGGAGGTTGAAGCCAAGGTTATTGGCCCTCAACTCCGTCATCTACTATCCAGGCCAAAACTGACTACATGCCAATTTGTGGCTTATGCCTGCCCACAACGGTGACTATTGGAACAAAGACTCAATGGTCAGATCCTAGTTACGCCCAATCAAGGTCAAACAGATGCGTGACGCACCATAATCAACAACTTAGGCTAAACTATCAAAATGCACATTATTTCACCAATTTCAAACCTAAATAACTTCCTCTAGGAACATCTAATTGCCACCAAATTTTAACCATAACTTCCCTATCTCTCAAGGTACATTCTACTCAAATTTGGTATCAGAACTCAACTGTTCGACTTATCAACCAAATTCCTCAAAATAATATTAACTTTGGGATATTAATCATAATATAAAATATCAAACACCATCCAAACTTCACCAAAGCACAAGCAACTCTTAAGATAACTCAACATGCACAGATTTCACTTATGTCATTGGACATTTGAAGGATCCAAATGTTACGACCCGCGTCGAGCTTAACCTGTAAGTATGCTGCTAAGCATGTGTTTTAGCTGCTTTGCTAAGCTGTAAGCTTGTTTTTGTTAATAATATTTATAACGGATATGATATGTGCTTAGTGTGAATCCTAGCCCTTAAAACGTGAAGGATCTTACGCTTGAAGCGTTGCCAGAGAAATCGTTCGAATCCGACCTTCGAGTCAAAAGTTGCATGTTTTTGGGCTTGTAGGGACCCGTTTGTAGTTTTTGGAAGTTCTTGGACTTTGCATTTTGGCCCCTAGGTTTTCCTCCTTATCTATTCTTTCTCACTTATCTTGTTTCATTTTTCCAGAAATGAGAGCACGCAGAGCGTTCTTTTCTTCTTTCTTCTGCGTGAGAGAGAGAGAGAGAGAGAAAGAGAGCTGAGGAGAAGAACGTTTGGAGCTTGGTTTTGCTCCGGCCACCAGCTGCGACTCATCTTCTTCCTTCCTTCCACCTTCTTTTCCATTGATTCGAGCTAGCTTGCAGCAGGAGCTGCGTTTGCAAGGTGATGGCCTGGAGATTAGGGTGCAAAGAGCAGCCCTAGCTCATCCTTCCTCCCCCTCCAGCTAGTTCTTGGTGATGTGCACCTGTTGCAAGTGATTTGCAACCCAATTCGAGGGTTTTGCCCGTCGATTCGAGTGAAATCGACATCTGCAGGTCCGTTTTTATTTTCTGTCTGTGCGCGGTTCGGCCGAGTTCGTGTTTTGGTCGGCCGAGTTCCTTGTTTAGGATTTCGAACAGCGTTTTGGTCGGCCGAGTTTGGTCTTGAATCGGCCGAGTTTCTTTTGTAGGTAATCGAGCTGTGTTTCGATCGGCCGAGTTTCCCAGTGGGTCGGCCGAGTTTCCTGCTGATCGGCCGAAGTTGGTCGGCCGAGTTTCAGAAACTGTGAAGTGATCGGCCGAGTTCCAGAGTGATCGGCCGAGTTTCAGAGTGTGAGTGGCAGTTCATTCAGAAATCATTATTTAACTCAATTTAAGTGCTTAATTGCTTTAGTATCAGTTGGTATAACTTCTAAACAGTTTAGCACATACAATAGTTTATTATAGATTCAACGGAACTTGAGATACGTAATATGATTGATGAAAAAGATGGAATTTCCTGTTTTACAGTTGCAATGCATATGCTGAATAAAGATGGTTGTTTAGCAATGAATTTGAATAAGTGGCATTGAGTCATGTTAAAAGATGACAGATGATATATATATGAGTTTTTAAGAGATGTTCAGAATGTGAAATAAGTATGAAATGTGTTTTTCCTGTTTAATTGTTTATATGTTAATCAGTTAATAGACTTAGGTGCCCTAACACCGTAGAACCCCTTTGAGAGGTCTGCAACCAGGGGGTGAAACTCGTGTTGCAACAATAACTGTGCGGAGTCACAAGAACGAGGATAGAGAGAGGCAGTGTTCAACAACAACGCGTGCGATGTCACGGTGACACTGGAGTAAATAGGGGTTATTCAACATTAATCCGTGCTTGTGTCACGGTGGTAACCTGGTAAGACTCTTCGCCTGTGTGCTTAGGTTTGAGGAGGAGTCTAGAGTTCACTCTTTTGAGAGTGTAGTGAGGCCTTGTGAGCCTGAGGCCTTGTGAGCCTGAGAGTCCTGCAGCAGACCAGGGCTGGCAGTCAGACTTAGCATTTCCTGGGTGTGTTGCTAAGTCTTGTACGGTGGGATCATAGTTCGCTACAGATCTTTATATGCAGAGTACACTGCATATGTTTAGGTCATAAAAAAATGATAAATGTGTAATCATATAGGATCACGGAAAGTTTTATATGTTAATGGATTTGAACTTCTATGCTTTTTTCCCTATAACTGTTTAATTGTTAAAATATCTGATGTTGCATAGAAATGAGATTGTTATCTGTTAATCTGCTATGTTATTAGAAATGCCCGGTTTAGTAATGTACTTATGCTTTATTTCAAATTTATATATCTGATGAGTTGTTTAGTGATAGCTAAGTGAAATGCTATTCACTAAGCGAGTAGGCTCATCCCTCTACTCAAACATTTTCAGGTCAGCATCAGCAACAGGAATCGGAAGGATCGTTTCATCCTAACGCCTAGTCTATAGAAGGTTTGTAGTTAGTCTAGTTAGAGGTCTCTTAGTCCTTTCCCCTCGATCCTTGGAACATGGTGGGTGAGAGAGAATGTGTATGTGGAATGTGTATAAAGATGTAAATTAATTGGTATGCTTTACCTTATGTCGAATAATGTAATATGTTGTAGACTGTGTTTATATTTCTAGTCAGTTTAATAGAAATGCTTATGCAGTTTGTTTAGCTTTAATTTACAGCATAAATCTGGTTATCCTTTTAATGTCTTTAAAACGTTTTAAAATGTGATGAGTGGTTGGCTTGTGTGTAAATACCATCCGTCGTGCCCTAATCTCGTGGTTTGTGGCTAGTGTGAGATCGGGGCGTGACAATTTTTGGTATCAGAGCATAGGTTGAGTATATGAATACTCTAAGTCTAGGTCAGGGGACGATAAGAGACCAATAGGATTAAGGTTTAGGTGTCTTTCTTCTATTTGTAGTTTTCTAACAGGAAATATTCTGTTATATCATTGTAGATGGCAGGAAGAGGTTATGATCATGATGACCAGGCCGAGAGTCATGTTGGCCCTGATCCTCTATACTTGGGTCCAGGTGGTGGTGACCATGTGGATGAAGCATCTCGTATGTATAAGATGTTTCTGGAGACCAGGGAGAAGTACAAAGCTGATAGGCGAGCTTCTACTTCTACCAGCAGTAAGGATCTGATGTGATCTTATGAGCTTGTAAAGAAGCTTGGTGGTACAGAATTCAATGGTACTACAGATCCTGCGGAGGCAGATGAGTGGTGGAGACAGATAGAGAAGGTCTTTCGCTTAATGGAGCTTCCAGAAGAGAAAAAGATTAATCACGCAGTTTATCTTTTGACAGGAGATGCAGAGCTGTGGTGGCATAGTGTGGAGGAAAAGAGGAGAGGTACAGAGCTTTCTTGGCAGGATTTCTCTGAAGAGTTCCATCTTAAGTTTTATCCACCTACCTTCCTTAATGAGAAAATCAGGCAGTTACAGAACATTAAGCAGGGGAACATGTCAGTTACTGAGTATGAAGTGCTTTTCACCCGGTTAGCGAACTTCTGCCCGCAACTTGTTCCCAACAACATAGAAAGATGCAGAAGGTTTCAAGAAGGGATGAGGCCAGAGATTCGGCATACAGTTTCTGCTACTAGTAGAAGGAACAGAGAGAACTTTGGCGAGTTTGTTGAGGCTGCGAGACAGGTTGAAGAATCTGTGAATGCTGACAAGGTGCCTGAGTCTAAGTAGAGATCTGCAGATTTCAGTAGAGGACAGTCCAGTAGTGGATACAGAGGCAGAGGTAGAGGTTTCTTTTCTAAACTTGGGCATGGCTTTAGCTGTTTCAGCATACTGAGATCTGAGGATGTCACTACATCTAGAGGCAGAGGGGGATACAACCCAGGAAGATGGGGCAGTGCCGCTAGTGGACAGTCTTCTGGATCATCAATATCAGTGATAGGTCCCCAGAGACAAGAGATACCACCATGTAACAAATGTGGAAGACCACATACTGGACAGTGTTGGGGTCCAAGTTGTTATGTCTGTGGACAAATAGGACACCTCAAAAGGGAATGTCCTCAGCTTCAACAAGCAGCATCACAAGCTTTCCAGCCTCAGCACCCTGATGTTCTGAGTTCTTCTGTGGCTTCTGGTTCTAGAGGTGGTGGAGTGCCTAGTGGCAGGAGTGGTCAGAGAGGACAGCGTGGCAGAGGGAGAGCTTCAGCACGTTTCTTCTCTTTGACACCTTAGGAAGGTATAATCTCTTCACAAGTTGTTACAGGAGAGATGCTTTTGTTTAATACTATACCAGTTTTAGTTTTGATAAATCCGGGTGCTACTCACTCTTTCATACGACGTTCTTTAGTTGGTAAACTTAATCTGTTAACTCAAGAGTTGGTAGATGAGTTAGTGTTGAGAGTTCCACTAGGTGGACCAACGGTTCTGACTGAGTTCTGTCCCGGATGCTTGTTATCTTTTAGAGGTTATACCTTTGCTGCTAATCTCATACCCCTGGATGTCAATACTTTTCAAGTCATCCTGGGTATGGATTGTCTTGAGATATATCGAGTGCAACTCGATTGTTGGAAGAAGGAAGCTACCTTTCAACAAGGTGAATTTTCTTATGTCTTCACTGGATATAGGAAAGTTCTGCCTACGTGCATAGTATCAGCTGTTGTAGCTGATAAGATGTTACAAAAAGGATGTGAAGCGTTCCTTGCTCATGTGGTTGACACCAGAGCAGAGAAGAGCACCGCCAGTGTTTATGATGTACGTGTGGTTCGTGAGTTTTCTGATGTTTTTCCAGAAGAGTTACCAGGCTTACCTCCTGTCAGAGACATTGATTTTGAGATTCAGGTATATCCAGGTAGTCATCCAGTGGCACTGCTAGCCTATAGAATGGCACCTGCAGAGTTGAAGGAACTCAAGATGAAGTTGCAGGAGTTGCTGGATAAGGGTTTCATTAGACCCAGTTCTTCACCGTGGGGTGCTCCAGTGCTGTTTGTTAAGAAAAAGGATGGTACCATGCGTCTCTGTATAGACTATAGGCAACTGAACAAGATCACTATTAAGAACAAGTACCCTTTGCCGAGGATAGATGATCTTTTTGATCAGTTGCGTGGAGCAACGATCTTCTCTAAAATAGATTTGAGATCTGGATATCATCAGCTCAGAATAAAGGCTTCTGATATTCCCAAGACAGCTTTCAGAACCAGGTATGGGCATTATGAGTTTCTGGTCATGTCGTTTGGGCTGACCAATGCTCCAGCAGCCTTTATGGATATGATGAATCGGATTTTCAAACCGTTCCTAGATCAGTTTATTGTAGTCTTTATAGATGATATACTGATCTACTCCAGAGATGATGTACAGCATGAGCAACACCTGAGAGTAGTGTTTTAGTTGTTGAGACAACATCAGTTGTATGCTAAGTTTAGCAAGTGCGAGTTCTGGTTGGCTGAGGTAGCATTTCTTGGACATGTTATCTCGAGAGATGGAGTTAGTGTTGATCCTACGAAAGTTAATTCTGTACTTCAGTGGGAACGGCCTAAGACTCCTAATGAGATTAGGAGTTTCTTGGGATTAGCAGACTATTACAGAAGGTTTATACAGAACTTCAGTGTGCTAGCATCACCCTTGACACACTTGACGAGGAAGGATGCACCGTTTGTTTGGTCTGATAACTGTGAGAAAAGTTTTCAGATCTTGAAGAGAAAGTTGACTTCAGCACCAGTGTTGGTTTTGCTAGAAGCAGAAAGGGGTTATACAGTGTTCTGCGATGCTTCCAGGAGAGGTTTGGGCTGTGTGCTGATGCAGGAAGGCAAAGTTGTGGCTTATGAATCTAGACAGCTTAAGAAGAACGAAGAGAACTACCCTACTCATGATCTCGAGTTAGCTGCTATAGTTCATGCTCTTAAGACATGGCGTCACTACCTGTATGGTGAGACATGTCAGGTGTTTACAGACCATAAGAGCCTGAAGTATATCTTCACTCAAAAAGATTTGAATTTGAGACAGCGCATATGGCTTGAGATGATCAAGGATTATGATGTGACAATCGATTACCATCCTGGTAAAGCGAATGTTGTAGCAGATGCCTTGAGTAGAAAGTCAAGTTCAACTGCAGATGCATTTTCTATGGCATGTTTCAAGAGAGACTTGCTTGTAGATATGCAAAAGTTGAACTTAGACTTGGATGTGTCTGGACAGAGTGGGTTGATTGCTCAGATGCAGGTCAAACCTACTTTCTACAATCAGATTAAGGAGTTGCAGCAGAATGATGATGAGTTGTGGCAGGTTATGCAGGATATGTCGGAAGGTAAAAGGACAGAATTCAGGTTTTCTGACGATGGTGTGTTATATCTTCATGACAGGTTGTGTGTACCTGGGAACAGTAAGCTGAAAGAGCAGATTCTTGAAGAAGCGCATTCTTCTATGTATGCTATGCATCCTGGTAACACGAAGATGTACAAGAATCTCAGAGAGCTGTACTGGTGGTCTGGTATGAAAAGAGATGTGGCTGAGTACGTGGCTATATGTGGAGTGTATCAGCAGGTTAAGGCTGAGCATCAGAAACCTGCTGGTACTTTACAGTCGCTTCCTATACCTGAATGGAAATGGGAACACATCACGATGGATTTTGTGGTAGGATTACCCAGGACGTCTAGAGGTTCAGACTCGATATGGGTGATTGTGGATAGACTAACTAAGTCTGCTCACTTTCTTCCTGTCAAGTCGACCTTTGATGTTCCAAAGTTGGCCAAGGTTTATGTGGACGAGGTAATCAGATTACATGGGATTCCAGTTTCCATTATTTCTGACAGAGATCCAAAGTTTACATCTAGATTCTGGAATCAGTTACATCGTGCGTTGGGCACAAGGCTGAAGTTCAGTACATCATTTCACTCGCAGATAGATGGTCAATCTGAAAGGACCATTCAGACCCTTGAAGACATGCTGAGAGCATGCGTTCTGCAGTTTAGAGGTAACTGGGAAGAACACTTAAGCCTGATGGAGTTTGCATATAACAACAACTACCATTCTAGTCTTGGAATGGCCCCATATGAAGCTCTATATGGCAGGAAGTGTAGATCACCAGTTTGTTGGTACGAGGTTGGTGAGAAGGAAATTCTTGGGCCTGAGATAGTTGATATAACTACAGAGAAGATATCTGTGATTAGGGAGCAGTTGAAAGCTGCACAGGACAGACAGAAAAGTTATGCAGAGAGACGACGTCGACCTCTTGAGTTTGAGGTGGGTGATGAGGTGTATCTAAAAGTTTCACCGTGGAAGGGAGTTCTAAGGTTTGGCAAGAAAGGCAAGTTGACCCCTAGGTTTATGGGCCCATATCCTATTGTTGAGAGGATTGGACCTGTAGCCTACAGGTTAGATTTGCCGTATGAGTTGGAAAATCTTCATGATGTGTTTCATGTGTCTATGCTGAAGAAGTATCACCCCAGTACAGAGAAAATATTAGATCTAGATCTGGGACAGCTTAGGACAGATGTGTCCTACGTGGAAGGACCACTGCAGATAATCGATCACCAAATCAAAAAGCTTAAGAACCGCGAGATACCTTTAGTGAAGGTTCTGTGGAGGAACCATAATCTTGAGGAAGCTACGTGGGAGCTTGAGTCTGAGATGCGTAGCAAGTTTCCTTTTCTGTTTTAGGAATTTCGGGACGAAATTCTTATAAGGGAGGGAGATTGTTACGACCCGCATCGAGCTTAACCTGTAAGTATGCTGCTAAGCATGTGTTTTAGCTGCTTTGCTAAGCTGTAAGCTTGTTTTTGTTAATAATGTTTATAATGGATATGATATGTGCTTAGTGTGAATCCTAGCCCTTAAAACGTGAAGGATCTTACGCTTGAAGCGTTGCCAGAGAAATCGTTCGAATCCGACCTTCGAGTCAAAAGTTGCATGTTTTTGGGCTTGTAGGGACCCGTTTGTAGTTTTTGGAAGTTCTTGGACTTTGCGTTTTGGCCCCTAGGTTTTCCTCCGTATCTATTCTTTCTCACTTATCTCGTTTCATTTTTCCAGAAACGAGAGAACGCAGAGCGTTCTTTTCTTCTTTCTTCTGCGTGAGAGAGAGAGAGAGAAAGAGAGCTGAGGAGAAGAACGTTTGGAGCTTGGTTTTGCTCCGGCCAGCAGGTGCGACTCATCTTCTTCCTTCCTTCCACCTTTTCCATCGATTTGAGCTAGCTTGCAGCAGGAGCTGCATTTGCAAGGTGATGGCCTGGAGATTAGGGTGCAAAGAGCAGCCCTAGCTCGTCCTTCCTCCCCCTACAGCTAGTTCATGGTGATGTGCACCTGTTGCAAGTGATTTGCAACCCAATTCGAGGGTTTTGCCCGTCGATTCGAGTGAAATCGACATCTGCAGGTCCGTTTTTATTTTCTGTCTGTGCGCGGTTTGGCCGAGTTCGTGTTTTGGTCGGCCGAGTTCCTTGTTTAGGATTTCGAACAGCGTTTTGGTCGGCCGAGTTTGGTCTTGAATCGGCCGAGTTTCTTTTGTAGGTAATCGAGCTGTGTTTCGATCGGCCGAGTTTCCCAGTGGATCGGCCGAGTTTCCTGCTGATCGGCCAAAGTTGGTCGGCCGAGTTTCAGAAACTGTGAAGTGATCGGCCGAGTTCCAGAGTGATCGGCCGAGTTTCAGAGTGTGAGTGGCAGTTCATTCAGAAATCATTATTTAACTCAATTTAAGTGCTTAATTGCTTTAGTATCAGTTGGTATAACTTCTAAACAGTTTAGCACATACAATAGTTTATTATAGATTCAATGGAACTTGAGATACGTAATATGATTGATGAAAAAGATGGAATTTCCTGTTTTACAGTTGCAATGCATATGCTGAATAAAGATGGTTGTTTAGCAATGAATTTGAATAAGTGGCATTGAGTCATGTTAAAAGATGACAGATGATATATATATGAGTTTTTAAGAGATGTTCAGAATGTGAAATAAGTATGAAATGTGTTTTTCCTGTTTAATTGTTTATATGTTAATCAGTTAATAGACTTAGGTGCCCTAACACCATAGAACCCCTTTGAGAGGTCTGCAACCAGGGGGGTGAAACTCGTGTTGCAACAATAACTGTGCGGAGTCACAGGCACGAGGATAGAGAGAGGCAGTGTTCAACAACAACGCGTGCGATGTCACGGTGACACTGGAGTAAATAGGGGTTATTCAACATTAATCCATGCTTGTGTCACAGTGGTAACCCGGTAAGACTCTCCGCCTGTGTGCTCAGGTTTGAGGAGGAGTCTAGAGTTCACTCTTTTGAGAGTGTAGTGAGGCCTTGTGAGCCTGAGGCCTTGTGAGCCTGAGAGTCCTGCAGCAAACCAGGGCTGGCAGTCAGACTTAGCATTTCCCGGGTGTGTCGCTAAGTCTTGTACGGTGGGATCGTAGTTCGCTACAGATCTTTATATGCATAGTACACTACATATGTTTAGGGCATAAAAAAATGATAAATGTGTAATCATATAGGATCACGGAAAGTTTTATATGTTAATGGATTTGAACTTCTATGTTTTTTCCCTATAACTGTTTAATTGTTAAAATATCTGATGTTGCATAGAAATGAGATTGTTATCTGTTAATCTGCTATGTCATTAGAAATGCCCAGTTTAGTACTGTACTTATGCTTTATTTCAAATTTATATATCTGATGAGTTGTTTAGTGATAGCTAAGTGAAATGCTATTCACTGAGCGAGTAGGCTCATCCCTCTACGTAAACATTTTCAGGTCAGCATCAGCAACAGGAATCGGAAGGATCGTTTCATCCTAACGCCTAGTCTATAGAAGGTTTGTAGTTAGTCTAGTTAGAGTTCTCTTAGTCCTTTCCCCTCGATCCTTGGAACATGGTGGGTGAGAGAGAATGTGTATGTGGAATGTGTATAAAGATGTAAATTATTTGGTATGCTTTACCTTATGTCGAATAATGTAATATGATGTAGACTGTGTTTATATTTCTAGTCAGTTTAATAGAAATGCTTCTGCAGTTTGTTTAGCTTTAATTTACATCATAAATCTGGTTATCCTTTTAATGTCTTTAAAACATTTTAAAATGTGATGAGTGGTTGGATTGTGTGTAAATCCCATCCGTCGTGCCCTAATCTCGTGGTTTGTGGCTAGTGTGAGATCGGGGCGTGACACCAAAAGTCCACTCTATCACAGATTATGATATCTTATAACTTAGAAAGTCCGAGAGTTGGTCATAAGATGATGAGTCAACAAGCTATCTAGAAACTATTGAGGCACCAGAATATGAGAAATGACTTGAATCCATGGGATCAAATATGGACCCCATGTACACCAACAAGGTTTGACCTTGGTGGATCTGCCTGAAGGGGTAAACCTAAAGGGTGAAATTGGGTTTTGAAGAAGACGACTGACATGGATGGTAGTGTACAAACCTATACGAGAAAATTAATTGCAAAGGGTTTCAATCTAGTTCAAGGGTGATGATCATAATTAAATCTTTTCACTAGTTGCCATGGTTAAATCCATCAAGATCATGCTTACTATTTCATCTTATTATGACTATGAGATTTGGCATATGGATGAAAAAATTGCATTCCTTAACGGGAATAATTAGGAGGATGTGTGCATGACACAACCTAAAGGTCTTATAAATCCATATAATGCAAACAGATTTGATAAGCTATAAAGGTCAATCTATGGATTGAAGCAAGCTTCTTAGAGCTGGAATCTTTGATTTGACAAGACAATCAAAGAGTTTGACTTGAGTCAGAATGAAGAGGAAATCTATGATTACAAAAGATTGAGTGGGATCATATTTACATTTCACATGATGATGGGGAATAACATCCTTATACTGCAAATATTAAAACATGGTTGAGAAGTACCTTCCCTATGAAGAGTTGAGGAGAAGCTTCTTATATGATAGGAATTGAGATCTATAGAGAGGGATCTAGAAAACTTCTTGACTTAAGAAATATCACATACATTGTCAAGATGTTGAAGGGGTTCAAGATGGAGGATGAAATGAGAGAAAATCTGACCATGTTCCATGGAGTTACTCTCTCAGGAGCATAATGTCCTAGTTCTTGTAAAGAACAAGAACACATGGATAAATTCCATGTGCATTCGCCATTGGATCTATCATGCAATATAATGTACCCATCCTATTGTCTCGTATGTATTGAACATGATGAGTGGATATCTGTCAGATCCTAGTGAAAGTCACTGGACTGGCATAAAGAACATCCTTAAGTACTTGAGAAGCTCTAGAAGGATTAGTTCTTTAATTATTATTATAAGAAAGAGTTGGGTGTAAAGAGTTACACCAATGCAAGCTTCCAAATTGACAAATAAAATTATGGATCACAATCTAAATTTTTGTTTGACCTTAAAATGAGAATAATAAGCTAGAGAAGTTCTAAGAAAGAGACAGTTGATTAAATTCTACAATTAGAAAGCGAGTATCTTAGTGTTATGATAACAACATAAAACGTTGTACGGATCTAGAAGTTCATATAAATGATGGTATACAATCTCTCCTTTTGGCCAAATCAAGGCCTATCATAGAATTAAACATTAAGAACTCTTAGGTTATCAAGACCATACTCAACTCGACCCACTTGAAGTGTTAGATCCCTCACCTGGCTTTATGGTTAAACATGCTTGATTAATCTAATTGGTGCTTGATTCCTTAATCAAACCCTAACTTATGATTGCTATCATGTGATAAACCTAGGTCTCAAATTTGGTCCAGTTTGGACTTTTTGCTCAAGTTTTGCAAATTATGTCCTTTTATGGACATTTTTGCAATTTCCCATATCTAGGGTTTTATCTGTATTTTTCATACATGCATGTTATGCTCATAGTACTCTTCATAATGTTTGATACAATTTCACCCTTGGATGGTTTGATGTACCATCATATGTTAGCTTCTTTCTCTTGTAGGTTGAAAATCAATGGATTTTTAACTAAGTGTTTAATTAGATGGTTCACCATGTATGGTGAGGATCCAATGGTTTCACCAATAGGGTGAAGGATTTGATGGTTCCTCCTTGTAGTTGAGGATCTAATGGCTTTGCCTTGAGGTCCTTAAACTGATGGTCACACTAGTTAAGGTACACAATCCAATGGAAGATCAGGGTTTTCTATTTGGCCAAGTATGGTGCACAATTCGATAGGTTCTCTAATGATACATCTTGAGGATTTCACCAAGGCATGAACTGGTGGAAATATTTTGTAAAAGATTTTTGATATGCATGGATAAGATGGGTTTTGACTTTTGGCACATGGCAATCTAGGTTTTCAACCTTTTAACTACCTTTCTCTTTCTTCTTGGATGTATATACCCTTCACCTCTCTCCCAAATGAACCTTCTCCATGTCCCTCTTGGTCTTGTTACTAGAGAGACCTAAACTCATTAGTTTGTGGAGGAAGATCTCCTTGGAGGACGAATCTTGGGTGGAGCTTGGATGCATCTTATTCTAGGGTTTGGATCAAGCAACTCTAGGGTTGTTTGAAGACAACTAACCTAGTTGCTTGCCTTCTTCATGTAAGATCTTCTTCTCTGATCTAGTTTCCTATCTGTTTCTTTCTTCTCTCTTCATTCATGGGTAGAATACTAGAGTTCATGATGGAAACTCATGCATGTGGTTGAAGAAACCCTTTTCTTCTCTCTTTTTCCCTAGATCTACCTTGTTCTTGAGGAGATGGGCTGTTTTGGAGCTTTAGGAGTACAAGCTAGGGTTTCATCTTTTTTTATTAAGACACCTTTTCCTGTCTGGACATTCGTCTTCATCTAAAGGTGAGTTATATAACCTTTAAACTGTTTATTTCTTTCTTTTAACTTGCTCTATATATATCATACCCTAGAACTTGGTGTTATGGAGATAGATGACCTTATGTGCAATACTTTATATACATGCATGATGGTTGTGAGTTGTTAATAAATCCTTAAATCATATGAACATGGACGTCTTGTTTTGGATAGTATTAAACAAGGTTTACTTAGTGTAAAGAAGTGGTCTTCACTTAGTGTAGAAATTGTTGGTTTTAGTGCTGAAATTGATTGTTATACTTAGTCTACAAAAAGATCGTTTTGTTTTTCCCTTAAAATGATGGTTTTACTTAGTGTGCAAATCAATGACTCTTCTTAGTCTTTAAAGTGATGGACTTTACTTAGTGCTTGGTTGTTGATTTCACTTGGTGAATGAAACGACAATTTCACTGAGTATAGAAACTAATGGGTTTACTTGGTGAATAAAATGATGATTTACCTAACACTTAATATGATGGACTTGTTGTCTATAATGTTTTGATGGTTTTGTTTTGGGCTAAGTCCACTAAAGATTTGATGGTCTTGTTTTTGGTTAAGGGATAATGAAATGATGACATGTCTCAGTATTTGCCTAAGTGTGTTAATGAACTGATGGTTTACCTATGTGTGCTAATTTGTGACACCACTTTCATCCACATTGTTGCATCTTTCTTATAATGGATAATATATGATGGTTAAAACTTCTATCTTCTTCTGATGCTGAAGTGATGAATGGATAATTTCATAATTCTAAAGGTAACTCTATAATGTTACTCTTAGAAATATCAAAAATCATATGATGGATGAAATCTCATGCTAAGCTTGTATGCAACAATCATGATTGTGTCATGTGGAACCCTTTATAAAAGTATGTAAAGATAATGATGTCTTGTAGTAAAGTAATTTTGAATGGTCAAAATTGGCCTTTGGGCTTGTTTGAGCCCCAATGGAAGTTTAACCCTCTTCATGGGTGATAATGGACTGGTATACTGAGGTTATGATAAGGGATATGTCTCATATGTTTTATATCTTTTGGAATTGTTATGCACCAATGATTTTGTAGAAACAAGTTAGGGTTTGTTTGTAACTTGATTGATGCAGTCTAAAATCACCCAACTAAATTAACTAATAAAGTGAAACCCTAACCATTTAGGTACCCTGATCTATAGAACTATTCCAATGTCATGACTTGTTGGATAGTGAAATGAGTATTCTAGAAGGGAAACTCAGATTCATATACAATTGAGTATATGCAGGTGCAAGGAGGGTATATCCTTGTCATCTTGATCCCAAGGTTTTGGAGAATGGTAGAGGTCATGTCTCGAATGAATATCTATATACATGTGATGTGGTTGTGGATGGTTATGGTTGTACCTCAGATTTTAGGGTTGAATACCATGGTTTCTAGTGTCATGGTATGTGTACCCAGGGCGGATTAGGTTGATTGTAGTTTGACCGATGTGTCACTACAGCGGACTCGTACTGACCAAGGGGAAGAGATCTTAGGATTACAACTCCCCTAGATCTTGTATGGAGCCGATTGTGACTTCACAATGGTCAGCTAGTAGTTTGAGTGGTACGCCTTAAACTACCCAAGGCTTAATAAAATATGTAACTCAATTGAGTAGCACATCTGTTAGTGTTTTTTAGTGATTCACATTGGATGATTACCCTTTATTTTCCTCTTTTAGTATTTTAAATGAAGAATAATGCAGTAAGAGAAATCAACTGTACATACAGTGTTATATTTGTATGTTCCTTCGACTATTATGTCAATCTGTTGTAATGAATAAATGTTTTTGGATTTATATCTCTTGTTGGTATATGGGTCTCACTTTGTGGGTCACCACATATTTTTAGGTGATCGTCAACAACGTTGTCAGACCCATGGTAGCGAGGAGGATCAACTTGGAGATCCATAGAGGAAGAAGGTCGGCTAGTTGTTTAGTGTGTCCTAGAGTTGTTCATGTACACTCAAGTCTGGATGGGGAACTTTTGCATATATTGTTTTATCGACTCAAGTTTTGATAATGTATTGATGTTTGTACATGATGTATATATGTGGACAATACCTTTTGTATACATGTTGTGGATGAGGCCACAAAATAGTTGTAAAGATACCTGGTACTTTATATGGTTTTATGCAAGATGATGGACATGCATGTGAATATTCTTGGACATGTTTAATAAGTTTAATTTAGTTTTAATTTTGTACCTTTTTAGTAATATGATTAACTTAGTGATCAGTCGTGTTTTGGTTTTGAGTAATCTCATTTAGTGTGGCGGGTTGCCACATCAAGGGTATCATATAGAGTCATCAGAAGGTCACTTATTTTATTACATGCATGGCAAGACAAAACTTCAAATGTATAAAAAGAACTCATCGTTCCTAAATAGTATTTTTGTATTTATATAAATTTTGACAGGATGATAGCTAGTTTTATTTAGGAAAATATCATCAAAAGAGAAATTCAAATTGAATAACTCATATACTTGTAGGGTGTCGTTGTTTATAAAAATACAACCTTCAAGCACATCTTTCCATTAAAAAATGAATCTATACGTGGATATATTAAACTATCATATTTCTAATATCAAGAAACTTGTTAGTGAGTCAAGATATAACATGAGCTTCTTATCCTTATGATACAAGTTCAGAATAACACAAACTTTAAATGTTTTACCATTTTAGGAGAGATTACCTCGAGATAAGAATTTACGTGTATAAGGTAAGTATAAAATGCATCAAATGTTATATCACTTGCCTTGCTATATTGGAAACAAGTCCACTTAAAGAGGGCACCAGGGAATATTCAAGTTTCACAATAGGTCCCAAATGTAACAACAACCTCTCCAAGATCTAAATTTCTCCTCTCATGGATTTCTACGATTGTAGATCCCTAATCTAAAGGAAACTAGATCGATAATAGGAAAGGAGTAGGGCATAAGGCCATGGTAGTCCAAACCCTAATGGAAAACCATCAAGAAACGGTCCAAAGAGGAAGAAGGTGAAGTATAAGCAAATATCACGAAGGATAGAAACTCCACTTACTTGAATTTAGGTTTAGAAGATGTAAGAAAGAGTGTCAATCTTCCCAGGTGAAGAAGAAAGGAAACAAGCAACAACGTCTATGAATATTGATGAAAGCAGACTTTTTATCATTTGCATCAAATAATAGCATCTCGCACTGCTCCAACACCTTGTAAAAGTCACACAAATGAGAAGAAGTAGATAAAAAAATGGGGGAGTATCTATAGCCCTATAAGAGAGATAAAAAGGTAGCCAAAGTTGTCCAACCATTAGTCAAGGATCCATAGTTTCATCGAAAGCTAACTTCAAAAAATCATAAGCAGGCAGGGGCAAGATATTCTTTGTAGACAACCCCATCCTTCCATCAGTATATGAGGACATCAACACCATCAATGAACATTGTTGGTTTTGGTCATTAGACTTAGCACACTAGAGTTCCATTGGTAGGCATCCTCTAAAATCTTTCTTAGTTTCTAAACATCATCAAGCCATTGGTTCTCAGCTCATACTTTCATTCGTAGGTGCATCATCCAATTTCAATGGTATCTGATGCTAGAGGTAATTTTTGTCAGTCCTCCATAGATGAAAATTTGGCATCCGTCTAGTAGACAACTATTGAAAGAATGGAAATATCAACAAGACCAACCATTTAATAGGTATTAAACCTATGGAAAATTGGATAATGCCATGGGTTCTCAACCTTTGAAAAGGCATAACACTTCCATCATACCTCAAATGATGGAAATGCAAGATATTCCATTGGTTCTCCTCCAATGGGAAGGCGAGATACCTGATTAGATGATCTAAGTCCACCCTAGAAAGTCTAATCAAGAGGGAGAAGAGAGAGAAACATGCTATGTGCAAATTATAAGGAATCACAAACATGGAGAAATTTGCACATAGAACCCTCAAGAACATGATATCAACCAACTAATTACGTACCAAAATCAAGAATGTGATTAAGCATCCAAACACTTGATTAAGACAACCAAGCATATTTAGGAAGTTAAGCTAGGTCAGGGGTCTTATAAAAAAATTTCTCATTCTTGAAGGATTTCGTAATGAAAGTTGGATAGCTAAGAACTCTATGGGTAAAGGGGTATTTGTATATATCTTTTTGAAGGTAGTTTCACCACATCCAAGATCAAGAAACAAGCTATCTTGTCTAGGTCAAATTTGATGAAGAGGTGTTGATTTAGATAAATATATAATAAAAGATAAATGATTAAGCAGACTTATGTCTATCTTGCCAATTCTAAGATAGTCGCTTCCTGTAATCTCAATTTATTGTGATAGAATGACAATAGTTATAAAATTAAAAAGTTCTAGTTATAACAAAATATAAATCAGACAAATCCCAATCACTCTAAAGTATGCATCAGAGTTTTGTTTAATGTAGTTGTTCATTATATTAGCACCAAAGACAATATTATTGATCATTTTATTAAGGGACTATCTATAGCCAGAGTGGATAGATCTAGTTTGGAGATAAGACCAAAAATCAAGACATATTTATAGTTGTAAGTAAACCAATCTAGCTGAATGAAGATCTCACTAAATAAGTTCAATATCATAATGAAAAACTAATAAAAAAAACCAAAATAGTATACTTTGACAAAAAATATTCTGGGTATAGCACATCTTTGAAAATAATCCCAACATAGCCCACTTTGGTCAGAAAACGCCACATAAATTGGCGTGTTTAAAGTCCAGAAAGTGAAAACACCATTCAATTTGGAGCTTTTAATATAAAATAAGAGAAATAAAAAAGGATTGAAAATGCCAAAGCAAGTGGCGCTTTCACCCCAACTTTGTGGGTGAAAACGCCACTTGCTTTGGTGTTTTCATTCCTTTTTTTATTTTTTTTTATTTTTTTTAAAAGCTCCAAAATGAATGACGTTTTCACCTCTTGCATGTATAAAATGCCAATTCAAGTGGCGTATTCTCACCAAAGTGGGCTCTATTAGGAATTATTTTCAAAGGGTTGTTATACCCGGAATATTTTTTACAATGTGCTATTTTAATTTTTTTCCAAAAACTAATAGACGAAATTATGATACTCGAACAAAGTTTGTCTCTTAATAATCTGTGTCCGTCTCCTAAAAATGTGTATGTGTCATGGACTACAAATTAGTAAGAAAATCATTCAATGAATGTGATCATCTTTTAATACATGATGTTAGTAGTACATATTTGTGGATGTCCAACTAAGTTATTGATATTCTGAGGCTGCATTGGTTTGTTTTCTAAAATAAATCATGAACCACGATAAGAATACTTGGCCACTATATAATTAACCCTACATAGCACTAGGATATCTTTATTGTGTATTTACCAATAAACACCTTTTACACCCGAGGTTGAGATTCAAAATGTATCCTCACCTAGTTCTCATAAAAATATTGTTGGATAACTTTGATAGTTGTTCAAAACCAACGGTACCACTAGCAATTTTAGTGAACACTTTACTCTTAAACTTATTGGGGGTAACGTTTCATCCTACGGAATATGAATTGTATCGCAAGGACGACCATCTAGATTCTCCGGTTCAGTGCATCAAGTTATATGGTGGAGTATGCCGTGAACTCTCGGATGTGTGGTAAAATACGAAGCGGATACATCATGTACGTAGTTGTATGTGGTATGTGTATCCGTGTCAGATTCGAAGTCAATGAACATGCAATTTACTAATTGATGTATCAGATCCAAAAAATGTGAACGTGGTGTATATACCTCCTCGGTGTTTGAGGCACAAATACTTGTTGTTAACCCTACTCACTGTGTGGTGGAGGCCGGTCCTCCGAGCATATAGTTCTCTTCTTCCTCTTGTTGTTGCGTTCTAGGGCTGTTTTGTTCTACGGTTGTCGTTTCTGCTCATTAACTTCTTTCTAAAAGATTATGACGTGCTTGAAGTAGTCGAATGTGTGAACGTTCTGTAAGAGAAAAGGCAGCCACCTGATCACACATGTGGTGGCCTCTGAATCCTTTCAAACATCTTGTTCGGTGTAATTTCATCTTGTTTTTCTTTAATCATTTCATTGTTTGATATAATGTTTTCTATTAACTCTTGCTTCGAATATACTCATGTTGACTGTCGTCGCTAGCTGCAAAGACATTTAAAATTACATATTATACGGTCTGTATTTTCAGCAGGTATATTTGGGGACTGTTCGGCTCTATATATACTTTGGAAATCCTGATATTAAATTATATAAAAATCGGTCAAATAAACAATCAGCTTGCTCTACTTATATTTAATTGGGTAGTTACTCTGGCTGCAGCCAGTACCCGTCATTCTGCAGTAAACAAAACCCTTGTCGACATACGGAGACCTCTCAGCACCCTGACCAACTGTTGGTTGGGCGAGTTCAACAAGTCGCTTTCACTATGGAGAAATATACAATATTATTGTTTATAGACTTCCGAAGCTGATGGACGAACCGATTTTGATTCAAATTATTAAACAATAAAAAGATTGGTGTCACAACTTGTTGTCCGTCTGCATTTTATCTCATTATAATTATTTTCTTCTATAATATATTACCAGGTGAGATTGGATCTTGAAAAAAAAAATGCATAGCACTACCCAGGCTGCAACTCCTCCAGCTTCGGCGAGGCAGCAGAGATGGTCTTGTTGTTAGTTTAGTAGGGATACCAACCAAGCTAACACAACCGTTTGTAGTTTTGGTGGGTCGTATCAAAGGGTAAAATGGTTGTTAAGTGATTGTCTGATGCTTCACATATATAAATTTTAACTCTGATGCCATTCAGAGCTGATGCCAACCCATAATATAGAATGATACTGATGGCGTAACGGGCCTTGATCAATCATAATTGAATACGTAATACATCAAGAGGTCATTTCATCATTATTAGTCACCATCATTCGGTTTATATAGTAGCAGATGAGGTAGAGGAGCCTGCCGTTGACATCAATTGGACTTGGATCGAGTGGGACATAGAGGGCGTGCGCGCGTGTAGGGAGTAGGATTTGGACCGGGAAGCTTTTTTTTATATAACTGAACACACGAGCAAATAAAAAAGGTATTCCACGCCAACTAACAACGTACAATAGCATTTTTTGATGCACCAACCGCCGCTGGCGGCTGCTCTCTCACCCTAGTGTTACTAGGGTTTCTTCCTCCAGAGACGGCTGACTGGGGGAAGGGGGATTTGACCGCCGTAAAGCGGTGTCCCGCTCTCCCTCAGCCTCTTCTCGCCCGTCTTCAGCAGGGTCTCTTCTTCGGGAGGCGCGCGGGTGTGTTGTCTTTGGAGGCAGCAGTCTTCTTCCTCCCTATCGTGGAGCCCGGCTGCGACGAGTTTCCTACCTCCTTTCTCTTTTATTTGCTTTCTATTTAGACCAGGTTGGTCTCTTATTTTGTCTCTCTCATTGTTAATCAGCGCTTCTGTCTCTTCTCGTAGTAGATTTCTCTTTCTCGGTCAATTTTGTTGTAGTGTTGTATGGCAGCAAGTGTGGTGACAATATCCTTTTGGAACACCGATCTGGCGCAGATACTCTATCACATATACATACTCAGGTTGAAGGTATTCCTCATAGAAAGTTGTGTTAGCCAGCGAAGGAGAAGAGGGATCTATACATCATTGTTCTTATCAAATTCCGATATGAGTTTTTTTAGTGGTTTGTATGTGTGCTTGATCTTTGTGTGGTCATTTAGTTTATTTTTCTCCTCATGTAGATGCCTAATGGCTACTCCATAATAAAATTTGTCTTTTTAACTTTAAAAAAAAAACAACATACAATAGCGCACACATACCACCTTTTCCCGAAAACGAACGGTATCTTGGATATATTAGTGTTTAGCGACCACCGCTGGATTAGCACAACGACTCATCATTAGGAGAAAAACTTAGTTAAATTCAGCAAAACAATCAACGGTGAATTTGCACAAGCATGATCATTGTGCGATAGGAAAGCAAAAGGAAAATTGTTATGTTTTCATGTTTCTTAAAACATAAGAATTCATTAGATACCAAAACTTATTTGATCACTTTACAACAACATTTTGTGTTATGTTTTCATGTTTCTTAAAACATAAGTATTCATTAGATGCCAAAACTTATTTGATCACTTTACAACAACATTCTGTAAATACACGCTACTGATACTTGGTATTCGGGCTTAGGAAGTAATCCTCTAGCCCAAATGGCGTGTGCCATGGGGGATAGGTCAATGTTTCACTAAAATTTGATTCTATTAAAAATCTAAAACTAACATTTTCATTAGTAAAACGCTCGGTTGGCATCATATTACATATAAAGAACTAGTTTATGCACTTTTGCTCGTCTTCTATCTAATTTACATTAAACTAATATAGCATCTTGTTATTTTATTTTTTACCATCCACTCAATCATTAAGTGGCATGAATAATTTCAATTATACGAAAAGTAATCCCTATGAAAATGCAACTAAACTAACCAGTGACAGAGTTTATGTCCAATTTAAAGATATAATTATTATGTCTTATTAATTTCTTATTGAATTCTGCAAAAGAAAATAACCTTTTTTACGAAAACAAAATTATGTATTTATATATATTACTTATATAGAATAATTTGATATATTATTCCAATGTAAAAATTCAAATAATAAAACATTAAATTTTCTAATAACGTTTACGCAAAATCTAAATTATTTACTATAAAGTTTAAAATAAGAATAATGAGATGGAAGTATTGTCAAAATATATCTAATTAATACTACAAAGAAAATACCTTTTCATAAATGTCATAATAGTTTATTGACAACCTCTGGAGTGGTATTTGTTTTAATTGCAAAGTAAAATACTCACCTCGATATGATTTATTAAGGAAAAGTCTAATGATGAATTTGATTTTGAATGATTTGGGGATATCAAATATAACATTTTTCCATTCAGAACCAAATTTTGTTAATCTATTTTTATATAACAAAAATATGTTAGAATAGAAGAGAAATTCATCAATAGTCATAATAATTGTTTTCCAATTATTTGGCATCATTATTCTAGAGAAAAATGATCCATAGATTTATGAAAGTCATTTTATTTTCACTATCCCTTATGTTTGTATATATGATCTAATCCACCCTAACTATAAAAAAATCTTATCAAACATTATAATGCTTTAAATTTTTTATCACAGATCAAAAGAAAATCACACTTGTTGTGTTAGTTTTTATTGTAGAAGTGCCATCAATTATTATATAATTCAGTTTATTATTCTATTTGTGCAGACTCATGCTTGTTAACTATATATATGATTTATTTTTATCTTAATTTTACAAAATCATCAACTTAATATTCAATTATTTCTCTTCATACGTAAACAATATTAGATACATAAATAGGACAACAAAATTGTATCTATGCTCGTGAAATCATGCAGATACTTGTGACATAATACTTCTAATATCTATTTAAAACACGAAATAGTTACACATCATTTGAGGGATTAACAACCAGTACTTTCCTTTCTTAATACTTATTATCACAGTAATAAATAATAATATTTTTAGAACATACAAAATTTTCTTGGAAAAAAATATAAAATGAATTTGAACAACCTTAATTTATGTCATCAATCGAATGGATAAACTACATAATAGATATAATAAGATAGGTATTTTGTAACCATTCCTGCAAATTATGGAAAATATATGCTATATACTATGTTAGCATCTATTTAGTAGTTGTTGATTTTTATTTTTTATTGGACAAACAAGTTATAATTGTCATTTGAAAATCAGGCCATAGTAAGAAAGAAGATTATTTTCTCATGTATGTATTCCAAATTTCATAACATAATTTTTAAATATAGGCTTGTCTTTTTCTACATATTCTAAGGTGGATTGTGGGAAAGAGTAAATTGTCAGTGAATACTTTCCTCGTGCATTATTAGTTTATGAAAGATGAATTCCAACATGATTCTATAATTTCTAACATTTGTTAGTATTATAAATATCATTAGTTATAATTTATGGAAATAAAAAGAGTTATGTTTTAATATTGAAATGTTTTTTTATCATACTTTGCAGGGCATTTGTAGCTCAAAATATCAATGTAATAGTAAGTTTAGTGTCATATATAAAATAAAAATGTGAAATGTATGTATGTGATAACACTTACTAATTATGTAATATCCATATAATCGTTTCTATTTATGATATGAAACATACAAGCATAAATCTTTAATTCAAAATGTGAACTCTTTTTTAAAAAATGTTAAAAGAAACAACACTTATGATATATCACATTTATTAGTAAATAATATTTACATCCATAATATCCATATACATTTGATGCATGTATAAAAATTAAGAATTATTTTCAATTTCATGTAAGATATGTATGTTTTATATCATTTATGTCAATTTTTATATTAAATAGTTTCATAATAGATTACATGCTATGATACCATGACACTAAAAAGTATACAAAAGTGATTGACACTTGATATATAACATTTAAAAGTTTGAATGGAAATTAAATGTGTTCACATATTTTTCAATTTTCTTACATATCATACAATTTTCTAGTCGTTTATATGTTGTATGTAAAAATAGTTTACATAAATATACAAAATATACAATATATAATTAGTTCAATTAATATATTTTTATACTTTATACACTAATTTTGTATAACGTTTTGATTACATTATCAAAAACCTTACTATTTTAATGAATCCTAATGCAATGCACATATATTGCTTAATTTATGAATGTTATGTATGCCATATATTTGAGTATTTGGTTCCTTGTATACATGAATACACATGTTATGATTTTGTAATCCATGGATTACATATTACAGTGTTTGATAAGTCAGGATGAAGACAGTAGATTTGTGAAGACTTCCTAAATAACAAAAAGTTCAAAAATGCTTTACTCATATTTCAAAGTTTTAGTTTTCTCAGTGACACACAATTCTAACATAAATTCCAAAAATGCTCAATTAGTTTTTCATGTACTGATCATGCATAATCTCCATTGGCATGTCCTTTCTTAAGTTTTTTATAATGTTCCATATCAAGTCATCCAAAAAGGCTGAAAACAATAAGAATCTTATAAACCAGGACATGCTTGAATGTATCAAAATAGTGAGAAAGCATAAATTACAGAGAAGATTTTGTGCTTTATGTGAACCAACAATAAACTATTCATGTCAGTTTAATAACCATTCTAATGAAAAAAAAATAATTTAGTATCTACGACCATTGGAATAAAGCCACTAAACTTTCAATATGGAGGAACCAATAGAATGTTATGTAAAAATACCTACAATCTCTCTAAATATAATTAGAAATTTTAGTACCTTTTTTATTTCCAAGTGTTAGACAGATTTCTTAGAATGATATTTTCATTATCTTTTTTTTCTTGCTTTATTGCTTCTACTTCCTACACAATAGGTAAATACCAGGTCATCTTTATTGGATCGGATGATGAGCTCTAGAGGGGCGATGAATAGAGATAAAAGTATTTAAACAAAATTCATTAGACATTCAAGATATTTATAAGTTAATATGGAAAATATGAACTTTGAGTGTAATTAAAAATACATAGAAAGGATGTGAGAGATTGAATTAGTTCAAGAACAAACTATGTAGATTGAATTAGTTCAAGAACAAACTATGTATAGTGGTTCCAAATGCCAAACTAGGAGAGTGTAAATTCACTACCTAGAGAGGTCAACCTCTAGCCAACCATGTCTCTCGCTCCTTAAATTCCGTTATAAGAGTTACAACATATGACCTTCCTTTTCTGGGACAGGGATACCCAACCTTCCCTTTGAGGACAAGGGAACCCATAACCTACCAAAGGACTTACCTATCCATGACCGGGAGTCTTCTACCTCCCAAGGACTTACCTACTCTTGAAATGAGTATTCTTCCTTCATCAATGATTTACCCACTCTTGCAATAAATATTCTTCCTTGAGGAATTGGCCACTCTTGACTTGGATATTCCTCCTTTGAATTCACCTTCGCCAAGGAGAAGCTTTCACCAAGGCACTCCTTCCCTTATTCTTCTTCGCCTCTCTTAGATAAGAGAGAGAACCTTCGTCTTCATGGTAGAAAGAGAGCTTGGGAGGTGGAGGAAGTGAGGGCCTCATAAGATATACATGTAGGACTAGCTCTCTTACAAATCTCCTACTCATTCCAATAGATTTGGAAACTGATTAAGATTAAGAGTGGAAGTAGGCTCTTGGAGGCACTCAACTATAATATAGGGACCTTCATAGTGCTTGGCTAACCATGGGATGAAGTCTAAGGGGACCTATTTATAGTTGAGGATGCCTACTAGCTAGTAGAATCACTTAATGATGGATTCTAGTCATTTGGGATTTTACAACATATCTATATTTGAGTTTTGCAACATTTCAATGGCTAGAACATTTTTTCTTTACATTTCATACAGTGTGATCGGTTGAGTTTACTTTTGAGAAACTCGACGGATGGCACTATACAACAAATCAATTTTGAATTGTCTGTCGAGTTCATCATGGATGAAACTTGATTGACTGCTTAAAATTGATTTTCCAGTGCAGGGGTATTAATCAAGTTTGTCATGGAGAAACTCAGTTGGCCCTAAAAGTTCCCAAGCGGTCGAGTTTATCCTATATAAAACTTGACTGACAAACGTCCATGTGATGAATTTTGGAAAGTGCCATAAAAGTGCTTAAATATTTTATTTATGTGCTATTGACTTTTTATAAGTTTAATTACAAGTCATACTATCATTACAAGTGATTTACGATATGTTTCTAATGGATTTGAGGTATTTTCAATAAAAGTGAACTTGTATTGATTTTGACTCATTTTTCTCCAAGTTAGGATGTACAAGTTTAGGAATTTAGAGTGTGTATATACCTAATCTGAAATCACTCAAGTAGAAGCATTAGACACAAATAAGTAAAATGGTTAATCATCATCAAGATAAGGGTTTAATCAATTAGACCTTGAGTCAACAACCTTACATCGAAAATAAAAGAAGAGAAATAAGTGCATCAATTTATACTATTAATCACATACCAATCTCAGTTAGTTTGGAACATACTCATTATAGATATAAAGTTGAGGTAGTATGTAGTCTACTAACCTTGTGGGATTAAGTGTGTCCACTTAAATCATGACTTCATCTCTAATGTGTGATTGAAGGTAGGTGAATCTCAACATGTGCCTCAAAGTCAAATATCTTATTGTATAGATATCTTGATTTGTTGTTGGTTTATATATCATTTCCTCAAAGTGCAAAAGTATAAATGGTTCTATTTTTTCACTTCGTGCAAAGATGAAGAGGTTGCATGTTATGTAGTTGTTTGATATGTTGAAAGATATAATACATCTAAAAGTCTCATGCTGGAGTGGATACACATGCACTGGGAACCAAAATTGAAAAGAAGTAAAAGAAGAATTAAAGAAATATCACATGATCTTATGTACTGGTTCATCACCTTGATTTTTGACTTTAACAAGTTCTTCCATAATGAAAGCACCCAACACTATAGTTCTTCCATTCTGAAAGCGCCCACCACTACAGATCATACCTCCATATAATACATAATTATGCATGCATATAGCTAACAAAGTGAAGTCAAAACTGACAAGTAACATCCATGAGAACAACGTCTAGGAAATTGACCAAAGAGGCAACAAGAGATTTAGGACATTGGCAGATGAGTCGTCACACAAATTGGCAGAGGGGAGCCATTTGTATGAAATGTCTAGGATATGGGCAAGAATCACAATGTTTATGCTTGCAATCCATGTTAAAATACATTGAGAAATCCTCTATATACGTCTCCTGCATTACCGATGATGCCACAGAGAATGTTTGATTGATTAGCTAGCAGAAGCTCCAAAGTCCAAACTCAGTGAGTGTGTACATATTCCTAGACTCAATGATGTATTTCAATATCATAAGGATTTTCGAGAAGAAGATGTACCCATTGTCCATAATAGACAAAAAAATAAGAATCTAGCTACAACTATACTTGAGAAGATGTACTCGCTGTCTATTGTCACAAATGCAAAATGCAAGCAATCTAGAAGAAGCAACCACCGCCCCAGAAAGTGTACTGTAAAAAAAATGAGCCTTGCAGTAAGCATGATCTTCATGAAAAATTCTACCACACCCACCTGGATGCCTATCTGGAGCACAGTACTAGTGCGGGAAACACTATCTTTATAATATTTAATAGCAGGAAAGTAAGAAAAAATGTTTCCTTCTTAATTTTCATTCCCTAATGAATCTTTTGATGAAATAAAAACTATTAGAATCCTTATGAAAAATACTTTCAAACAAAACTAGTATTACTATATTTAAAAAATATATATGAAAAAATATAGTACTTGTGCCTTGAGTACAATACTTTATTTTGGAGTATTATACATGAATAAGTAAAATATTCATATACTCCCAACAATGGAATAGTGTATCCCACAATATGGGTACAATATAATTATTATTTATGTGAGTTACTAATAATATTTTAAGGTACAATATCTATGTTTTGGGATACATTACTCTCATAATTACAGTACATCAACAAGTAAATATGTTTATTGTACCCTCGAAACGAGGGTAATGCACCCCAAAATACAGGTATTGTATTTTTCTTATTTATCTACCCAAGTATAATACCAATATTTCGGGACATTATTCTCATTTTGGGGTACAATACTAAGATTTACTTGTTGATTATTGTACCCCAAAACGTAGAGTATTGTACCCCGAACACAGGTAATATACATTAACACGTAGGTGATGTACCCCAAGATGGGAGTAATGTACTCAAATATGAAACTATCAATATTTTGGTACGATGCCCCTTATTTTAAGTATTGTACTTTTTATACTTACCTCATCTATTTTTTGTACTTTTATCATATTATTCTTTTATTCAAAATATGATAATATTGGTCTGGTTAAAAAGTATTTTTTGTGATGAATCTATTGCTTTTTATTTTGATTAAAAATTCATTATAGAACAAAAGATATAAATAAAACATTTTTCTCTCTCTTCTATTTTTATCTTTTTACTTTTTCTGCTATATCAACAATTAACCCTTCTCAAAAACCGGTCGGTCAGCGATGGTAAAAGGGGTGTGGGTAGCGTAACTCATCTACATAGATAGATTGTCACCCCAATAAAATGGTTAACACGGAACCAAGCGATACCAAAGGCTGCAGAAGCGTAGTCTTCATAAATAGGTATAAAGAAATTCCTCGAGTGCAATGGATAGAGATGAGAGTCCATCTCCTAGATATAATGTGAGAGATGATCATATATTAAAATGAAAAAAGATGAACATGTGCATTTGGTAGAGTTCAAAGTCTATGTCAAATAGGTAATGTGAAGGATGGAAATTAGTAGTGGCACTTAAAATTATAGAATAGTAGACAAAAATAATATAGTATACTACAACGCACACTCTAGATAATGAAAAGTGAATAGGTGAACTATTGTAACTATATTTCAATAGTTTACTTCTTAATCACTCAACTTGTCACTACTACATGAATTACTAAAATTCAAGGATAAGTTCTGAAGAAATACTTGCCACTTTCCAATCAATATGAGTTGCTCAAGATCAATGCTTGATTAGATAGTTTGAATAAAAATTTGATGTCCAATAATAGATGGCGAGATCCTATCTCTTACCAATAAAGAGTCACTACGAAAGATATGACATATTGTGTCAGATCTTTTTTAAGAAAAACCAATGGTATTATCTATAGTGATGGTTCTACATAGTCAACCACCACAGATTGACTGAAGGGGCTCCAAACGTCGCACCAATAAAAACCAAAAGCAATACACTAATTCTCTACTCCATACGAGCGGAAGCCTTATTACAGTATACTTAAGGATCAAACCCAAAGGATAACCTTTTAAAGTAGTTATATAGATTCATAAGTATTAATAGTAATATTTATCACTGAGTAGTTAAAATATTTAGTTAAACAAAATTATTGACAAAAGCAACGAAGATTAAGGAAGTAAATAATAGGTAATAAAGAGCACCGGGTCATGGTGTTTCTCTACCTGAGCCTGCATAATTATCCTAACAAGATCTAACTCTCCAATAGTCATTGCCAAATTGAGGCTAAGTTGTTGCACCCTCACAGGATACAAGTCTCCACCTAGTATAAACTCTCTTGAAACCGACCATCCTTGACACCCAAGTTTATTGTCTATACCAACCAAACTCTCATACTTACGACTGACCATCCTTGGAACGCAGAAGATCATAGTCCAGTCTCCTCATTATCCCCTGCTGATAGCTCAAAGGGATAATAAGATCATTCTAGTGTTCTAATCACACTCACATAAAACTACATATCCATGATTATAACATATATGCAAAACAAGTCATCAATTTGTAAAGAAAAGCATTGAGAAGAATGATGTTTTATATAGAAACTAAATTTTCAAGTTTAGATACAAGTTAAGATAAAATACATGCAATCGAGGCTAGTCCCCATGCCCCACAAGGAGTATGCTCACTCATGGTGAGGGACAACAGTAAAGGGATAGTGGGAACTATGGAGAGAGTCATGATGTCTGGTACAGGAAGACCAATCTCTCCGCCATAGCCGCCGCCTCCTCGCTCCTTTCTAGGGTTAGTGTTGTACAATGTGGCTTCTAATCACCAATTAAAGACCCTTTTGATGGACGATAAGGGTTTCCTTTTATAGATGCATTCTTTGCCTCCAAAACCCTAAGGTTGAATGCTTGTGGTCAAAGTCATCTAATTGCATGGCCCGTACTCTGTCCAACAAGAGACTCACGTGGGTTACTCAATTTGGACCTCGCATCCGATTCTCTGGCTGACCAATATGGAACGAATCGGATGGACTGGATGCTAGGAGTGTGCATCAGGACATCAAAATCAAGAGGACTTCGGACGAAGAGCGGCTCGAGTCAGGCGAATGGAAGATCCACTCGCTTGATTAGGTAGTTGGAAGGTGATTAAAAGGAAAGCTTTTGGGCCTTTCTTACCTTGAGGTGTAGCATCATTAGGGCTTAATCGTCCATATGGGCATTCTTACACAACCTTGGCTGATTTTGCACGCTAAAATGCATTAAAAGTTCAGAAAAGGGAAAATAGTTGCATTTAAGTGAATATAATGCTAAAATTAGGAAATAGAAACACAACAACCCCTAAAAAGTGAGTAAAATAATATGTAAAAATGCATATAAATATACTCATCAAACTATTCCATACTTAATCCTTTGCTCATCCTGAGTAATAATTGATTCGAAGTTCAATGTCTTCCTCTCCTAATCTGATTAAACCTTATGGTTCCCTTTCCACCAATCATGATCAAGCAACCCTAATCCTTGGGTCACATAGTCACATTTGGATATTCCCCTACTAGGGCTTGTTCCTCTAATCGCTAGACCCCAAAACCTACAAAGAACTACTTTCATATCTATAATACTCATGATATGTCCGCACAAGTGGAAGTAAGCACAACTCAAGGCTATTTGGCTGTTTAGGGGAGAATTTTGATAAGTCTCCTGGGTATGAAAATCAAACAAAAGGGGGAGAAAGACATGACATGAACCTGATTCCTTGATCACTCCTCTATTCGACTTGAGATCTCATTTGAGATTCAGTTATTTTATTCATCTCTCCTCTATTCAACTTGAGACTTTTTGTTTGTTTACAGTTACATTGACCACATGTTTTCATTTTTGGATCATTGGCGTCTTTTATTCATGCATGCCTGTGGACGAAAATTTAAAAGAGAAAGTATTTATGGAAGGGATGCCACCCCGAACTCAGGTTTGGCATATGGTGGGAATTGAATTTTTTTTGTGGATGACAAAGAGGTAAGAGGTGATGGAAGAAGAATGAGACCAAGAGGTTGACTTGTGATTCTCCATTTTATTGTTGCATTGGAGTTAGATCATCATATTATATCAGTTAATTCAATTAATGTTGGGTAAATGAGTGTTCATGAATATTGTTCAAGTTATGTTGGAGGCACATGTGGCTTGACCTTTCGGATTCCATCTTCTTATCGTCTCTTCCTAGGGAGAGGGATGCTTAGTTGTTGTCACCAAGGCCCAGAACTGTTCAAAACATGTTTATTCCTTAAAAAAACCTTTTGCACGGGTTAGCTTGAGAAAAAGAAAAGGGAACAGTTCATTCATATATTCTCCATTTTTAACATAAATCAAAGTGACCGACTAGATAAAGGTCACAACTCACATGAGAAATTGAAAAAAAACAAATGAAAAATAAGACAAATGCAAATAATGGATGGAAAAGAAAAAGAAATAAGTGTTTGAGGATGAGAAAGGTCATGGGTAGAGTTGAGGTGGTAGAGATGACATATCACCCACCCTCCACCCCCAATTACAAAATTCTACTTGTCCTCGGGGAGAAAGAAGTTAGAGATGGAGGGTAATTGATATGAAGAGTGGGGGATTTAGAGATGGAGGAGTAAGCCATTGACGCTTGCCCAATAGCACATAATAGAACCTTAAGAGTGGGTTCATCTTCCATCAGAAGACTGCTTGATCCTTTCATGGTCATGGCCACCAGTTGCCATGATCTTCATTGGTGGAGGCAATGTTGCCCTTGGTTGTGTGTCCCATTCTTCGCAGTCTGTGTCTAGCCAATGACTCACTTCTAGGGTGATGGCTTACTAATCATATAACCAGTTGATCGGCAGATCTGGGTCTAGGGTTGGCATCCCCCGTCAATGCATTGGATGCACAAATCAGAGATCCCATGGGACGTATGTGTCCTGGGAATAATGGTGGAGTAGATCTTGATTATAAGGGATCTCGTCAGTTACTTGAGGGTTACCGCCTCCTCGTCAGAATCTGTCGTTGGCATTGATTTTCTTTGCTTCCATTGAAGGTGTTGATGTGGGAGAGTTATAGAAACTTGGGTTGTGCTTAATCATCAGAAAGTTATGGTATTATCAAGCATGTGTGATGCTCATTGTAACATACCAAAACTTGGGTTTATTTGCAATTTAAACCCTATTCAATATTTCCCTTTCTTTTATATCCATTTTGGTCTTTTTCCAAAATTGTCTTATCTTTTCTATCCTTTTTGTTCTCAATATTGAAATAGAGTAATATTTAATGGTTTGGAATATATTTGTTTCACATTTTTGCCAACATATGGATTTATGAACAAATACCTCAATTAGTGTTTTGATTAGAATCTAAAATGCAAAATGACCACTAATGAGAGATAATCAGTAGATTATGTTAATGTAGAGTTTTAATGGTCTTTTGGTACAAGGAATAAAAGATAGTATGGTTTTGAGTTAGTTAATGTAAGGAATAATCCTCTTTTCTTTCTCTCTCCTCCTATGTGGCAATGAAACATGTAGGGAATAATGAGGTGAGATATGACTCTTAGAACTAATATATGATGTCCATTTTGAATATTCACCCAAAGATTTAACTAGAAAACCTTTTCATATTAATTCACCCTTTTTATACATTAATATACACATTAATGGCCAATATGGTGATTAAGGGCTAAACCATTAGAAAAACCGATATTTAATTGTATAGGAATATTCTAGACACTAAAAATAGCATGTGATCCAAATTTGGATTCCAATTATCAATATTAGACCCTTTAAATGAATTAAACGAGTTTGTATAAAGTGTCACTAAGGTTTTTAAATTTGATTTCATTTACGCGTGGATTTAACCTATATTTAAGTCATTTATTAGCATCACACATTACTTTTCTTCAGTCAGTGGACACGCATGATCCCAATCATTCAATCCTCGATCCAACTACTAGGAAGTCATCACCTTCCTCAGTAACATGCGGGACAAAAATGGTTTTACAGTGATTACTCCCTGATCAATTTCTTGGTCTATTCTTCATCATTTTACTTAATTCATTTTCCTTAGAGTATGACGTTCTTCACCATTCAATTAGAGCTGTCATTCACCCACTAACTCCCCCTATAGATGAAACACCCAATGTTGGACTTTGGGTTCTCTCACGGCCAACTCGACTAGGCCCTACATCGCCACCCCACCTATAAATAGTGATGCCAGTGCCTTCTCCGATACCCAAGCAACCATTTCCTCGCTTCAATTTGCTCAAATCATCCTCGCATAGCCACCACCATCCCACTCTCTATCGTGATTGTGCCATGGTTCTTGGACTATCGGTGGTGCCAACATACTAATTGTAGGGCTAGGTGAGTTCGGGATGCCCTTAGCTAGCTTTCTAAGCCTTTAATTTCTCCTTCCATCACGATTTGTATAATCGCCCAAATGCACTCCGACCTACTTCACATCCATGGTGCGGCATGACCTTGGGGATGAATCCTCTAGGTGATTTCACAGTTCTACCCTCGCCTTCTTCTCTTTCTTTGTTTTCCCCATGAGGGCATGTTCATCTTTTCACTCCATTTGATTTCGTGCTTGATCGGGACCACACGGGTGCTGACCCGTGATCTAGATGTGTGTGATTGGGCTAGGTCACATAGGCCCTGACCTCCTTTCTTTTTCTTTTTCACGTAAATTCTCACCCATGTGGCTTTTTCTTGTGTTTTTATTGGTTAGTTCTTCAGAAATTCATAGTAAATCAAGTATATATAAAAAAATGCATAAATAGTCATTAGAAAGGATTTTTCACAAGGAATCTGATTTGATGGTTTTCTAGTCATGTTTTTCCTCCCTATTCTGATGTTTATCAGAAACACTATCTTATTTATATAAAAATCCCCAAAAGTTGTAACAAATTCATTTTAACTCCAAATTTAATAAATAAATATGTTTTCTTAATCAGGAGAATCTAACTGATTGAATGGTCTATTTTTTTAGTCCAAAATCCAAGGTTTTCTTAGAAAGTCCAAAATTAGGGTTTCTTACACTTTATGCTTTATAAAATCCTAACACATGTGATATAAATTGTAGTTAGGTTAAAGTGGTCTTGGAATCAACTTAGTGGTGAAAGTGATGACTAGAACTCTACATTGATGTATGTGTATGTGCACTCTTACCCTTCAATTGGGAAATTTTATTATCAAACCCTAATATTCCCGATGAGGTGTAGACTTATCCTTTAATCTTTTATTGGCTTCTTTAGGCACATTTACTTCAATTATTTCTTAGGTTTTTACCCTTCTGCAATATTTCATTTATTTAATCTTCCATATGATTCTTTTTATAGCATGATGAATTATTGACTATATAGATAATGTAGTCTATTTATATACAACCACCCATAGTTGGGCATGTGATATTTCTCCCAGGGGAATGTGTTTACTCTCCCCACTTTTATACATATTTTAGGTGTTTGGGAATGTGTTACTCTCCCTCACCTATTGGTTGAGGTTAGGTAGGTGCCTCAACCCTATATTGGTTATTGTTGTCAAAACGTTATTCATTCATGCAACTTTATTATTGTTTCTCATGGAAGACTTCTTATTTATTACATGCCTCATACTTTTGACCCTCTTAGCATAGTAAATATTTATCATGCCATATTTTGGTTTATAATTTTCCTTATTCCTTTAATTGACACATACTTTATTTCTCCTCTTGTTGGGTGACCCCAACCACCCAGGTTTAGGATCAGAGTGCGTAGTAGGAACATGATGGACCAGCCTAATATTAAGGATAAGGAGTTCATCTTTTCATCTTGGACCTATCTCTGAAGTTGTTTCTTGGTGACAGATTGATATAGTTTAGTTTCCATCTATCTTAGATCATTTTTTTGTATCTATCATGTAAACCTTATTGGGATATTTTTGATGCACCCTTAAAGAAATTAAATATAGTCATTGTTTTATATTCTGCTTCTATTCATTGGTCTTTTGTTTACCATTATTAGTAAAGGGGTTTTTAGCCTTCTTTACAACATGGTATTAGAGCCCATGGTAGTCAGAATCTTGACTATTTCAATTTGTCTCCCTAGTTAGAACCCTTACCTTACATAGTTCCCCTATAGTTAAGATGTTCATCCTAGAATTGACTTATGATGAAAGGTTGATTTAGGAGCACATAGTTTCATATTATAAATCTATTTATTATGTGATGAACATGTTAGGTAGCTACTAGGACATAAGTTGAAAGAAAGGGTTCCTAGAAAGTGTCAGGATCTGGGGGCTGGCAAAATTTTCCTCCGCCCCACTAGCTTGGTTTACGAGGACTCCCGAATCCATATGACATCGGCCTGGCCTGAGCTGACACTGATTGTCTGAAACAACATACCTTTAGACAATAGTAATGTTAGACATCTATGTTGAGTACCCTTGGGAACCTAATATGATGACTTAGTTACCCAATAAAATTCCCTTATGTCCCATCACTTCATTATAAGATTCTTAGATTTTACATGATTGGGGTAGTCTATCCCTAAAACCTAGACTTTGAGGTGGAATTGATAGATCTTATATATGGTTTAGTTAGACTCACCATTTTTCCTCTAGGTTTAGTTTTACTTAGTAGGTCAAACCTTTTTAGGGGTGGAGTAATACCACCTCATAGAACATGAATATGCCGCTTTTTTGGTGATTTTGAGGACGGAATCCCTTTTTAGGGGGTTGGAATCCTTTAACATGCCGAAATCCAGACACTCTGACTTTACAAACCCTAACTCCATGATTAGGAGGTTAGTGTGCTTAGATCCTTAGATTTGATCAAAACAAGTTGTACTTATAACTTAACCTATTTGTTTATATACTAATGAATATATAATAAGTCATTTAATGAACATAGTTCATATGATTGAACCCGAATGAATACATAATGCACATAATATGAGTAACTCACATATTAATACAAATTATGGATACACATGATGTTGAACATGATATCAACCAATAAACCCAAATGATGGATGAGTAAGATAGGTGGAATCTAACCTTGGACTTAATGCATGCTAAGAAGGTATAACTGAAACATAATGATCATGTTGACCTAAACCCTAAGCAGTAATCATTTAGCCTTCACCAATACATCTTTAATGCATTTCATGATACATTAGTAACATTATGTGTCATAACCTAATCACATACTTTGATACACATAAATGGTATGTAATCACCTAATCATAGATTAATCAAATCATCAATATATGTAATGCATATCACCTTGTTCTCCAATACACACCTCATTAATCACCTAATCATACCTTGGTATATGAATCAATTCATTAATATGTAATGTGTTCCATCTTATTCACTAAAATACATATAGTGACTCAAAAATGGTTAATGAGTAATTTGATTCACGTAATATGCATGTATGGCTAATGTGGGATTGAATATGCTTATTTGGTAACAAGATGAGCATAAATATGAATAATGATTAATGATGACATCAATGTGAGTATGATACGTAATGTCACAATGTGTAATATATGTGGCATATTTGGATTAATTGTAGACTTAATAACTTGTTAGATAATATTATCTATTTAATGCAAAATAAAATGATATAGTTCAATTTGGTGATAATATATGGATAATGGAATTTGAATCCACATTATTAAGAATAATGAGCTAGTATATTAGTGGATGTTGAAATAATTGAGTAACGTCTAATGATGCTTAAAACTCTTAATGAGATAAATAAGGGAAATACATATGATTTGTGGATAATGTTGAGATGTAATTTTTTTACAAAAATGTGAATACAACATGACACAATAATAAGGATGATGAATATCATGTTTATAAGATTAAAAATGTTAATTATGTTATATCCCATATCTTAATAATGGTACCCTTAGTGATCCATGAGAACTTGATCTAGAGTAGTGCATATGAAGCCCTCGAGAAGTACCATAGATTAGAAATAACCACCTAGTTTCTTAGTGTTGGGATATTACGTACTCACTCTTCCTTCTTATTGATATTTCAGGGATGAAATCCTCATTAAGGGGTGGAGTGTTGTAACATACCGAAACTTGGGTTTGTTTGGTATTTAAACCCTCTTCAATCCTTCCCTTTCCTTTATATCCTCTTCCCTTTCCTTTATATCCTCTTTGGCCCTTTTCCTATCTTTTCTATCCTTTTTGTTCTCAATGTTGAAATTGAGTAATATTTAGTGGTTTGGAATATATTTGTTTCACATTTTTTCCAACATATGGGTTTATGCACAAATACCTAAATTAGTGTTTTGATTAGAATCTAAAATGCAAAATGACCACTAATGAGAGATAGTCAACATATTATATTAATGTAGAGTTTTAATGATCTTTTGGAACAAGGAATAAAATATAGTATGGTTTTGAGTTAGTTAATGTGAAGAATAATCCTCTTTTCTTTCTCTCTCCTCCTATGTGGAAATAAAACATGAAAAAGGAATAATGAGGTGAGATATGACTCTTGGAACTAATATATGATGTCCATTTTGAATATTTACCCAAAGATAAAAATAGAAAACCTTTTTCATATTAATTCACCCTTTTTATACATTAATATAAACATTAATGGACAATATGCTGATTAAGGGACAAAACATGAGCAAAACCGATATTTAATTGCATAGGAATATTCTAGACTCTAAAAATAGCATGTGGTCCAAATTTGGAGTCAAATGGTCAATATTTGACCCTCTAAATGAATTAGATGAGTTTGTATAAAGTGTAACTAAGGTTTTAAAATTCATTTCATTTATGTGAGGATTTAACCTATAGTTCAGTCATTTATTCACGTCACATGTTACTTTGCTTCAGTCACTGGGCATGCATGATCCTATCCATTCAATCCTTGATCCCACAACTAGGAAGTCGTCACCTTCCTTAGTAACACACGGGATAGAAACGGTTTTATAGTGATTACTCCTTGATCAGTTTCTTGAAAATTCATCACCATTTTACTTAATTCCTTCACCATTGAGTTTCCCATTCTCCACCGTTCAATTAGAGCCAACATTTTCCTACTAACTCCCCTGATAGATGAAACTCCCAATGTTCGACTCAGGGTTCTCTCACGGCCAACTTGACTAGGCCCTAGATCGCCACCCCACCTATAAATAGTGATGCCAGTGCCTTCATCGATACCCAAGCAACCATTTCCTCTCTTGAATTTGCTCGGATCATCCTCGCATAGCCACCACCATCCCACTCTCTATTGTGGCTATGTCACGGTGTTCTTGGATTGTCGGTGGTGCCAACATACTAATTGTACGACTAGGTGAGTTTAGGATGCCCTTAGCTAGTTTTCTAAGGCTTTAATTTGTCCTTCCATCATGATTTATAGAATGTCCCAAATGCACTCTGACCTACTTCACAGCCATGGCGTGACGTGACCTTGAGGATGAATCCCCTCAGTGATTTCATAGTTCTACCCTCACCTTCTTCTCTTTCTTTTTTTCCCCGTGAGGGCATATTCATCTTTTCACTCCATTTGGTTTTGCGTTTGACCAGGATGACACGGGTGTTGACCCGTGATCTAGTCGTGCATGATTGAGCCAGGTCACATGGGCCCCAACCTCCTTTCTTTTTCTTTTTCGCATAAATTCTAGCTCACGGGGCTTTTCTTGTGATTTGATTCGTTAGTTTTTCATAAATTCATAGTAAATCAAGTCTTTATCAGAAAAATACGTATAAATAGTCGTTGGAAAGGATTTTTCACAAGGAATCTGATTTGAGGTTTTCTAGTAATTTTTTGCCTCCTATTCTGATGTTTATTAGAAACACTATCTTATTTGTATACTAAACCCTAAAAGTTGTAACTAATTCATTTTAACTCCAAATTTAATAAATAAATATGTTTACTTAATAAGGAGAATATAACTGATTGAATGGTCGAAGCTTTGAGTCCAAAATATGAGCTTCTCTTAGAAAGTCCAAAATTAGGGTTTCTTACACTTTATGCTTTATAAAACCCTAACACATATGATATAAATTGTAATTAGGTTAAAGTGGTCTTGGAATCAACTTAGTGGTGAAAGTGATGACTAGAACTCTACATTGAGGTATGTGTATATGCACTCTTTCCCTTCAGTTGGGAAATTTTATTATCAAACCCTAATATTCCCAATGAGGCATAGACTTAGCATTTAATCTTTGATTGCCTACTTTTGGCACATTTAATTCAATTATTTCTTGGGGTTTTACCCCTCTACAATATTTCATTTATTTAAATTGTCATATGATTCTTTTTATAGCATGATGAATTATTGACTATATAGCTAATGTAGTGTACTTATGTACAACCACCCATAGTTGGCCATGTGTTAATTCGCCCAGGGGAATGTGTTTACTCTCCCCACTTTATATATATATATATATATATATATATATATATATATATATATATATATATATATTAGGTGTTTGGGATACCTCACCTATTGGTTGAGGTTAGGTAGGTTCCTCAACCCTATATTGGTTATTGCAGTCAAAATGTTATTCTTTCATGCAACTTTATTATTGTTTATCATGACAAACTTCTTATTTATTACATGCCTCATACTTTTGACCCTCTTAGCATAGTAAATCTTTATCATGTCATATTTTGGTTTATAATTGTCCTTATTTTTTTAATTGAAACATACTTTATTTCTCCTCTTACTGGGTGACCCCAAGCACCCAGGTTTAGGATCAGAGTGCGTAACAGAAGCATGGTGGATCAACCTAAGATTAGGGATAAGGAGTTCATCTATTCATGTTGGACCTATATCTTAAGTTGTTTCTTGTAGACAGATTGATATAGTTTAGTTTCCCTCAATCTTAAATCCTTTTTTTGTATCTATTATGTAAACCCTTATTTGGATATATTTGATGTACGCTTAAATAAATTGAATATGGTCATTGTTTTATATTCTGGTATATATTCCTTGGTCTTTTGTTTACCATTATTAGTAAATGGGTATTTAGCTTTCTTTAAACTCATTATATAGCCTTGTTGGGGAGACATTTCAAGTGCCCCAAAAGAATCAGCAGTTTCACCATGAACGTGTTATCCTTAGCACATAGGCTCTTCGCGTCAATCATTTCTGGGAAAGTCCTAATCAAAATATGGTAGTGAATAGTGATAATTTGAGTGAGTTAAAAATGGATACTATTTCCAAGGAATAATATTTCTCATAAAAGGTAAGGCCATATTATTCATGAGAGAGAAATAAAATCAATTTTGGAAAATATAGAGGGAAATCCCATCAGGCCATGTATCCCACTCGCCACATCACTTATCATTTTATAAGATCATGAAATCATCTTCTGTCAGTCAAGTGACTGGGTAGCATGGGGTTTATGGAAGGATGACAGAATGTCATCATGAGTTTCGCTTGTCACGCCGGCTTATCCATTTATTAGTTTGTCAAAGATGTGGTACTCTACCTTCTCCTTCTCTCCTCGCTCTTCACACCAATTTTTTTAGATTGGATTTATCAAAAGAAAATAAGGGATGAAAATAATGAAAACAAACAGAAAGTAAAAAAACAAAAAAGCGGGATGGGTTGCCTCCCAGCAAGCATCCAGGTTTAGCATCAGAGACCCGACTAATAGTAGTATTTTTTAAGTTAGAACTACAAACATGGTATACTGACCCTTATCTTCCAAACATGTGGACCCTAGAACATGGTTAGATGACATGCATGGCTTGTCCATGTGCAGGGCTATGTGGTCTTGATCGGTCTCTCGTGGGCATGTTTATTGTGGTTCCAAGTTACCCTTCACCTTAAAAGCTTCGATCGAATTGTGCACCTGATGCGATGATTTTGAGTCGCATTTATAGACTTGTTTTATATATGTTTTATGCATTTATTAGTCATTTTTGTGGTTAATGTTGCATAATTCATCTACTTTGGTCTATGTTACTTCTCTATACCAAATCTCCCTTATTTCAGCATTTTGAGTATAAGTTATCAAAAGAATACGTTTTGTGTAGACTTATGTGGTCTCGTGTTGTAATTTCAGGAAAAACAAGTATCTTCTACTGTCGATACCATCGACCGAACCACAGGTTGCCAGCCGCAAGGACCAGAAGAAAGTTGATACTAGCGACAGGGATGTCGATGGTATCGAGATATCAACAGGTTGCTGGCAAAGAGTGAGTCGATACTATCGACACATATGTCGATACTATCGACTAGAGGAGCTACAGCGACGGTAAAAGGACAAAACTGACGCCTATGATTTTCGATACCATTGACCCGCATCGATGGTATCGAGGTGGCATCAGTTGCGACAAAGAAAAGAAAAGAAATTCAGCCGATACAGTGTCGGGTCGATACCATCGACTCGCATCGATGGTATCGACACCGTTAGATACATGTTTGCTTCAGATTGATCTAAATCTGACGACTGTGATATTTTGGCGACCTAACTCGGTGATTATACCTAATGACGGCGGCCAAGAGAAATCTATCACATCATTAGCCACTGCACACGTCCGGATAAGGCGTGGAGAGAAGAACAGAGCCCAGAAGCACGCCCCAGTCGATCTGGACGCTGAAGAAGATGATTTCCACCACCGAAAGGTGGGAGAATGCGTATTCTACGCCAAGGATCGCTTGGATCTTCTCCGTTCAGGGGTTTCACCACTCAATCACGTTTTTCTCCATGTTTATCTTTTTCTACTCCACGTGTTGCTCTGAGATGAACATGTGGGGCTAATCCCCTTTGTCTTTAGGACTGGGAGTAGCCCGGGAATTCATTGTATGGAAATTTTATCATAGTAATTCATACCTTATCTCTTAAATCCGTGGTATAATTTCATTTTCTCAATTATATTGTTATGCTTGATCACCATAATAATAATCTAATGCCCTTAATTACTTTGAAAGAAGAATTAATGGTTGAAAAGAGACGGAATTTACATTAATTGACAAATCCCTTGAACAAGGTGGTGTAAGGTTAATGGTGGATACCGAGAGATCGTTTTTAATGCACCTAGTTTAGGGTATAGGTTGCTACGACGGTGGAACCGACCTAGACATAGGTAGTGAATTGTACCACGACAGTGGGCAATTCTGATTTCAGGCCACTACCTGGATAGAGAGATAAATTTGAGTGACTACATAGAATTTAATACAATGAAAACCCGCGGTGAAACCGCAATCCTAAAGATCTCATTCTGAATTGATTAAACCAAACATTTAATCGATTGCTTTATTTTGTTTTATTTTCATTTTCTTTTAATTTTAACAACAACTCCCAATTATTTAATCGATCTAGCTGATTGTGAGTAGTTAGTAGTAGTCTCCGACAATTCACGTATCCCTGAGTTCGACTCGGGCCTCCAAAGGTCTATATTA
Organism: Alisma plantago-aquatica; assembly: GCA_963693085.1. Classification (NCBI taxonomy): domain Eukaryota; kingdom Viridiplantae; phylum Streptophyta; class Magnoliopsida; order Alismatales; family Alismataceae; genus Alisma; species Alisma plantago-aquatica. Next base: position 1,282,332,147 of record OY856409.1, read on the forward strand.
CATTGACGCGTACACTTGCATTTCTACGCACGTAAAAAGCGTGTTAAGTTTTTGGCGCCGTTGCCGGGGATACGGCAAGTTGTCGGCACTACGAGTGTTGCAAGCGGCCACTCTAGGCCACATTTTTATTTATTTTTTTATTTTTTTTTATCATTTTAAAAATTCATAGTATATTCTCTAAATTTTTTAATCGTCAAGCACAGTACTGACCTTAAATTTTCACTTCGCAGGTACTGTGTATGGTGCATATGCGTAGTACCAACTACACGCAACAGGCACCAGAGGTTCCACTGATGGGACATGATGACGAGGAAGGCCACAATCAAGACCACTTAAAAGAAATAGATTCAAAATCCGAACAAGAAGAAATGGCAGAACCACAGACAATATGGGAGAAGATCAAAGCTTCTTCTTCATCTGCTACCAAGGGGCCGATCAAGAAGCAGGCAGTTAATATTCTGACATACAAGATTGATCCTGCATTAATTAACTTGGTTAAGTCGAATGCATTCCATGGGCTCAAGAATGAAGACCCAGTCGCGCATATAAGTCAATTTGTGGAGAATTGTGATATGATAAAAATAGACAGATTTCTACAAGATGTTCTCTACTTGAAGCTCTTCCCGAGTTCTCTAGCGGGAAACGCACGGGAGTGGTTGCACAACCTGGACGATGAATATGTGGAATCCTGGGACCACATGGTGGAGGTTTTCTTTGAAAGGTTCTTCCCGCCCGAGAAGACCAATGACATGATCAAGAAGATCCACAACTTCACCCAGAAAGCAGGAGAGACCTATTCTGAGACCTGGGAAAGGTTTCAGATCATGCTCAGGCGGTGCCCGCATCACGGGCTTGACAAGGAGACACAGGTCAAGATCTTCTATTTTTCTCTCTCCGAGCATGATAGAAGCAACCTCGATTCAGCAGGCTCAGGATTCTTCTTGAACAACACATACACTAAGTGTTGGGAAATCCTTAAGAACATGGCCAAGAAGCAATCGTGGGGCGAAAGAGACGTCGTGGAGCATGTTCGAGTGGCTGAGAATCTAAAGCAATCAAGGAGTTGAATGAGAAGATGGATCTTCTCGTGAAGAAACTGCTTGCAAAGGAGGATACTGAGTCTGAGGATGAGGCTCAAGTTAAATTCATGAGGCAGCAGCAAGGCTATAGAAATAATGATTATTCATGGAGGAAAGACAAGAAGTTCTCCTAGAAGGATCCAAACAACTTCTTGTAGGATCTAGATGAAAAACCCCAGCCAGTAGCGGAGGATAAGAGCACGGAGTTGCTCAATCAAGTGATAAAGCAAAATCAAGAATTAATGACTACTTTTGGCCAGCAGATAAAGCAACAAGGGGAGTTTATGAACCAATTCGGGCAGACACTGTAGAGCCATGGGGCTCAAATGAGGACAATAGAAACTTCCATGGCGTAAATGGCAGCGGAGATAGCCAATTTGAAGAAGCCGGCACACCAAGGTTTTCTGGGTAACACTAATATTCCAGGAGGAAACCAGTAGGCAAAGGCCATCTTGTTAAGGAGTGGCAAGAAACTGTTAAATCCCAGAGCCGATGAACCAAGCAAACCCCAAGCAGAAATTGAAGGTGAGGCCAATGAGGAGCTGCCCATAACAGTCACAGAACCAGTTGCGGATATAGCAGTAGATGCTACTAAAGATCCTATTGCAGATGAGGAGGAGACACAGAAAAGGACACCTTATGTGCCACCACATCAAAGGGCACAGGCTGTTCCGGTCCCATATCCGAACAGTGCTAAGGCAAGGAAAGTGGATGCCCAATTTAAAAAGTTTCTAGACAATTTCAGAAAGCTTTCAGTCAACATCCCTTTATTGGAAGCTATTGAGCAAATCCCTTCTTACGGAAAATTTCTGAAAGACATCATCACCAAGAAGAGAAAAATCCCAGACACGGAGGTTGTTGTGCTTAAGGAGCAGGTGAGTGCCTTCATCATGGTTACATTGCCACCAAAGAGGCAGGATCTGGGCTGTTTCAACATCTCATGTTACATTGGGAAAGTTAAGTTTGGTGAAGCGCTATGTGACTCAGGGGTGAGCATTAACTTGATTCCCCTATCTACATTCAAGAAGCTGGGATTAAAAGAGTCACGGCCGAGCAACATGACAATCCAATTGGCGGACAATTCAGTGATAAAGCCATACGGTATTTGTGAAGATGTGTTAGTGAAAGTGGATCGATTTGTTTTTCCAGCAGATTTTGTCGTCATGGAGATGCAAGATGAACAAGGCAATGAGCTACTACTCGGACGACCCTTCCAAGCTACAACTGACATGATACTTGAGATGGGGAGAGGTCGTTTGACCTTAGGTATAGCCGATGACCGATTTGAGATGGTCATGCCTTCCAGCGCCACGTCACCTAAATCCAAGGAGCAATGCCACATGGTAAAACATTTTGACAACAATATCTCACTTTGTCTAGGGAAGCCATTTTTAGATATGGCCCATGTAATGACTAAGGTGGAAAAAGAGACTTTGGCTGTGGACATCATGGAGCAGACCAAGGTGGTATCCCTTTGCAAGGATGTAGGTTTTCCGAACGATGAGGAGGAGGACATTCCTCCCTCTACTGAAGATGAGGCTTTAGCAAATTCAGTTTTTGATGCATATCCAGAATTACCACTTGAGGCATGCTTAGTCAATATCACTCATGATTGGATGAGAAGCAAATCCCTGAAGGAGTGCGCCAAGATGCTTCAGATGTTGCCGTGTTTCTATGCGAGGTACTATGAAGATTTAGGCGAACTCTCACCACCGCTTCAATCATCCTTAATCAAACCGCCGGAATTGGAATTGAAGCCGCTGCCACCGCACCTCAAGTACGCATTTCTAGATGAGGAAGAAAAGTTGCCAGTGATTATATCTACTTATCTGAGTGCTGAGGAGGAGGACCAGTTGCTGATAGTGATGAAGAACCACCGGGGAGCATTTGGGTGGTCTGTTGCAGATATCAAGGGGATCTCCCCTACCTTGTGCTAGCACAAGATTCGGCTCGAGGAGGGAGCCAAGCCGGTGATTCAACCGCAACATCGACTAAATCCGAGCATGATGGAGGTTGTGAAGAAGGAGGTGATTAAACTTCTTTCCGCAGATATCATCTATGCTATTTCTGACTCGACATGGGTGAGTCCCACGCAGGTAGTCCCTAAAAAGGGGGGAATCACTGTTACTTATAATCTCTTAAATGAACATGTCACCACCTGCTTGGTAACCAGGTGGCGTGTTTGTATAGATTACCGACGATTGAATGCCGCTACGCTAAAGGATCACTTTCCTCTTCCATTTATTGATCAAATTCTAGAGCGCTTAGCTGGCCGATCACATTTTTGTTTTCTGGATGGGTATTCGGGGTACAATCAGATTTCGATAGATCCTAAGGACCAAGAGAAGTCCACCTTCAATTGTCCTTATGGAACGTTTGCGTAACTCCGTATGCCTTTTGGATTATGTAATGCACCGATGACCTTTCAACGTTGTATGCTCGCCATTTTTTTTGATATGGTAGAACGTTGTTTAGAGGTCTTTATGGATGATTTCTCGGTTTATGGTGCATCTTTTGATGAATGCCTTTATAATCTAGATAAGGTGTTACAACGTTGCGAGGATACACATTTGGTCCTCAACTGGGAAAAATGTCACATGATGGTGAGTGAAGGAATAGTGCTAGGACATAAAGTGTCTAGCAAAGGTTTGGAGGTCGATCTAGTAAAAATTGAAGTAATTTCCAAATTGCCCCCACCAAATTCGGTAAAAGGGGTAAGAAGTTTCATAGGTCACGCCGTTTTCTATCGTCGTTTTATAAAAGATTTTTCTAAAATCGCCAAACCTCTATCTGAGCTTTTAGAAAAGGATGTTGTTTTTGACTTCAATGAAAAATGTCTACACGCGTTCAACATGCTTAAGGAAAAATTGATTTTCACACCAGTTGTGCAAACACCGGATTGGACCAAGCCGTTTGAACTCATGTGTGATGCATATGATTTCGCTGTTGGATCTGTGTTGGGACAGCGGGTGGACAATAAACCCGCTGTGATTTTTTATGCCTCTAAGACTTTGAATGACACCCAACTCAATTACACGACTACTGAGAAAGAATTGCTTGCCGTTGTGTTCACTTTTGAAAAAATTCGGCAATATTTAGTTGGATCGAAAATCGTAGTTTGGACAGACCACGCCACTATTAAGTATTTGATGGAGAAAAAAGATGCCAAACCTAGATTGATTAGGTGGATCTTGCTTTTACAGGAGTTTGATATCAAAATCAAAGACAAGGCGGGGATTGAAAATGTTGTAGTGGGTCATTTGTCTAGGTTAGAGAGGGTAGATGAAAAAGATTTACACATACCCATTACCGAGACATTTCCGGATGAACAGCTTTTGAAAGTGAATTCTAAAGATCCGTGGTTTTCATATATTGTGAACTATCTTTCCTGTAGAATCATTCCGGATGATTGGACATATCAAGAGAAGAAGAAATTTTTTCATTCTCTACGATATTATTTTTGGGATGACCCTATTCTCTTAAAGCAATGCAGGGATGGTGTCCTACGCAGGTGTGTACCTGAGGTGGAATATGAGAGTGTTCTTCGTCATTGCCACACACTACCGACGGGAGGACACCATGCAAGCTCTCGTACGGCAGCCAAAGTACTGGAAAGTGGCCTATACTGGCCTACCTTGTTTAGGGACGCTTATGAGTTCGTGAGGCAATGTGATTCCTGCCAAAGGGCGGGTAACATTTCGAAGAGACAAGAGATGCCCCTTAATGTTTTCCAGGAGGTTGAGGTATTTGATTTATGGGGTATAGATTTTATGGGACCCTTTGTGTCCTCAAATTCTAATTTGTATATCCTTTTGGCTGTTGATTATGTGTCGAAGTGGGTAGAGGCAATACCCACAAGGACTAATGATTCCACTGTACTGTGCAGGTTCGTTAAAGAAAATATCTTCTGCAGGTTTGGTGTGCCCAGAATGATCATTAGTGACGGGGGTACACACTTCCAGAATCAAAAGTTCTCGGCACTATTGAGAAAGTACGAGGTCAAACATAACATTGGTACCCCGTACCACCCGCAAACTCAAGGACAAGTGGAGGTCTCCAATCGAGAAATTAAGAAGATCTTGGAGTGTACTGTGGCTTCCATGAGGAAGAATTGGAGTGCCCTAGTACCGGACGCATTGTGGGCATACAGGACGGCATACAAGACACCTATAGGCACCACGCCTTTTAGGTTGGCTTATGGTCGGGTCTGTCACTTACCGGTGGAATTAGAGCACAAATCACATTGGGCGCTTAGGAAGCTAAACTTGAGTTATGATGAAGCGGGGAAGAAGAGGTTACTTGAATTAAATGAACTTGATGAGCTGCGAATGAATGCATATGAAAACTCTCGGATATACAAGGAGCGCACGAAGTTGATTCATGATCGCCACATTCAGATGCGCACCTTCAAGAAAGGAGATCGTGTTCATTTGTTCAATTCGAGGCTGAAGTTACATCCCAGGAAGCTAAAATCCCGATGGAGTGGACCATTTACGGTAGAGGAGGTCAGACCACATGGCGCAATCATGGTGCGCGATGGCGAGACCACATTTTTGGTCAATGGAAAAAGGTTGAAGTTGTATTATGGTGAAGAATATACAAGGAAGGTGAATGAGGTCAAACTCATTGCACTTCCAGATGCATGACGAGCTTCAAGTCGTCTAGCCTAAGATGTTAAATAAGGGCGCTTGTTGGGAGGCAACCCAACCATCAGTGCTTTAGTTTAGTTCTTCTACATTCGTAGTTTGATTTGTTTTGACTTAGTTTTTAGTGTAAAAAAGATAACGTGATCGTTTGCTACATGTGCAGGACTGAGGCAGAGTCGATACCATCGACCCTTGAGTCGATGGTATCGACCATGGTACAGGTTGGCGACTGCAGAAATTGCACCGCGTCGATACTATCGACGGCCTCGTCGATGGTATCGACATACCAACAGGCAGATCACAAGCAGAGGTCGATAGTATCGACATGGGTGTCGATACTCGCGAAATCTCTGGAGATTTTCAGAAGAATCATCTCAGTAAAGTTGATACCATCGACGGGCCTATCGATGGTATCGACACATTCATATACAGAAGGCGGCGGCCGGCCTTGCGAGGAAGTTGCCCAAATCATAGGGTCGATACCATCGACTCGCGTCGATAGTATCGACGAGCCACATCAACAATCTGCGAGGAGAGATCTACGGCGATCGCAGAAACCAGAATGTCGATCCGGGGGACAGGTCGATACCATCGACTCGCGTCGATAGCATCGACACGTCAGCAACCCGGGACCCACAGATCCAGCCATCGACGACCATCGATACTAGCGGCAGTACGGATTGTGCTACCCGTGTCGATACCATCGACCCGCATCGATGGTATCGATGGGCATACAGCAGCGCCGGCCACGGCTATATATGAGAAGGATTGTCGTCATATGATGTCACAACTCCAGAGAAATCCTCCTCCACCTGTGCAGAGCGTATTCTAGAGCGATCCGAGCCCGACGACGAGAAACAAGGAGCACATTCTTCATCGAGTGGAGATTTCTTTCTCCGATCTTCACCGAGCTCTCTCTCTACTCCTCCTTCTGTCGCAACCATGGTGCATGTTGCTGGTGCATCTTCTTCACGTGCCGACCCAATGGAAATTCCGGAGTTCGTTCCAGCACCTACCGCTTCGATTTCACGACCGCGGCTTATTCATCCATCCGCGGAGGTCAAGAAGATCTACGAGGAGATCTTGAAGAGAAAGATCGAGCCGACCTGTTATGTTGAACGGGAGACAATCCGCAACTTGGGGTTCGAAGCCAACCTTGCCTGCGTTCTGAAGGGGCAGGCCCGACACACGGGAAGAAGGCCTGCCGAGTTGGAGTTCCATGCCGATGGCCAGCCGTTCTTCAGTGAGTGGCCGACTTACAAGGAGCTGGTAGCTGAGTTTATGGCGTCGCTGGACGTCTGCGTCGTACCCAACGACGTCATAGCCACCGACCGCGAGTGGATCAAGGGTCGTGTGTCTTTCCGGCTGTACAACAACTACTACACTCTTACACTCCGGCAGTTCAACAAGATCTACAACTGGAATCATTCACGACACGACTACCGGCGGCCGGACAACCGTACCGACTATGACACGATCTTCGCCAAGCTTGTGACGGTGCCGCCGGGCAAATCAGTGAGCTACCACAATGATGCGGTAGCTGACTTCGAGCATCCATCCGTACGGATTCTCCACCGGATGCTGAGTTCTACTTTATTTGCTAGGGGTGATCTGTCCCTTAGCAAATTCCAGGAGTCGGATCTATTTTTCTTGTATAAACTCCTGAAGTGCCAAGAATGCAACTGGGGAGCTTTCCTTCTGTAGTGGGTCTTGGCAGTAAAGCGGAGCACGCGGAGGGCTCCAATTCACTTTGGAGGACTCATTACTCCGCTGGCACACTACCTCGGGCTGAATTTCTCAACTTTGACCCCGCTCTCCAGCTGAAGCAAGGTTAACGTTCCGCATCTTCACCGATCAAATTTGATCTTGCTTCGGGATGGTTTGCCTTATGCTCATTGCCATGTAAACCATGCTTACCAAGAATGCTCGCTTCCCGATCCTGTCTTCAATATCGAAGGGGCGCAACATTTCCGATGGCCTATCATAGCCATTGTTGACTCCGATGAAGACGGTGGTAACGACGACGAAAACAACAATGACGTCGAGGATGAAGAGGAAGAAGAGGTCTACACTCCTCTTCGGGCACAAGTGGCACCACGGAAGCGTCCTCGTATGCATCCGGGTGCATCTTCATCTTCACAGCCTCCACCACCACCACCGCCCTCGCAGCAAAGCGAGGATGTCTATTCTATGCAAGGCATGTATGCTATGCTGCAGGACATACAGTAGATGCAGCAGCATCACACTACAGTGTATACCGGTATTCAGGATACTACGAACCGGTTACTTGACAATCAAAGGGCGATCTTCTAGAATGAGCGTGTCCTCCTTGGCAACCAACAACAGATTCATGATAGGTTGTATAGGATGGAGATGCAACAAAATCCCTTTTATGATCACTACTGGAGCCAGGATTATTTTGGGGGGTATCCACAACCTCCACCTAGGGCCCAGTTTGATCCGAGCTTCCAGGGGGAGTACCCATCTTGGGACCCCACGGCTCCACAATACCAGCCTCCGCCAGAAGAGTAAATCGGTATCTCTGTTCCAACCTTTAAGATTGTTTTTGACTATGAGGCCATAGTCGGATTCAAGCTTAGAGCTCTATCTTTTATTTTCTCTATTTTTAGTTTTATTTTGTTCTTGTCATTTATTTCTTGCAATCTTAGTTTGTTTGTAGGATCCACATTCTATCTAGTGTAATCGTGGATGTCCTAGGTCTTGTGTCATCTCAGTTGCATGTACATGGGAATTAAGGGAAAATTAAAAAATTTTGAGTGTTCGCAAGCTTGCGTGTTGTTCAACTTTGAGCACATAACTTAAGAAAATGATTGGTTTTGTCAACTTTAAAACAAAAAATCACAACTGTACATCTCTAATGATCCATGAAAAGTGGATGGAATTGGTTGTTTGGGCCTAAACTGACCAAATGATAATGAGACTCTAATTTGAAGTAAGAGAGAGAAACCTCTTAACTATTACACAGGTCAGTAAGGAGGGACACATAATACTTTTCAAAGGTTCAGTCAATTAGTCTTGTGATCTTTCCACCCAATTGTTTTTCACAATCCACCACAAGATTTGGAAGTAAAGTACGGTGTTAACCTTTTTGATTACATATCATGTAGATAGGTTTTGCATTGCAACCACTTTCATATGTTTTGCATGAAAAATGAAAAAATAGAATAGTTATACATGCACATTACCCTTAGGTGCATGTCATTTAGTTGCATTCATAATTTTTATGCATAGAGTATATCATGAGGTACATCATGTACCTCATTTCTTCTTTGATGGTGAATTAAATTGTTCCATACCTTCTAAATAGTTCAAATATTTGAGTTATGCTGAAAAAGTAAGCCCAATAAATTATTCATTGTCATTTGTGGATATAAGGGCTTGAAAAAAAAGAGAAAAAATTTAAAAAAAAATCTGAAAAAAAATGAAATTGAAAAAAAAAAGTTATTAAGAAGCAAGTAGGATAAGAGGGAGAAAGGAACATAATCTCACCTGTATTTTAAGATGAGTAAGTAAATGATGTAGCTCTGTTAAATATCCATCTCATTTTGAGACGGGGTATTAGTGCATGCATCATTCCACCCAATCTTAGGCATTAGGGCATGTTCATGTGCAAATGCATCATTTAGGGCATTCTTGTTTTATGCATGTTGAAACCATATACTGCTTCCATTTCTTTCATAAACCACCCATTTCATCCACCCGTTGCTCGAATTGGTAGGCCACCGTGATTTTCTCCTCACTTGTGAATATCAGGAGAGTTGCTTCCATTTAGATGGTAGTTAGGGCGAGCAACGTAGTATAGGAGATCACAAGATGCACCGAGTCTGGACCGGGGAATTTTATTATGTTAACTGCCTTATGTGATAGTGTTCATTAGTTTTGAGGTAGATATCTTTTATGGATGATTACTGTCGCCTTTAGGGTAATTATCATTCTGTGGTTAGCGAGGGCCGGTATGCGAATGTCCGGTGGGAGTCATATGGGATGTCTGTTGTGATGATTTGTTCTTTAGTTGACTCTGGCAATTCTATTCTAAGGTTTTGTTGCTCGAGGGCGAGCAATGTTCAAGATAAGGGGAGTTTGATGCGATGATTTTGAGTCGCATTTATAGACTTTTTTTATATATGTTTTATGCATTTATTAGTCATTTTTGTGGTTAATGTTGCATAATTCATCTACTTTGGTCTATGTTACTTCTCTATGTCAAATCTCCCTTATTTCAGCATTTTGAGTATAAATTATCAAAAGAATACGTTTTGTGTAGACTTATGTGGTCTCGTGTTGTAATTTCCGGAAAAACAAGTATCTGCTACTGTCGATACCATCGACGGTGGTCGATACCATCGACCGGACCACAGGTTGCCAGCCGCAAGGACCAGAAGAAAGTCGATACTAGCGACAGGGATGTCGATGGTATCGAGATATCAACAGGTTGCTGGCGAAGAGTGAGTCGATACTATCGACACATATGTCGATACTATCGACTAGTAGAGCTACATCGATGGTAAAAGGACAAAACCGACACCTATGACTGTCAATACCATCGACCCACGTCGAGGGTATCGAGGTGGCATCAGTTGCGACAAAGAAAAGAAAATAAATTCAGCCGATACAGTGTCGGGTTGATACCATCGACTCGCGTCGATGGTATCGACACCGTTAGATACATGTTTGCTTCAGATTGATCTAAATCTGATGGCTATGATATTTTGGTGACCTAACTCGGTGATTATACCTAATGACGGCGGCCAAGAGCAATCTATCACGTCATTAGCCGCTGCACACGTCCGGAGAAGGTGTAGAGAGAAGAACGGAGCCCAGAAGCACGCCCCAGTCGATACGGACTCCGAAGAAGACGATTTCCACCACCGAAAGGCAGGAGAACGCGTATTCTATGCCAAGGATCGCTTGGATCTTCTCCGTTCAGGGGTTTCAACAGTCAATCATGTTTTTCTCCATGTTTCCCTTTTTTTACTCCACGTGTTGCTTTGAGATGAACATGCGGGGATAATCCCCTTTGTCTTTAGGACCGGGAGTAGCCCGGGAATTCATTGTATGGAAATTTTATCATAGTAATTCATACCTTATCTCTTAAATATGTGGTATAATTTCGTTTTCTCAATTATATTGTTATGCTTGATCACCATAATAATAATCTAATGCCCTTAATTACTTTGAAAGAAGAATTAATGGTTGAAAAGAGATGGAATTTACATTAATTGACAAATCCCTTGAACAAGGTGGTGTAAGGTTAATGGTGGATACCGAGAGATCGTTTTTAATGCACCTAGTTTAGGGTATAGGTTGCTACGACGGTGGAACCGACCTAGACATAGGTATTGAATTGTACCACGACAGTGGGCAATTCTAATTTCAGGCCACTACCCGGATAGAGAGATAAATTTGAGTGACTACATAGAATTTAATACAATGAAAACCCGCGGTGAAACCGCAATCCTAAAGATCTCATTTTGAATTGATTAAACCAAACATTTAATTGATTGCTTTGTTTTGTTTTATTTTCATTTTCTTTTAATTTTAACAACAACTCCCAATTATTTAATCGGTCTAGCTAATTGCGAGTAGTTAGTAGTAGTCTCCGACAATTCACGTATCCCTGAGTTCGACTCGGGCCTCCAAAGGTCTATATTACATTGACGCGTACACTTGCGTTTCTACGCACGTAAAAAGCGTGTTAGAACCCTCTTTAGGTCTTCAAGAAATCGATACTCAATGGTCTTCTTCCCTAGTCATAAAATGAGTTTGCTGACTTTGACGACCACTAAATCTCATACAGTAGATAGGAATGGTCTTCCCAAAATGAGTGGGAACATGTTGTATTATTTGATATGCATAACCACAAAATCGCATGGGACATAGGTGGCATGTCCTAACTTACATGACATCTTCGATAATTCCTAAGGGTTTAGTGATGGATGCATCATCTAATTGAATGGTCATTGCCATTGGTAGGAGATCTATAAACTCTAGGCACTGGTATAAGGAGTAAGGCATAATGGATATGCTAGCACCTAAGTCAGCGAGTCCCTTATGACACGTGTCATCTCTAAGAAACAACCTATCCACAAGGATCGTGGATCACCTTTATTTTGAGTTTGGAGATCTTGCATAGCACGTGAGGTTATTGGAAATAATTTCACTATCGTGGTCTCCTAGCCCAAACATTTTCCTAATAAAGCCATCTTAAGGTACTTACACAAAGTTGATGTATCAGTCTGCAGACTTAGGAATGGTATATTATTGTGGATTTTTTTCAGGTATCTTTTAATTTCTTGAGTTATTCGTTGTGCTTGGCTTGTTTGAGATGTCCTGCATGTAGTACACGTAATGTGTATTCAGGATTTGTGAGGCCTTTATAATTTTCTCCTAGAGTCACTTCCGTTGCATTCTTGCTGGTATTAGACTATGTTGTAGTCACAGGAGATTCTGTTGTCTGATTCTCTAGATGGCTAATTGGGTAGTGTGGAGCTTCAACTGGGGTGATTTCAATCTTTTTGAGAGGATTAGAAGCGGGAGGTGTGTCATACATGTTCCCTGATCTAGTCATTACAACATTTAACTACTCTTGTTGCTCCGAATGCTTGGGGTTGTTTTCTAGGTTGGCCAATAAGTGTGCCCATTGGGGGTTGTTGTCTAGTAGACAGTCAAGTGATTTGAGATTCCAACACCTTTTGATTTGTTGTGGCATTGGCAAGTTGAGTCTGCTATGATGCCATCATCTCCTGAAGTGTCTTCATTGGGTCCTTAGCTAGTGAGGCTTCGATATGCAGTCGTGGAGCTTGATTTGGATTCTAGAATTACTACTACTGCTGATAGTTCCAACTGGGAAAATTGAACCTGAAGTTTCTTTGGTTGTGCGGGTCATTATAATTCATTGGAGATCTAGCTTGGGCAGGTGGCATTGAGGTCTGATTTTGACATTCATCTCTCGTATAATTACCATACTAGAAATCAGGATGACTTTGAGCTTGATTTGGATTATAGTACTATTGTCCTGGAATGTTGTCGATTGACTTCACATATTCAGCTTGAGTAACTAGGTAATGTTTCCCGGCTTGATGTTCATGTAATGTAGGGTATAGTTGTTGGCAGTTAGCAGTGCTATGATCCACCACATGAAAAAATTCACATGAAGGCACGATAATTTGCACTTAGGAATTTTGGCTCTTTCTCTCGTATGCACTGAAGGACTTCTCAATATTTTCTTGCTACAGGGAGAGAGCTTTCAATGCTTCAGAGATAGATTTGAGTTTCGATCAGTCTTCTACCATGGCTACCTTAAGAATCCCTTGATCGAGGGTTTGGTAAAATGGGTCTAATTCTCTACCGCAAGGTTAATGATTTTGAGTGCACTGTCGAAACTCTATCGCATGAAATTTCCCTTTGAGGATGAATCAAGGAATTTCTTCATCTCATCATCGACTCCTCAATAGAAGAACTCAATGATCTGATTTTCATGGATGCCATTATGTGGGCACTTACATAGGAGTTCATTGAATTGCTCCCATGCTTCATACAAAGATTCCTCAGGTACTTCATTGAATTTTGTAGTATGTCCCTGGATTGAGTAGGTCATTAAAGGTGGGTAAAGTTTTTCTAGGAATTTTTTCTAAAGGGCCTCCCATGTGTTGATCGGATCCCCTCAAAGAGTGTTATGCCACACTCTGACTTTGTCTGTGAGAAAGTATTTGAATATTTATAGTCACATGGTGTCATCGGTGGAACTGGATGGCTTCATCATCGAACAAAGGTTGATGAACTTGAGGAGATTTTCCCGACAATCATCTCTGGTCCTTCCTGTAAAGGCAAGGTTTTGTAGTAGGCTGACCCATTGGACCCTGATCTTGACTGAGATGCCTGGAGGTTGAATTGGATGAGTTAAGTCAGTGCCCTGGGGGATGGAAAAATCCCATAATTCTTTTGCGCACTCTGTGGCTTGGAAGGCTTCTAGGATGGTTTTAAACACGACCTCCACATGTTATGTAGCTTCTGCGACAAGTAGTTCTCATTGGGCCATGATATATGCATCGATGCATGTGGTTTCTTCTATAGCTGATGCATCCGCCATGGTTCTGGCCTTGTGAAGTTTCCTAAGAGTTTTCTCAATTTTAGGATCAAATAACGATCTCAAGTCAAGACTCTTGGATCTTTTCATAGGCCAAGAGTACCTGAAGAGGGAAAGAATGATCGTATGCAGTATATTTGGTTCTAGAGGATTTCCATATTCTCAAGAAAAATAAAAGCCTCAATTAAAGATGGCTTCTGGTTCTGGCTCTGGCGACGGAGGACGGCGGTGCGACAACGGTGTTCCTAGAGGAAGGCCTCCCTCTCCTCCTCGGAGAAATGAGTGTTCCTCTACTGGTACACCTTTGGACGAGTCCTCATCAGTTCTTAATGTTATACCTGATGGCAAGGTGACTAAATCCTGGGCGGATCTGATGAAACCAAAAGCTTACGAGACTTCACTTGAGAAGATGGAGATTGTGGTCCAGGACCAGAAGCTCATCTACCCGGAGGAGGAAGCGATGAAGAATGCAGAACGATGGAAGAGGTGTCTTGCAGGCTACATTGTCGGGTTCAAGCCTTATCTCCCGACTCTTGAGAAGTACATATCGCATATATGGATTCTAAAGGGCACGATTGAAGTCCTGAACCATGGTCAGGGATTTTTCTTGATTAGGTATTCTGAAGAGATGGATCTAGTCAATGTTCTTGATGGAGGTTTATATTTCGTCATAAATAAACCTATGGTTCTGTTGAAATGGAAGCCAGGAGATGTTCTGCGTAGGTTCAAGCTGACTGATATGCCTATTTGGATTCGTGTTCATAACCTACCATTAGAGCTCTGGGATATGAAAATGTTTTCCAGGATAGGATCGTTCCTAGGCAATCCTCTGCGAGTCGACAAAGCAACTTTCGAGTTGAGAGATCTGGAGTTTGCGAGGCTTCAGATTTTAATGGCAGTGGATTCGTCCTTCCCAGCTGAGTTAGAAGTGGAGAGAGACAAAGGTGTTTCCCATCTAATCAATCTTGAATATGAATGGAGGCCTAGTGTATGCCCTGTATGCAAGCTGTTCGGACATAATGATTGTGCCGGAGAAGATCACAATCAAAGGAAAAAGATGGTCTGGGTGCAGAAGAAGACATGCTCTGATGTTGTTCAGGTGGTTGAGACTATGTCTGTTCCACAAACAACTCTGACTAAGATTCCTTCACCCCCTGCTGAGGAGCAGGTCGCACAAGTGTCTTCGTTTGTTCATGTTGCAGAATCAGGTCCCATTGAGAATATTGTGGCTCAAGTTAATGCTGATAGTGGCGACCATGTGATTTCTCATGGAGAAGACGAAGAGTTTCATGTGCCTAGTGACTCTTTTGAAGACAACCTGCTTAACTCAAATTCTGATTCTTCTGAAGCTGATAGCTTAGTTACTAGGTCTGTTGTCGACCTGTCTACTCCGCCTATGGCTGAACAACTAATTGAAGATGATGGATTTGAGATTCAGAAAGGGTATAGGAGGAAGAAAGGGAAAGCAAAGGGGAGGAAGGCCCCAACTACTAATAAGGAGTCAGTGTTGATTTCTCAAAATGCTTTTACCAACTTGAAGATGGATGGTAGAGAAGAGATCAGTTCATATTTGCCCCAAACCAGTGAAGTACTGGTCTCAAAGGCGTCAAATGGATAGCTCCGTTAATGTTCTCTCATGGAATGTCAGAGGTTTAAACTTAAAAGCTCTGGCAGTTCAAAATAAAATTAGGGAGTTCAGGCCTAACATTGTTGTTTTAAATGAAACTAAAGTTAGGGAATCTAAAATTAGCAAGATTATGTCCAAGTTTTTTCCTGATTTCAGGTGGATTTCCAATCATTCTTCTCATGCTTTAGGAAGAGTTGTTGTCTTGTGGAAAGAGGGTGTTGTTTCTGTGAATAAAATCTGAGAGACTGATCAGACTGTCCATTTGAGAGCCTATTGTGCGGACAAAGTTTTCTATGTTACTAATGTTTATGGGCATAACCCAGATAATGATAGAGTCAGGCTTTGGAATGAGATTGATATGATTTCTCAGAACATGGTTGATCCCTGGTTTATCCTTGGATACTTCAATGCTGTGAGGAAAGTGGATGAGAATATGGGTTTATATCCTCCTTCTTTTAAATCCATGGAAGATTTTAACAATTGCATGCTGAATTGTAATCTGTTCGAGCTTAGACTTAATGGTTTTCTGTTCTCTTGGGACAATCACCAAAGTGGTAAAGGTTTTGTGACTTCTTACATTGATCGTATTCTTTACAATGATAAATTCCTGTCTGAGTTTGATGATTATAAAGGCATCCTTCATTCTAATACTATTAGTGACCATAAGATTTTGACTCTTGACATTTGGGAGAGAGTTAAAATTAAAACTCCATTTAGATTTATTAATGCTTGGTGCTCTAGTCCTGATTTTACTGATATTGTCAAGAGAAATTGGAGCAAGGATGTGTCGGGTTTCCCTATCTTTAAAGTGTATTCCAACTTTAGGAAGCTTCGTATGGCTCTCTCTGAATGGAATAAATCCCACGTGGGCAATCTTCATGATAAAACCAGGAGGAAAGATTTCTTAGTTGCTGAAGCTCAGTTGGCCCTGGATCTGGATCCTTATAATGTTACTCTTCAAGAAGAGGTTTGTCTTAGGAGGAAAGAAGCTTTTGCTGCTAATGTGCAGGAGGAATCTTTGCTTAGACAAAAATCAAGAGTTATGTGGTTGAAAGAAGGGGATTCCAATTCGAAATTTGTTTATACCTCCATTAAAGTCAGAAGAAACTTCAATCATATTAAGGCTTTATATATTGATGGAACGGTTTGTTCTGATGTCTCTACTATCAAGAAGCATATTGAGGACTATTATTATGGTTTGTTTAATAACTCTCATGTTGCTGCTCTGGATATTCTGGATGTCCTTCCTTTCCCTAAGCTAAGTGATGTGGATAATCTTGTCTTAGATAGGCATTTCACCATCAAGGATATCATTGATGTTGTCAAAGGTTTCAACTCTAATAAATGCCCTGGTCCTGACGGTTTTAATGGTAAATTTTATAAGGATTGTTGGAGCATCATTTGTTATGATGTGGTCGAGGTTGTGTTTAGTTTTTTAACACATGGAGGTTGCTTAAAGAGGCTAATCGTACTTTCATTGTTCTCATCCCTAAAGTGAAAGATTCTAATGAGCTCAAGAACCTTAGACCCATAGAGCTTTGCAATGTTTTTTACAAGATTATCTCCAAGCTGTTAACAAATAGATTGCAGAGAGTTTTGCCCTCTATTATCAGTGATAGTCAATGTGCTTTCGTTCATGGCAGGAGCATTAAAGATGATGTCCTTCTATCTAATGAGTTGATTCATGATTTTAACAAGAAAGGTTGTAAACCGAAGATGTGTATCAAGATTGATATTTCTAAAGCATATGACTCTGTTTCTTGGGATTCTCTCTTCTACATCCTTCGTGTTATGAACTTTCCTCACTGCTGGACTGTTTGGTTTAAAGAAATCTTTGGTACTATGTCTTATGAAGTCTTAGTCAACGGAGAAGCCACAAAGTCCTTCAAGCCCAGGAATGGTGTGAGGCAGGGCGATCCCATAGCCCCCTATATTTTTGTTCTCATCATGCAGGTGGTCTCTCTTCTTTTTGATGATGAAGTGAAGAAGGGTAATCTTAAGACGCTGAGGGCCTCTGACTCTTTAGCGATTTCTCACTTAATCTTTGCTGATGACTTAATGGTTTTTGTTGAAGCGGATGTCCAGAGTGCGGCTTCCATCAAAAGGATCCTTGATAAGCTTTATAGCTCTACTGGTTTGAAGATTAATGTTGAGAAAAGTGTGGTTATTTATAGCTGTGGTGTGAATAAAAATAGCATTGGCAGTGTCTTGGGTATCAATGAAGGTACTCTACCGGTTAGGTACCTTGGTGTTCCTCTCTTCATTGGTAGACTTACTAAAGTTCACTGTAGTCCCTTAGTGGACAGGATCAAAAGGAGACTTGATAACTGGAAAGCCTCACATCTTTCTATGGCTGGTAGGATTGAATTAGTTCAATCTACTCTCACTGCCATGTATCAATTTTGGGCGGCTATGTTTCCTTTACCTGCTTCCGTTTGTGAGGATATTGACAAGCTTTGTCGTGATTTCATTTGGGGTAAAACGGATTCTAAGTCTTCTGTTCATCTTGTCAAGTGGAGTTCTTTAGTTAAACCCAAGATCATTGGAGGTTTGGGTATTAAAAACATTAGGGATGTTGTCAAAGCAGCTATTATTCATCATGGGTGGAACATTGTAAAAAAGAAAGATGGTGTTTGGATAAAGTGGATTCACGAGAGATATCTGAAGAGGCATTCTTTCTGGTCCCTTCTGTTTAATGATTCTATCTCCTGGATGTTCAAGAAGGTGTTGATGGAACGTGATGTGCTCAGAGGGTTTATTAGCTTCACTATTGGCAATGGTTTACATACTTATGTGTGGCATGATCCTTGGCTCCCAAAAGCTAGATTCATTGTGGAGGTGCTTGGGAACCAGAGCTTTATTCAGCTGGGTCTTACTAGTAGAGCTACTGTGAGTAGCCTCATTAATGATGGTGAATGGTTTTTTGATGAGTCTAGGCTGCATATCAAGCTTTTTAATATTTTAATGACTATGCCTCCGCCTAATGGTCTTAGTGACAGCATTTCTTTTGCTGGAAATTCTGATGTGAGTCTAAGATTGATTATAGAGAATCTAAGTTCTGCTCGTGCCATTACCCGTACTCCTTTCTTTCAGTGGCTTTGGAGTATCAGTGGTCCTAAAAGTTATCAGCTGTTGGGCTGGAAGATAGATCATGGAAGAGTCCTTACTTCTAATTATATCAAAAGTTTGGGCATTTGTCTGGCGTCAAGATGCCCTTTATGCAAGGCTGCTGAAATGGAGGTCTCCCATGTTTTCTTTTCTTGCCAATTCACTAGAGCTGTTTGAAGTCTTGTTTGCTCTCATTTCTCTTTCCAGATCCCTAAAGAGTTAAACGATCTATGTTCCATTCATGGAAAGAAGTTTGTGGTGATATGCATCTGCATTTTTCATTGGCTGTGGAAGGAAAGGAATGATAGAGTGCACAGAAGTTGCGAGAGAAGTGCCCATAGTCTTTGGGTGAGTATCCTGGATGATGTTCGATACATTTTGGAGTAATCTTCTATTGGTTTTTTTGTTTCTTCGACCACGGCCGTTTTTCTGGAGACACGGCCGTGCTGGACCCCTGCTGACTGGTCTTTGTTGGTTCTTTCTAAGGGAGGTGATCGGCTGCTTAGTTAGCCTTTCTTTCTTTTTCTACCTTCCTAGTTTACACTCTTTTTCCTTTGTATAGAGAGTGTACATATTCTTGTACAATTTACAAAAATTTATAAAAAGCAATGGAAGAGCTCGGTTCACCAAAAAAAAAAGGAAAATAAAAATCCTAATATATTTCTAAAAATATTAAACTACCGTTGTCCCTAGAGACAACACCAACTTTTGATGGAGCTCCAAATTTTGCACCAATAAAAACCCTAAAAGAAATACTCTTAGGTTTAATCAAAAGCAGTGTACTAATTTTCCACTCCACATGAGCATAAGCCTTATTGCAGTATACTTAAGGATCGAACCCAAAGGACAACCTTTTTAAGTAGTTATATAGATTCAAAAGTATTAAGAGTAATATTTACAACCAAGTAGTTGAAAGATTTGGTTAAACTAAATTGTTGCCAAAAGCAATGATAATTAAGGAAGTAAATAATAGGTAATAAAGAGCACCAGGGCATGGGATTTCACTACTCAAGCTTGCATAATTATCCTAACAAGATCTAACTCTACAATAGTCGTTGATAAATTAAGTCTTAGCTGTTTCACCCTCATGGGATACATGTCATCACCTAGTATAAATTCCCTTGAAACCGACCATCATCGGCACCCAAGTTCCCTATATACACCAACCAAACTCTCTTACTTACGAATGACCATCCTCGACATGTAGCGGATTGAAGTCTAGTCACCTCATTATCCCTTGTTGGCAGCTCAAGGGGATAATAAATCATTATAGTGTTCTAATCATGCTCACAACAACCTACATATCCATGAATATAACATATATGCATAACAAGTCATCAATTTGCAAAGTAAAGCATTGAGCAGAATGATACTTTATTTAGCAACTATATTGTCGAGTTTAGATAGAAGCCAGGATAAAGTATGAATGACTGGGGTTTGTCCCCATGCTCCAGCACAAGGAATCTACTCCCTCATTGCGAGGGACAACACTAAAGGGATAGTAGGAACGATGGAGAGGGTCATGACTCCTGGTGCAAGAAGACCAATCTCTCCACTATGACTGTCGCCTCCTCGCTCCTTTCTAGGGTTTATGATACACAATGTGGCTTCTAATAGTTGATCAAAGACCCTTTTGATGGAAGATAATGGTTCTCTTTTATGGATGCATTCCTCACCTCCAAAACCCTAAGGATGAATGCTTGTGGTCAAATGCATCAGATTGCATGGCCCGTACTTGATCCAATAGGTGACTCACGTGGGTTACTCAATTTGGACCTCGCATTTGGTTCTCTAGATGACCAATATGGAGTGAACCAGAATGTATTGGATGTTGGGAGTGTGTTAGGAAATTGAAATCAGGAGGACTCTTGGAAAAGAGTGGCTCGAGTCGAGCAAATGGTAGAACCACTCGCTTGACTATGTGGTTGGAAGGTGATCAAAAGGAAAGATTTTAGGCCTTCCTTCTCTTTAGGCATAGCATCGTGAGGGCTTAATCGTCCATCTGGGCATTGTTACACAACCTTGGCTAATTTTACATAAAATATATGTGAAAATGTATTAAAGTTTGGAAAAGGGAAAATAATTGCATGTAAGTGAATATAAAGATAAAACTAGGAAATAGAAACACAACAGTCCCTAAAAAGCAAGTAAAACAACTTG
Source organism: Alisma plantago-aquatica (assembly GCA_963693085.1). Lineage (NCBI taxonomy): Eukaryota > Viridiplantae > Streptophyta > Magnoliopsida > Alismatales > Alismataceae > Alisma > Alisma plantago-aquatica. The sequence goes on from OY856409.1 coordinate 1,282,352,874, forward strand.
TAAAAATGGGTATAAATATGCTCATCTTTGACCAGTTGAGAAAACACAGGATGCACTTTTTTTGTTGTGGGTTGCTTCTCAAAGAAACTAACTCTATATATCATGCGCGGAAATAGAATTTCACACAAATTTTTTGAGAGCATTTCATTTGTTTCCAAAAAACCTACATCATCATTTTTTGTCTAGAAAACCAACAAGATAAATAGGTGCACTGCCATATTCCGCATGAGATAAATAGGTGCACCGCCATCTGCCCCACGAGATAAATAGGTGAGCACTTCATCTCACTTAGGATGTAAGTGTATAAGGTGTGTTCAATTTCAATAAATTTCAACAACATTTCCCGTTTTGTTCTCTGGGTACATATTTAGGTGGTTATTTGCTCATCTACATCGGTGTACTTGGATAATTGTGGGGAAATGATGACAAAGTTTATTGAAATCAAACACAAATTATACACTTATTATTGAGATAATGTGCTCGAGAATGGGACATGTGGCACACTTTCATGAATGTGAATGCTACTAGATGATAGAGGCTCAAATATTCCAAAATGTTTTTTTTAGAAATTAACTCACTAGCTAGAATTTGATGAGCTACTTCTCTCCCATATGATCATATATAGAAATGGATTGATCATGGATGTCTAAACCAAATTTCTGAACTCTTGAGTTTATGAATGGTCTTGATGAGTTGGTAAGACTTGCATAGGAACATAGAAAACAACATGGAGATATGTTCTATTACCTAAGTAAAAATTGTAGCAACAACTGAAAGTTGACATTGTTGACATGATCAAAGATCATGTCATGTGCAATGGAATTGTACATGGCTATATAGAATGGTGCTAGCATGGATAGATTCCTAGTATGAGATCAACAGATGTTGGTAGTGGTAGTTGTTGCCAAGAAGAAATGGCTAATGATGTTGATGAGAACAAACCAATTCCAACAGACATGGTTAGTGTAACGCTAGATAGTTGTGGGGTAAATGTTACAGACCCACATCCCTCATTTGGAAACATTGTGCATGATGTTGAGGAACCATTATACTTAGGTTGTACTAAGTTTACAAATTTGAGTGTTGTGTTGAGACTATATACTCTGAAGGCTAACAATAGATGGAGTGTCAAAAGCTTCACTTCGCTATTGTCTTTGCTGAAAGAAAATCTCTATGAAGGCAACTAGCTTCCAATCTCAACATATGAAACAAAAAATATGTTGTGCCCAATGGAAATAGAGGCTAAGAGATACATGCATACCCAAATGACTATGTGTTGTTTCAAAAGGAATATATCTATTTGAAAGAATGTTTGAAATGTGGGGCATCAAGGTACAAAAGGACGACATTGGATAAGACCAAAGTCGAGTCTCCTACCAAAGTGATGTGGTATATGCCTATAATACCCTGATTTCAATGATTGTTTGCTAATGTTGTAGATGCACAAAATTTATATTGGCATGCAAAGGTAAATAAAAACAATGAGGGTACGCTACTACATGCTTCTAATTCCCCGCAATGGAAGAAGATTGATTTATTATATCCTGAATTTGGTGAAGAAGCCAGGAATTCAAGACTTGGACTTTGTATCGATGGAATGAATCCATATGGAACATTAAGAAGCCAACATAGTATTTGTCCTATCATGCTTTTTGTATACAATCTTCCTTCGTGGTTGTGTATGAAGAATACATATGTCATGTTGTCATTGTTGATATTGGGTCCCAAAAAACTGGCAATGATATTGATGTTTACCTTGATACTCTAAATGATGACCTAATGAAACTATGTGGAGAAGGTGTGATGACTTATGATGCTTTGTATCGAAAGATGTTTAATTTATATGCTATGTTGTTTTGCACTATTAATGACTAACCTTCTTGTGGTAACTTGTCTGGCTACAGTGTCAAAGGAGCCAAGGAATGCCCTGTATGTGAGGAAAATGCATATTCTATTAGACTAAAGCATGGTGGTAAGACTGTACATCTTGGTCATCGAAGGTTTCTGCCAAAGGTGCATCCTTACTGAAAGTTGTGTAAAACATTAAATGGCTCAATTTAGGGATGGAGTGCCCCTAAACCTATGTCAGGGGAGGATGTTTATGTAAGAGTAAACAACATTGTAAATCATTTTGGTAAGAGACCGTGTACTACTCCCACAAATAAGAAGTCTTCATTCAAAAAGAGGTCGAATGTAACACCCAACCTTTCGAATATGAGCGGAAGCATCTATCTTGGAGAGGATGTCACAATAAAATGATCATAGCAAATAAATACATAAATCACCATTGAGATTCATAGATTGTTCTTTTAATAGGAAACTATAATTGAGTTCTATAAAATATCTAAATATTTCTAAACATGGAAAACTAATCATGAAGGTAAACATGTCTAAATGATTGGATCACCTAGTATGGATGGCACTCCACCAATAATCTCTTGAAGGTATTCTAGTCCTTGCTTGCTCCTCTTGAGTCCTTACTTTCTCCAACTCCTAGCGACATCGCGTCCCCGACCATGCAAAGGGGAAAAATAACACATCAGCAAACGGTATTGACACTTTATAATATAAACAAAGTAAATATACTTGACATGTGAGAAATGTTGACATGAGTTATCTATAAGCATTCTTGAATCATTACTAACATGAAGAATTGAATAGTAAACGTACGCATCCCTCTATAATGCCCCCTTAGGAGCACATGATTGCTAGGAAAGCCCTTGATGACAGTTGAGGTCTGTGATTGGGGGCATATAAATACTAGTTCAATTCCAATTAACTTGATCTTTAACTTGACATTAACATGATTCTTGAACTTAACATGATGGGATTACTACCTATTAAAATGATCTCTTAACATGATGTCATTTCTCCCTCTTGAACATTAACATGAATTTCATGAGTCATAAATTACCAACTTTAATCATAGTGGTCATTTTAACCAAAGGACATAACATAGCAATCATCAAGAAATTTGATATAGTGAGCATGATTTACAAATAGTAAACTTGAAATCATAATGTCTACTTATACTTAGCATGCAATCAACCATAAATACGTGTGCTCGGTAGCATAACCTATTTACCTTGGAGAAAAGATGATCCTAAGATAGCCTCTCTGATCTTTGAGTCAAATCTAAGTCAAATCTTCCTTTGATTGATTAGGCTCCAAACACATGTTCATAATTATTAAACATCACAAATCAATACCTTGTATTGATCATAGGGTGAATTAAGGTTTGAGTGCATTGGGGTTAGGTTTATTGATCAATATCATTACATTAAGAAAAGTTGGTTGACTTAGGTCACATTAATCATATATAGTACATAATTAGGGTTTCATGAGTCAAATTAGGGTTTCAAATAAAAAATCAGATCAGGAAAGAAAAACATGACTTGAAAACCCAAATATCAGATTCTACTCGAAAAATCCTTTCCAATGACTATTTATTCATCATTTTTTTATCATTCTATAATTTATGGTGAATATTAAAAAACTGACCAATCAACATCCAGGGAATCATATGTGTGACACCCATTTAATTCAAAAGTAATCCTGATGTAAATAAAATGTGGAACTACAAAAATACTTAGTCGTGTGTTATATGTAATCTTATATACGGGGATAAACTTGTCATTTGCTCATTCAAATCTAAGTCGCGGTTGTAAATTAAAGGCACAAGGAAATCTCAAAAAATTCCCATGTGATTCAAATCATTCGATTAATGTTGTGGGGACTCCATGGTCAATTCATGACCTAGTTTGTTCCTCCTCCTTCGATCATGGTTTGAGCGCCTTTTTTGGAGGTGTGACCTCCAGCCACAACTCAAGGAGGAAGCATGTTCGTGGTAGGCTGAGAACTCAGGCGACTTCCTCACTTCAAGGTGAGGCCACTAAACCTACCACTAACCCCAAGAAAGTACTAGAGCTTAGGGACAATTCTGGCCATGGCTAAGGCTGAACCGGAGAACCTAAGTCAAGGTAGGACAACACCATGGTCAAAGGAACCTACCTGAATGAAAATGCAGCACAACCTTGAGTTGAAAGAAGTGTACCTAGTCATGAAATGACCCTTGTGGTCTAAGAGAAGGCGATCACCGATGACATCAGGGTCTAGCTATAGGACCCAAAGGCTGAGGTGCCCATAGAGAAAGAGGGTGACCGGAAAAGAGAGTAGGGGTTCCTAGATGCTCACCTAGGCATTAATTTGTTGGAGGCATCATAGAGGGTTGGGGTGAGTTCTTCACCACCACAGATGAAGTGTGAGTAGGTCTAGGTGATTCATATCTATGGAGGTGGAATTGAGCGAGAAGGAGGAGAGGAGGTGGTCTAGTTGTGTTGTACTATGCCTTAAATAGGCAAGAGTGTCTCTATGGTGGCATCTGTAAAAGCAGAGTGAGAGAGGGGAAAGCCCTCAATTAGGTGTTTTTCCAAATGAACACGATGAAGGGTGAGTAAATTCTTGATCGGATTGAGAATGGAGTTGTCAGTGAAGAAATTTCATGAAACCATTGAGAGACGAGAGAGAGAGAGATCGAGGGAGAGAAGCATGTGTGTTGCGTTCATGCTTGCGAGATTAATGGAGGTATAAGATGACAAACGTCCGTTGAATCAAACATTGAGCAATTAGCACATGTCGAATGAAGTGTTTGGAAGTAAAACAAAACCACTATAACATGTGACATCGGACTATGCTAGAATTTAGGTTAAATTCATTACATTTAATGAAATTAAATTCAAACTATATTCAAATGTGCTTTAATTGATTTGAGGGTTCAAATATGGGTCAAATGACCTCAAATTTGAACCATATATAAATTGTAGGATCTAGAATATTCCTAAATATATTTCATTTTTGTACACATTTTTGTCCATAACTTCTATATTTTCTATTATCCTTAAGTAAAATGTATTAAAGGAAAGATAATTTGGAAAGGCTTTTATTATTGAAGACTTGAGTCACAATTCAAGATATACTTTATTTAATCAATCAAGAGTCACATTGTCACCTATTTAACCTCTTCCTATGATTTATGGCCATCTTGGAGGGGAGAGAAAATGAAAGAGGATCAATTTGAGTTGTTTGATTCACATAATGCACATTTAAAAGTAAAAAAATGAAATTGAGTCTTGTTTTAAGTTTTCTTTTCCCATTTTCATATAAGAATTACCATGATTGGTCTTTTTTACATTTAACCCTTCAACTTTTATTATGTAGGAAAACCCCATTCTAAAGTTTTAAATTGGTTTTGAAAATTGGGGTGTAACATTTCTACCCTCCTTAAAACAAATTTCGTCCTCAAATTTTCTAGGGTATTGCCCACCTTAGGGTTTTCCTTACGTCTTCATTCAATGAAAGCTAGCATACTAATATTTGCATGAAAATAATTTATTTCATAAAAGGTTCGTGTATGTTCAAAATTCTTCATGAAAAGCATTTATGTAACTTGTGGAATTTAAATTTCATATATTATCTATTTGAGAATTGATTTAGCTATTACCTTACTTCTCATCTTCTCAACTTATACTTAGGGTGTATGCAACCAAACCTATCTTTACACTTAGGGCACTTACCTTCAACTTGTCATAATTTTCTTAACAATAGGCATAGGTGACTATTTACCCTTACGTCTTTAGCTATCTCCTACATATCTAGATATGTGTGACGTGGAATATGATCACACTAACAAATTCACTCGGGGTTGAAATCCCCGAGCTTTACCAAAACCTTGTGCAATAATACCACCCGCAAGCGGACGGGTCTTATCATAGTATAGTCGAGGATTGAATCCCAAGAGACAACATTTTTAAGAATCGTCGTTAGTCAAATCTAGCTCAAGTAAGACCAATATTTAGAATGATTGGTTGATTTGAGGTCAATTAAACTAAGTGCGGGAAAGTAAAGAGCAGAATTAAAGTTGATCTAGATTAATGATATGGAATCGCTAGGATGGTCTTGAATTTCACCACCACTACACATGCAAACACATCCAAACATCAAACATCCAGGCAAGATATAACCATCCAAATGGAGCTTCTACAAAACCCCCCATACCAGCGTTAGGCTTGCGTAAGCGTCACCTTAGGTATCAAATGTCTCATCACCATCCGGATCACTCACTTACGGTTCCGAAGATACAGAAATCCAACTAAGGTTGTGGCCCCCCTATACAGGCGTTAGGCACACAGAGGCATCACCGTAGGCTAGATGGCTCGTCCCCTCATGGATCACACACTTACGACCTCAAGCAAACCTATCAGAAGTTCTTTTCAATGTGTCAATCGTGCTAATTGACAAGCAAGTAGGTGATTAATCTACAAGCAAACATCGATGATTAACAAAGAAGATATAAAATCCAACTAAGGCTGTGGCCCTCCGTGAGGGATGTTTAGGCCACATAAGTGTCACCGTAGGCTAGATGGCTCATCCCCTCACAGATCATACACTTATGACCTCAAGGAATCCCATTCTATTTCTATTTTGGGAGTCAACCTCATTAATCGACATTCTACCCTATGTATAGAAGTTGTCACAACATAGGAAAAAACATGATGAAAGCAAGCAGGCAACCAATCTGCAAACATTAACGAGTAATAATGAAATGAAAAGTTATATACATTGCCTTGGAATGTTAAATGAAAAGACATGAAAGCATGGGCAGTCGAGCTAGTCTTTGCACCCCAGAAAAAGGAACTACTCGCTCATGATGCGAGAAACAAGAAGAACAAGAGAGAGGGAAGATTCCACCGTGAGCATGATGCAGAAGGTAGTCATAGCTCAGTGAAGATGATGCGATCTTCTACGTCGTGTCGGAGAAGATCTGGATGAGGAATAAGGGATGCCAAGACAGTCCAGGATGTCTTTCTCACTCCTCCTTCTCTTCTTGGTCTCCTCAATCACAGTAGGAGCAGTAGGTGAATATGCGTGATGATCTGGATCATACCAGTGTTCAGGCAGCCTGTCGGTGTCCCAGACCCGATGCCTCAAATGAGGACCCTACTGGTCCTATTTATAGGCTCGGATGGGGTCTTGATGTTTTGGACCCTGTTGCAATTTTCTCAGTTTGCTTTAACAGTTTGGGGACTTTTATCCAAATTGTCTTTAGATATTTTCCTCCAAACGGTCTGGGTGTCTCGGGCTCAAATGGTCTTGTGCTTTAGAGGAGCAAACGGTTTGCAACAACCAATTTTGCAGACCGAACAATGACCAAACAGTCTTGGAGTTCTGCCTCCATATAGTCTTTACTTCTCACGGTTCGGTGCCCCAAACGGTTTTGGTTTACGAACATTCTTGGGGTTCTATCAGTCTGTTGGGTCACACACTTGATCTCCAAACGGTCTTGCATGATCGTTCTTTACGGTCTTGACTTATCAGTATTCCTCCAACTGGTCTTGGTGTCATGCTCTTCATGATTTGATGCCTTAACGGTCTTGCAGATCAAAGGCTTCCAACCGGTCTTCATTATCTGTTGTGCTAATGTTCCCGAGATTGATTGGTCTCTTAATGATCTGAAGACCGAAAGGTCTCTCACAGTTAGGGGATCGGACGCCCATGCAATCTTGCCCGCCTCTCAGTCTTGAACTGCACAGTGGCGGTGGAGGTCAGGTCTTGTCTTCCAAATGGTCTTGGGAAGACTGATCAGACAGATTGCTAGGGCCGAGGCAGCGAGCATCAAGGGACTGTTAGGACGGTCTGCTAATGCAGACCGTTATGGTGGTTGCACTTGAGCTACAGTTTGAACCGGAGATGCTTGTGGTGGTGGTTGGATTCTTCACTGTAGGTGATGAAAGTGGCACGCAAGGACTTGAGGCATAGGAAGGAGAAGACAGGATACAAGTTGGTGGTCCACGCGGCTTGCTGCGGGATAGATGCCCAAACGGTCTCGATGGTGGAGGCTGGCCAAACGGTGTTAAGGTGAGGCTTCCCATACGGTCTTGAGACCGTATGGAAGGGAAAAGGTATGAAATCGTTTAGGCAAAGGGCGGCTAAGATTGAGTGGTGGGATGGATGGTGGTCGTTGATCTGTGATCCAATGGTGTGAATTTGCTCGCAGTCTAAGACCGTATGGATGAATAGCTAAGACCATAAGGTTAAAATCAAATGGATGAAATCGTTAGGTCAAGACCGTTTGGTCAAAGACCGATTGGTCAAGACCAAGGGTGAGATGATCTTGAGTGAAGTTGGATCTAGGGTTGAGAAAGGTGGTCCCCACTTATTTGGTTTTGATTTGGATGATGGTTGATGGAGATAAAGGTGGAGTGAAGAAAGCAGTGGTGATGATAATGTTGAAGGTGGATTAGGGTTAAATGGAGGTAGGTGCCAGTTGATGGTTCAACCTTATCATGTCCTGCATAAAATCAGAATACAATCAGTTAATAATGTTGATAATTGCACTAATTAAGAAATTTTGCATATTGTGATATTTTAGGAGAAGAAATCGAATGTATTGAGTCAAATTGAGCTCAATATGGCAATAGAATTTCATGATGAATATGTATTCATAAAAACACCCCGAACTTAAACGTTGCTCGTCCTCGAGTAACACAAAATCTGAAATAGTCGCCAAATGAATACTTTCAACTTGTGTGGTTGCCTCATCTTCACATCACAATTATTTTCTTTCTGCTCATTATGACTAAGTATCTCAACCTCCTGAGACCACTGAACACATCTTACCGTATCTTTGTTGCTGAGTTTGTTTTCCAATATCACTTCCTCTTCACTTTTTCCAACAACAAGCACGTCAAAGAGTTTTGTAAGAGTCCAGAGATACCCGCAGAACCACAAATATGCATCTGATCTGACACTGGTGTTTTTTTGGTAGTGGAGGCATTCATTGTGCCATTAGGTAGAAAAGGGAGTGAAGGGTGGTATGGAAGGAAGAAATAAATCTCTCCTCTATTCGACTTGAGATTTTTATTATATGATTTGCAATTTCATTGATTGCATTTTTTTGTGTGTGAATCTCTCCTCTATTTGACTCGAGATTGCATTTTATTTTTGTGTGCACATTGGCATATTTTTTTGGTGGTACGCCCTTATTTATTAGTGAGCGGTATGGAAGAAGTGAATGTAGAGGGAAGTGGCGTGCCACCCCGAACTTAGGGTTTGGCACTATTTTGGCTATTTTTGTTTCTTTTTTATGGACGTAGGGGTACGAAGATGATAGAAGAAGTGTAGAAGAGAGTTCATATTAGAATGCAACTTGATTTACAATTTAGTTCATCGGGTCATTCTCTTTATTGTACTCTACTCAAATAATGACTTGATGAGGATCCAGTGGAGATTCCATGTTATTATTCCACTAGTAAGTTAGGAAGCACAATGTGTTTGATCCCTATCAGTTCGACAGACACTTGTCATTTTTGCATAAGTATCATGATGTTAGGAATCATAAGCTTCACAAGATGATTTTGACCAAAAGGCTTGTTTCAAAAAGTGGTCCTTTTGAGGATCTTCTTCAAATAAGGAGGGTATAATGATTCAAAATGCATAGTTGGCTAGGTAATGGCTTTTAATGAAACAAAACGTGTTAAAACTTCATCAAGTATCTATTCAATTTCTTTCAAAAACTTTAAAATTTTTGAAAATTGTGGTCAAAAATGCAATGGGGAAATCTTAAGTCTGAAATGGATGGGTGTAGGTGGAAAGTGAAATACGTATCACCCACCCTCCACCCTGAACTTGTAAATTTTTTCATCCCGAGCAGACTCTAAATCCAAGATGGAGGGGAAATTCATGCCTTTTGGACCAACAAATGTGGTTGCGTTCCAATCAGCGCGCGTCCTCCATCTAAAAATTTCAAAAATGAAGACTAATCAGAACTTAAGATAGCATCTTGCAATGTAATTTTTATTTAGTGCAAATTTGTCTAAAATTTAAAAAATTAAGGAAAATTCTAATTAAAAGTAAAAATGAATTTATTGACCGGGTTGCCTCCCGACAAGTGCCTTTGTTTTATGTCGATGGCTCGACTTGATTCCTTCAACTTTATGGTGGATCTGTTGGATTGGTAAGTTCCAGCATTGCTTCAGTGCCTATGTCAGTTGAGGTGAAATATCTCTTCAAACGTTGACCATTTGCCACAAATTCACCTGACTTTTTACTCCATAAAGAGAAAGCACCATGTGGGGAGATGCTCTTGACGATGTATGGTCCAGTCCAGTGAGAACGGAGTTTCCCTAGGAATAACTTAAGTATTGATTTAAACAATATAACTTTGTCTCCTACTTGTATGTCTTTTCTTTTCATATGACCATCGTGCCAAAGTTTCGAACGTTCTTTATAGATTCGTGCATTTTCATAAGATGTCATCCAGAGTTCTTCCAGCTCTTGAAGTTGCAGAATCCTGGCTTGGATAGCTTTCTTCATATCAAGATTCAGTTGTTTTATTGCCCACCGTGCTTTGTATTCGAGTTCAACAGGAATGTGGCAAGACTTTCCATATATTAATCGAAATGTTGTAGTTCCTAGGGGGGACTTAAAAGCGGTTCGGTTGGCCCATAATGCGTCATTGATTTTCACTGACCAATCTTTTCGATTGCGGCCTACTGTCTTTTCCAAAATAGCCTTGAGTTGTCAGTTAGAAACCTCTACCTGTCCACTTGTTTGTGGATGGTAGGGCGAGGCCACCTTGTGTGTTACAACATATTTTCTCAGTAATGCTTTAAAGCTTCTTTCCAGGAAATGAGATCCTCTGTCAGATATCAAAGTGCGTGGGACTTCGAAACGGGGGAAAATAATATCTTTGAACATCTTGATGACAAGTTTGGAATCGCTAGTGATAGTTGGTATGGCTTCAACCCATTTCAAAACGTAATCAACTGCAAATAGGATGTAAGAAAATCCATGCGACGATGGGAATGGACCCATGTAGTCCACACCCCAAACATCAAAAATTTCAACTTCTTACCACAGATTAAGTGGCATTTCATATCTCTTTGTAATGTTACCTATTCGTTGACATTTGTCACATGATAGAACAAAGTTGTAGGAATCTTTGGATATGGTTGGCCAAAAGAAACCACATTGCAAAACTTTCAAAGCAGTTTTCTTAGAACTCATAGGGCCTCCATCTGGACCTGAGTGACATTGCTCTAAAATGAGTTGGGCTTCTTTCTCAGTGATACAACATCTGTAAAGACCATCAACACAGAGCTTGAAGAGGTATGACTCATCCCAGTGATACTATTTCACAACATGCATGAATTTCTTCAATGCATTCCTGGTGCATTCAGGATGGATAATGCCTGTGGCAAGATAGTTCACATAGTTCGAGTACCAAGGGGCAGCTTCTGAAAATTTCATTAGTTGGTCATCCGGAAGAGAATCATTGATCGGGATCTTCTCAGTTTCCAGAGTGTGGATGCGACTTAGGTGGTCTGCTACAACATTCTCTCTACCCTTTTTTCTATTATCTCTAGATCAAATTCTTACAATAGGAGGATCCTTCTAATTAACCTAGGTTTAGCATCTTTCTTTGCTAGGAGGTAACAGATAGCTGCATGATCTGTGTAGACAATGACTTTTGAACCTATTAGGTAGGATCTGAACTTGTCAAAGGAATACACGACTATAAGAAGTTCTTTCTCAGTAGTTGCATAATTCCTCTGAGCCTCGTCGAGGGTCTTCGATGCATAGTAGATCACATAGTGTTTCTTATCTATACGTTGGCCTAAAATGACACCCACATCGTAATCACTGGCATCACACATAATTTCAAATGGGTGATCCCAATCTCAAGCTCGGATGATGGGTGTTGTAGTAAGAGCATGCTTCAGGTTGTTGAAACTTTTGATGCATTCCTCATCAAAATGGAAATCAGCATCCTTTAGTAACAAGTTGGTCATAGGCTTGGTTATCTTGGAGAAATCTTTGATAAACCTTCTATAAAAGCATGCATGCCCTAGGAACGCATGAACTTCTCTTACATTTGTGGGAATAGCGAGTTTGGAAATCACTTTGATTTTTGCTCTGTCAACTTTGATACCTCTACTGCTAACTCTATGACCAAGGACAATGCTTTCCTTTACCATAAAGTGACACTTCTCCCAATTCAACACAAGATGTGCTTCTTCACACCGTTTGAGTAAAAGGGAGAGATGCTTCAGGCACGAGTTGTAAGAATCTCCATATATAGAAAAATCATCCATAAAAATTTCCATGATAGTTTTAGTGAGACCAGCAAATATAGCTGCCATGCAATGTTGGAAAGTTGCAGGTGCATTGTAGAGTCTGAACAACATCCTTATAAAGGCATATGTTCTAAATGGGCAAGTAAAAGTCATTTTCTCTTGGCCATCTGGATGTATAGGAATTTGATAGAATCCAGAGTAACCATCGAGATAACAAAAATATTCTTGGTGAGCCAATCTTTCTAAGACTTGATCAAGAAAAGGCATCGAAAAATGATCCTTTCGTGTTGCTTTGTTCAACATTCTATAATCAATACACATCCTCCACCCTATGACTATTCGAGTGGGGATGAGTTCATTATCATCATTCTGTATCACCGTAGTCCCACCTTTCTTCGGGACAACATGCACAAGACTTACCCATGGTGAGTCAAAGATCGGATAGGTAATTCCTATCTTAAGCAACTTTATAACTTCAAGGCGGACAACCTCTTTCATATTTGGATTAAGCTTCCTCTGGCATTCAACGGTTGTCTTTTGATCTTCCATCATTGGGATTTTGTGCATGCACAATGCTTGACTGGCCCCAGTGAGATCACTCATCTTATACCCTATTGCTTTTCTTCTTTCTTTTAGTTCCATCAAGAGTTTATCTTCTTGCTCCGTTGTTAGATCTAAATTTATAATGACTGGGCAGATCTTTAGTTCATCTAAAAACATGTATTTTAATCCTTCGGGTAAGGGCTTCATTTTAGGATCTTGTGGTTTCTCACATGAGTCTTCAGTAATATCCAGAGCTTTGAGTATCTCAAATTTAGCTTCAGGATCTTCTTTGGTAGTGTTGAGTAGGAGATCACAATCTTTTATTTGTTCATCAGTGGAATCATCAGCAAATGGGATTGTTAGAGTCACTTCTGAAGGATCATATTGTTCATAATCCTCTTGCGTAAGAAGTGTCATCTGCTCTATGCACTCAATCAAGTAGACTTCTTCTTGCATAGTTGGTCTTCACATACTTTCGAAAATTTGAAACTCAAGGGTTTTTTTCCTAATCTGAGCAGCAAGGTTCATTCTTCAACATCAATTAAAGCTCTTGCGGTGGTGAGGAATAGATGTCCAAAGATGAGAGGGTATCTAGTGTCTTCCTTTATGTCCATGATGACAAAGTCACAAGGGACATAAGAATCTTTGCCAACCTTGATAGGGACATCCTCAATGATTCCTAAGGGTAGAGTCACAGTGTTATCTGCAAGTTGTATGGTCATGCCGGTTGGGAGCAGTTCAGCAAACCCTAGACTTTTATACAGGCTAAGTGGCATGATGGAAATGCTAGCACCAAGATCTGCCAATCCCTTCTTACATGAAGAATCACTGATATGGCAAGAGATTCCAAAAGATCCCGGATCTTTCTATTTCTTTGGCATCTTACTCTGGATGATGTCTGAAGTGGTTGTCGCTAACTTTACTATCTCATATTCCTCAGTTATATATTTTCTTGTTAGAAGAGACTTCAAGTACTTCATCTAGGCTAGTATCTCAGCCAGAGCATCTAAAAAGGGTATATCAACATGAAGCTTTTTCATGGCTTCCTTGAATTTATTGAAGCGAGTATCAAGCTTCGTTTGCCTTAGATGAGATGGAAAAGGTATACGAGGTTTGTACACAGGCACATCTGGCTCTGGTGTTCTTAGTTTTACATCAGTTGGCTTCTTAAAACCTTGCTCGTCTGTCTTATCAGCAGTTGCGGTTTCTTTTGGTTGAGACTCAAGTGTGGTAGAGTCTTGTACAATCATTGAGTCATCCTCGTCTGTAATAACCACAGGTGTCTTGACAGGTGGGTCAGAATAGTCTTTTCCATACCTAGTGGTGACAACATTCAGTTGCTCAGGGTGCTTAGGATTATTTTCTGGTGGCTAGCAAAGGCTCCAGCAGGTGGCTTCATGCTAGCTGCAAGTTGAGCTAGTTGAGATTCAATAGGCTTCTGATGAGCTTGTTGGTTAGCTATCATTGTCTGTTGCGACTGCAACATCTTCTCAATTGCCGATAGCTTGTCATCAGGAGAGACGAGCCTGGCTTGTTGCCCTTATTGTTGTTGGTAGGGGACTTGGTTGGGATTCTGGAACTGAGAATTGTTCTGATAATTATTGTAGTTCCTATTCTGAAAGTTACCCCTAAAGTTTCCTTGACTCCCGAAATTTTTTTGCTGGTTATACTAGAATCCTGGTGGGCCTCGTTGCTGATTATTTTAACCAAGTTGACCTGAGTTTTCCGCTCTTGAAGGATTTCTGCATTGAAAACCAGAATGGTTCCTGTTCTGATTCGGATTGTAGTATCCTTGACTAGGAATGGTGTTGACAACATTAAGATTTTCCATTTGACCATTATCTCCTTGTCCATAAGCATTGCTTAGAACCACATCATATAGAACATTTCATGCTAAAGTGGAATGATCGGTACCTTTACATGCTTCACAGAATAATGAAGATGACTTGATCTATTCTTGTTGTTGAGGGGGTGAATGTTGTCTTCCAAATGCAGCAAGGGATGATTCGATACGGTCTTGCTTGGCAACTAAGAGTTTGAGGGTCTCAGCGACAGACTTGTATTCTGGAATAACTTCAGCCATAGCTACCTTCAATACTCCCTTACCTACAGACCTACCCCAATTAGCTTGATTTTTAACCCCAAGGGTGACAACCCTCCATGCGCTGTCATAACTTTGACGCATGAAGTTTCCTCCGGATGAGGAGTCTAAAAACCTCTTGATATCATTGTCCACACCTCTATAGAAGATTTCAATAAGTTGATTCTTAGGGATTCTATGGTGTGGACACTTGCGTAGAAGGTCTTTATATATTTCCCATTCTTCAGCAAGGGTTTCTCCAGGGACTTGAGTGAACATTGTTATTCGACCCCTAATTTCATACATGAGAGAAAGAGGGTAAATTTTTTCCAGAAAAACATTTTGGAGTTGTTCCCAAGTGGTGATAGGTTCACATTACAAGGAGTTGTACCAGCTTATAGCTCTATCAGCAAGAGAATACTTAAAGAGACGGAGTCTAATGGCACCGTCAGACACTCCATTTTGCTTTGTCATAGCACATAGATCAATAAACCTTGGAAGATGTTCTTGACTATATTCTCCTTGTTTACCATAGAATGTGCTGTTTTGAAGCAATGTAATCCAATTTTCCCATATTTCAATATTTGGAGCATTGATGGGAGGAGGTTGAACTGGGTGATGAACATCAGCAGCTTTAGGGATTGAGAACTCCCTAAGATCCTTTTGCAGTTCTTTTGCTTGCACTACTGCTTGTGCTGCTAGGATTTCTTCTTGAACCGTAGCTCTGGCTTCTTGCACTAGCCTTTCACTTTGTGCATTAATGGCTTAAGCTACTCTTCGAGTGATTTCCTCCTCTTGAGACATTCTTGCTTGATTCTCTCTATTTTGATGATGAAAGGTCATGTCTATCTCTGGATCAAAGCTAGCAGAGAGTTCGGGACTATTCAAACGGTGCATACACTAGTCCTTGAGGGTACTTGAGATGAAAATAGTTTTCAAAAGTAAGGTTGATGGAGAGAAACCAAATTCAAGTGAATGATCAATCGTATCAAAAAAGGAAAACAAAAATCTAGATTATCCTTAAAAGAACTAGATTTGACTATCTGATTCTGTTGTCCCCGGTAACGGCGCCAGAATTTGACGTGGAATATTATCGCACTAAAAAATTCACTCGAGGTTGAAATCCCCAAGCTATACCAAAACCTTGTGCAATAATACCACCCGCAAGAAGACGGGTCTTATCGCAGTATAGTTGAGGATCAAATCCCAAGAGACAACATTTTTAAGAATCATCGTTAGTCAAATCTAGCTCAAGTAAGACTAATATTTAGAATGATTGGTTGATTTGAGGTCAATGAAACTAAGTGCGGGAAAGTAAAGAGCAGAATTAAAGATGATCTAGATTAATGATATGGAATCGCTAGGATGGTCTCAGGTTTCACCACCACTACACATACAAACACATCCAAATATCAAACATCCATGCAAGATATAACCATCCAAATGGAGCTACTGCAAAACCCCCCATACGGGCGTTAGGCTTGCATAAGTGTCACCTTAGGTATCAGACGTCTCATCACCATTCAGATCACTCACTTATAGCTCTGAAGATACATAAATTCAACTAAGGCCATGGCCCCCCTATATAGGCATTAGGCACACATAAGCGTCACTGTAGGCTAGATGGCTTGTCCCCTCACGGATCACACACTTACGACCTCAAGAAAACCTATCAGAAGTTCTCATCAAGGTGTCAACCGCGCTAATCGACAAGTAAGCAAGTGATTAATCTATAAGCAAACATCGACGGTTAACAAAGAAGGTACAAAATCCAACTAAGGTTGTGGCCTTCCCTGAGGGATGTTTAGGCCACAGAAGCATCACTGTAGGCTAGATGGCTCGTCCCCTCACGGATCATACACTTAAGACCTTAAGGAATCCCATTTTATTTCTAGTTTGGGAGTCAACCTCATTAATCGACATTCGATTGCAACAGGAGCAGCAGGTGAATATGTGTGATGATCTGGATCAGACATGTGTTCAGGCAGCCTGTCGGCATCCCGGACCCGATGCCTCAAATGAGGACCTTGTTGGTCCTATTTATAGGCTCGGATGGGGTCTTGACGTTTTGGACCCTGTTGCAATTTTCTTAGTTTGCTCAAACGGTTTGGGGACTTTTGCCCAAATGGTCTTTAGATATTTTTCCTCCAAACGGTCTGGGTGTCTCAGGCTCAAATGGTCTTGTGCTTTAGAGGAGCAAATGATTTGTAGCAACCGGTTTTTCAGATCGATCAATGACCAAACGGACTTGGAGTTCTACCTCCATACAGTCTTTACTTCTCACGGTTTGGTACCCCAAATGGTTTTGGTTTATGAATGTTCTTGGAGTTCTATCAGTCTACTGGGTCACGCACTTGACGTCCAAACAGTCTTACATGATCATTCTTCATGGTCTTGACTTATCATTACTCCTCCAACTGGTCTCGGTGTCATGCTCTTCATGATTTGATGCCTTAACGGTCTTGCAAATCAAAGGCTTCCAACTGGTCTTCATTTTCTACTGGCCTAATGTTCCCGAGTTCGATAGGTCTCTTTGTTGGTATGTATGCCCTGAGAGCCAATCATGGGATGATTGGTGGGATACATTAAGATTGATTTGATAAACATCAAAGGCAAGCTTCCAATTCTTTCTGGTTCAGTCATATGAGATAGTGATAGAACAAATTGAATGTCTAGAGAATGACAGTACTCAATGACGTATGCTTTCAGGTTGAGGACCTGAATGATGAGATCATATGGATGTTAAGAGTTTGTACATTCTCATTATGTCCCTAGTCGGATGTCATTGTGGAAGGTAGATAGACAACAATGACACACAAGACTAGATTGTGGTGTTGGTTGATGATAGAATCTCATTAGTCATGATATAGAGATATCAAACCAAACACATAGGTACTTGTTAGAGAACAAGTGTAATGGACAGACCCACCGTGAGTTTGACACATGGAACCATGACATGGCAGTCACAGTCAGTACTCACAGTGATGGTGGTGAGTGTGATTCTTTGACCTAAAATCACTACACTTAACACATGTAGTTGGGCACACTTTGACTTCATCAAACGCACTCCTGAAACATGGGTTGTTATAAAGGTGATGATTGGGTGGCTTTGACACATGGGGATTTTGAGGGGTGAGTGATAGATATGGGATTTGTCCCTCCTGAGGGAGTTTGATATCCATGTCCACTTGATGAGTAGGATTGAGAAAGGCGTGCATACATGTGTGAATCAGTATGTGATATTGATGTCATACATATGTCTTCCAATCTACTCTGAGATCAAGAAAGTGAATGAACGTTGACAGGATGACTGTTCCATGCCTCGAGTTCATTCGGGATATCAGTGACAAAGGAATTATACATTCACTGTAACACCATTCACGGATTGTAGGATTGAGTGTTGTTCTCCAACTTTCTATTTCACTTGGGTAGCACTAATGTGTGACTAGGCACCGCTCTTTGCTTGTGAAGTCATAAGTGTTATGGACTTTCACTGCCAACGTGAAATGGACCTGCAGGGTCACACACATAGGATTTAACCTGGAAGAGGAGTTTTATCCACAAACAATGTTTAGATTGATTACTAAAGGAGTTTAGTAGTTCAATTAAACACTCAATTAATTGATAGTTCAATATCATAATGTTCAAGGTGTTGGACTGATTGATTGGAGTATCAGATTGATTGAAACTGCAATTGATTGATTCTGCACAATCTGCACTCCCAACCGATCGGCTCATGTGATGAATCGATCGACTAAGCTTGGTGAACTGATCGGCTCAGGTGGTGAGTCGATCGCCTCATGGACAGGGTGGAACGATTGCTTCAAGTGTTGAAATGATCGGTTTAACTGTTGCAACCGAGCAAGTTGGGAAAGTAGGATTGGTGAGAAATGTCCTTTCGTTTCACTTGCCCAATTTGATTGGAACAAGGATTGGTATTTGATACCAATTAGAAACAAAATAAGAAACGTCAATCGGGAACTGACCAGGACCACAAACCGACCGGTTCAGAAGTGAATCGACCGTTTCATGGGTCCCAACCGATCGGTTGAGGTGTCAACCGACCAACTCAGGTCCCCAACCGACTGTTTCAGTTGTGAAACGATCGGTTCAGGTTGGGAGTTGGTTGTTTTTGTGGAAAATCTCGAACCCTTCTACTCCTGCTTTAGTCCCATATTGCCCGGGATAGAGAACCCTGTCCCATGACCCTCCTATATATAGGGGTATTGGGGGCTTCTCAAAGAACAACACCGTGCAACCAGTTGCTCTATAAAGTTGTCGTTCTCTCTGATTTTGGTAACCGAGAGAGCCTGAGCAAGTGCTACCCGATAAGGGAGGCACAATAAGGGAAAGACAACTGCAGAAAGAGACTGGTGGTAGGAGAGTGTGTCAGTGACTAGTACGCTGATAGGAGGGTGCGACTCCTTCCAATTCCTTATGGGACAAGGAGATTGGAGTTCCAGGTGGTCTGTGTGGACTACTTCAGAGGCGGGAGATTTCTGCCGCTCGGAGGACAGCTGTCAATCCCGACAGTCCCAGTGAGACCAGGAGTCGTTAGTCCCGGTGCGATTAGGAGCTGCACAGACACCGTCCAAGACTGGAGGTGAAGACCACGCAAGCCATGAGGTATTGTCGCCGAGAAAGCCTCAGGACAAGGTATGATTCCATAAACCATCCTTTCCTATTGTATAGACGTTGACGTGTTTCCTTGTTCTGGGTTTGGGGAGGAAAATTTTTGTTTCCGCTGCCTTCTCTGCCTCCCCTAAAACCCAACAGTGGTATCAGAGCCACGTCAACTGCTCTATACTTTAGGATTATCAATATGATCGATTTTGGTTTGTCGCCTTTATTTATTGCATACGATGCGGATAAAATTGGCTTTATGCATGTCCAATCCTAAATCCACAAATCCCAATTTACATATATGATATGTATTATGAATGCATTCGATACGCGTCGCCCTTAAACAAGTTTTGTGGTTGATGTATAGAGTGGTTATGGCCAATAAACCCTATCTGTGTATGGTTGTATGTGGTTACTTGCATCTCAGTCTGTGCACTGATCTTCCTTCTCCTATTCCTGATGTAACTCGAAATAATTCGAGATTTCTTTCCTACCTTTGCTCCCCCCGAATGTAACTCGGGGTTTCTCTTTTGACAATGTAAAATAGGATAGAATTTTATTTCCTGTTATGTCAAAGAACAGAGGACATCCTGACGACAGCTGGGACGATCGGTTCAAGGCGTGAACCGATTGGTTGACGTTCGAGACGATCGGTTCAAGGAGTGATCCGATCGGTTGATGACCGGTTCGAGGAGCGAGACGAGTGGGTGGTGGCCATGATGAGATGCACGACGACTAGGTGAACCAATCGGTTGGAGGAGCCAACCGATCGGCTGGTGGCACCCAGTCGATCGGCCTGATGGCGAGCCGATCAGTCATGTGATGAGTTGATCAAACCCAGAAAGGCAAAGCACAGAGTTCATCTTGTAAAGGCTGCATGTGATGTAGACCTAGATGATCGTGATTCCTCTTGGCTCGAGGAATCACATTAGGATGGCCATAATCATCGCTTTTATCGTTTTGCATGTTTTCTATGGGATATAGCATGTATATGATACGTACTATGTATTGTGGTGATTGGATATGTATATGTATATAAAACCAAATCCCTCATTAAATATTAAGTTTTAGATGCCTTCCAAATGTGAAACATGTGAAAATCTTGATCGACCAAGTGTGGGCACGCCCTAGCGTGGTGCACCGTCTATCTCGTGGAAGCGTGAAGGATGGATATGTGGGTCTGCCCTATCAGGGTGCATATTCATCGTGTTTGCTTTGGGTCAGACTTAATAAGGTGATCTCGATGGGATCTAGTACCTTGAGGCATGGAGATGATCATGGCAAGGATTTACATATGACATCTTATCAAGAGTTTCATATGATGCAATTGGCAAGAGTTACCTACCTGAGAGATCTAAGTTGTGGGTGACATCCCTAGCTGGTCCATGACTTAGAGGATTTCAGGATCTTACCCACTAGAAGGTTGTACGCTACAATCTTCCAAATTGATGGTGAGGGCTATCAATTTGAACTAAAATAGTGGGAGCGATAATTAATTAAAGGCCTAATTATATCGTCAACTTTTTAAATCAATCAAATAAGTCAAAAATGAGTTTTTGGACTAAAATTGCATATTTCCTTTTGTAGTACAAATGACAACAAACAACAATCACTTTTCTTTGCAATCGGTCCTTGAAAAGGACATGCTAAATGGGACAAACTTCCATGACTGGTATAGGACATTGAGAATTGTTCTCACTCAAGAGCGAAAGCTCTATGTCCTGGATACTCCAATTCTAGAGGAACCTGCTCCTAATGCACCAAAGGCAGAAAGGGATGCTTACAAGAAGCATTCTGATGATGCCATTGATGCAAAGTGCTTGATGTTGTGCTCTATGAACCATGAGTTGCAGAGACAACATGAGAACATGGGTGTCATTGAGATGATTCAGCATCTCAGGAACATGTATGAAGATCAAGCACGACAAGAGAGATATGATGTCTCAAGGGCACTGTTCAAGTGCGTCATGACAGAAAGAGATCCAGTTGGTCCTCACATACTCAAGATGATTGGGTATGTGGAGAACCTGACAAGACTGGGATTTCCATTGAGCCAAGAGTTGGCTACTGACATGATACTACAATCATTGCCAGAATCCTATAGTCAGTTTGTGATGAACTACAACATGAACAACTTTGATAGGCCACTGTCAGAGTTGTTGGGCATGTTGAGGACAGATGAGACACAGATGAAGAAGTACAAGCCTAAGTCTGTGATGGTGATCACGAGCAAGAAAGGCAAGTCTAAGAGCAAGGGCAAGGGCAAAGCTAAGAAAGGTTCTGATGCTAGCCAGGAGCCCAAGTCGTCTTCAGCTCTCAAGGCCAAGGGAGGCGTGACCAAGAAAGGCAATTGCCACCATTGTCAAAAGCCAGGACATTGGAAAAGGAATTGTCCTCTCTATCTGGAAGAACAAAAGAAGAAGGAGGCAACAAACATCTCTACTTAAAGGTGTCATGAAAGTAAACTTGTAACACTTTTGAGGTATATGATACCAAGATGTAAAGTGTAAAGCACTCAATAAATGGGGCAAGTGTTGCCGCCATAGATAGGAGTACTTCAATTTATTTTCAGCCTAAAAGGCATGTAATACAGTTACGAACTGCTATTTCATATTTTCCAATAGATAGAAACACTTTATTTTGCATATTGTATGACAATGATGGCAATCAATAAAGAGATGTTTCAATTTCTGAAGATATGATCTTTGTGGCAATGCCTTGTTTATCTTGTGGTATTTGATATGCATAAGATAAAATGATACCTAAAAGTTATAGATAACTCAAACAATCAAATTAGCATCAATCATGAGAGGGGTGGTCTGTTTGTGTTTCACTATGCCTTAAATAGGCAAGAGTATCACTATGGTGGCATCTACAAAAGTGTTGTGAGAGAGGGGAAAGCCCTCAATTGGGCGTTTTACCAAATGACCATGATGGACGGAGAGTGAATGCTTGATCAGATCAGGAAGGTGATATAGATTTGTTGGCAAAGAAAGTTCATGAAACCATTGAAAGATGAGAGAGAGAGAGATCAAGGGAGAGAAGAATGTGCACTGCATTCAGGCTTGCGAGATTAATAGAGGTAGAAGATGACAGTCATCCATTCAATCGAATCTTGAGCAATTAGCAGTCATTGGATAAGGTGTGAGTAAGAAAACTAAATCCATTGTAGTGCATGACATTGACATAATACTGGACTTATGTTAAATTCATTGCATTTAATGAAATTGAATTCAAACCATGGTCAAACTATATTCAAATGTGTTTTAATTGATTTGAGGGTTCGAACATGGGTCAAATGATCTCAAATTTAAAACTTTTATGGTCTATAATATTCCTTGACAAATATATTTAGTTTTTGTACACAATTTGATCCATAACTTCTATATTGTCTATTATCCTTAATTAAAATGCATTAAAGGAAAGATAATTTAAAAAAGTCTTTTATTATTGAATCCTTCAGTCACAATTTGAGATATAATCTATTTAATCATTCAAGAGTCACATGGTCACCTCTTTAACCTCTTACTATGCTTTATGGCCATCTTGGAGAAGAGAGAAAAGGAAAGAGGATCAATTTGAGTTTATTGATTCACATAATGCACATTTGAAAGTATAAAATTGAAATTGAATCTTATTTTAAGTTTTCTTTCCCCATTTTCATATAAAAATTACTATTACTGGTACATTTACTCCCTCAACTTTTATTTTGTAGGAAAACCACATTCTAAAGTTTTAAATTGTATTTGAAAATTGGGGTGTGACGTCGATATTCTAGGATCTTCCTTACTGTAGTTCTTTGAGAGTTCAACGTTGTATCGATGTCATGCATGTTGAGAAAATTGTTTGTGATAGCATTTTGACTCTATGTTGAAAATACCAAGTAATAATAAAGATGGCATCAAATATAGAATGGACCTACGTGAAATGGGTATAAGGAAAGAATTAACAAAAGAATTTACCAAATGCCACTGCACATATCTACCTCCACCTTATTACACCTTGTCTACATAGGAGAAGAGAACTTTTTGTGAGTGCTTGCGTAATGTTAGGGTACCAAAGGGATACTCAACCAACTATAGATTGATATAAATGAAAGATTTAAAGTTGATAGGTCTCAAATCTCATGACTATCACACTCTAATGCAACATAGCATGCGGGTATTCAATCCATCCTTCCTAAGCATGTAAGGTTTGCAATCATTAGGCTTGGCTTCTTCTTCAACACTATATGCAGAAAAGTAATTGAGTTTGAGATTGATAAGATGCAAAGAGAAGTGGTCATGACCCTATGTCAACTTGAGCAATTCCCTTCATTATTTGATATCTTGGTACATCTAGTTGTCCATTTGACTAGGGAAGTGAAAATGTTGGGTCCAATTTTCTTGCATTGGATGTATCCTTTTAAATGGTACATGAGTGTTTTTAAAGGCGATATTTGGGACCATTGTCGACCCAAAGGGAGTATCATTGAGGGATATTGCTAGGGAGGTTATGGACTTTTGAGATGACTTTGAGTTACAACAAAACTCCTACTAATGTTGTGAACCCTAATTTTTATTCTGGCAATGGTTCTTTAGGAGAATGACAGATAAATATCAGTCGTGAGTAGTGGGAACAAGCACACTTGTACATTTTACACAAAATTGATGATGTGGGTATTTATATCACCGAACACACCAACAAGATCAAGACAAGTTATCCTTGAGCCAGTTCAGCGTGGCTTGGTAGAGAGCATAATCAGATATTTATTAGGTGGTTTGAAAAGAAAGTATTCCATCAACTATCTCAAACACCAAATATTGTTATAGAAATTATCTTATGGCTCATGTATAAGCCAGAGACCCGCGTTACATCTTACGAAGGGTTTGACATAAAATGGATTTTCATACTACACAAAACATCAAGATGATAAAAGTGTCATCCAAAACAACGGGGTTCACCCTTTAGTTGTCTACATTGTATTTTTCTAGTGCCAAGGATAAGATTTCACATGAAGGAAAGATGTCTTATTATGGTGTCATTGAAGACATATGGGAAATTGACTACAAGGAGTTTAGAGTTCCATTATTTAGGTGTAAATGGGTTGATAACAATAAAGGAGTTTTAGTCGACAAACTTGGTTTAAAAATAGTGAATTTTGAATGGACAACCAAGAATGATGAACCCTTCATCATGGCATCACAAGAAAAATAGGTATTTCTATATTCACAATCCTGTAAATAAAAATTGGTATGTCATTCTTCATAGGAAAAGATCGTTCATTATAGATCCTATTGATGAAGAAGAGTACGATGACATATATGATGACTCTAGTCCATTTTTTGTTGGCTTACCAAGTGTAAATATTGACTCTAACACTGATGAGTATACACGTGAAGATCACACAAAATGGATATTAGTTTAAGGTATACATCTCATATGTGATTTGGTGCTTCTTTACATTATATAACATGTTTATTTGTTCATATTTGATCTGATCATTTATAGTGTTGACTTTTTGTATGTGATCTGACTTTTTATATATGATCTGGCTTTTCTCATGTTTGATTTTATAGATGTTATGTGACCAGGAGCACAATGATCATGAGTGTGAGGATGTTGAGTATCCTGACTAGGTTGTTATTGGTTCTCTCCCTCCAAAATGTAAGGGAGTTAGAGGGATAACTGTGATGAAAGATACCACAAATAGGCAAGCAAGGAAGGGTGTCATTAAATTCAATGAAGTAGGCATGCCGCTTACTAAAGAGTTTTTCAGCTATTATGGGGTCTTTGGTTGAAGAAAAGTGTCTCTCCTTATTGATGATTGGAGACAAGTGAGTATGGTCCATAAAGACCTCATCTGGAGGGAGTTATAGGTGAGATAAATACAATTAAGTTTTTATAGTCTTTTTTATTCTTTCTTTTAACATTTCTAAATAATATTGAATGTTGAACCTTTTGAGGGCCCGTATGAACTTGATGTAAAGTTGCATGACAAGTTTATTATGCAGCTCACTAGGAAAAGACATAGAGATTGGAAGACAATCCTCACAAGAAGCTATGTCTTTGGAGACAAGAATGAACCCTTTCTTAATGGAACTATATTGGTCAAGAAGATTGGAAGGAGTTTGTTCGATAGAGACAAACATATGTGTTCCATATATTGAATTAATTACATTTTTTTAGATTTCTTATGGTTACTTAACAATATCACTTGTATGAATTGATTAGGCCCTTCACGAAGCTCTAAAAGAGAGGCGCAACACGAATGTGTGCAATCACTGGTTGGGTTCATGTGGTTATGGGAAACACTGCCTAATGAGAGAGCTTCTAGAACAAGAGCAAGATCTATGGTGACAAAAAGAATAAGGAGAAGATGGAGAACAAGAGAAAGAGCAAGAGCAAGAGCAAGGGCAACAATAAGGGCCTTCTACTTCTACTCCTTCTACTGTCGAGTCTTGTAATGCTTCTAGATGGTTGCCTCGCTATATTGAGTGGATAGATGTGAGGAGAAACAAACCGAAGAAATTCTGATCCAAGAAACACAAGAGGTGTCAGATAAAATGGTAAATTTATTGGTTTCAAAATAATGACCATGTTCTTTTTTCACTGGATTGTTAAGTTTTAATGATTAGTCCATTTTTTATGGTAATTAGTTAGAGCTGGATGTCCAAGAAAAGGAGGGTAAGTTCACCCATCAGGGCACACATAATGAATTGGCAGTTGCTTTAGGGATAGAAGAGCATCCTAGATGTGTTAGGGGTGCTAGAGCTGGGCATGGGATAAAATATTTTTTGGCACATCCCAGCATAAGCACAAACAAGTCAAGAAAGGGAAAGAGAACGTAGATTACATGCAAAGATTGATAGATGCAACCTTAGAGAAATATAGGGCTTCTCAGGAGACACAAGCTTCTCCAACAGTCACACAACATGTTCATTTCTTGCCCACTGAGTGCATTTGGAGTAGTCCTTTGAACCCGCATGGCACAACAGGGGTAATATTCAATTCAAGTCAATTTATATATACATTGTGATAAAACAATCCATCAAGTAAATATTTATGTTTGTCAAATTAAATTTTGGGTTTCATAAAATTGTTGGTGGCTAGAAAATGCCATCTTGCCGTCAATGTTCCAACAGGCAACATCATAGCAGATGTCAAGGATTCTATCTCCGATGTGATTCATGGTATTCCCCTTCCCAGAAATCACTGTTGTGAGAATCATACGTGTCTTTCCAGGAATGAGAGAGATACCTCTCCCATACTAGCACCCAAATGGCACCATAGTCAGAGAGGTAGATGGTAGCTTTACGAAGTGGCCTAAATGACTCATTATATTTCTTTAGGTATGACAAATGAATAATGAAACTTAAATAAAATAATCGAAAGCTAATATTAGAATACATGCATGAAACCTACAACACCTAAGAAGCCCCCTAAGGTTTCAAAGCCTCCGCCCCTCATTTTCTTCCATAGGACTTATTAAACTCCTTACGCCCTAGCTTCCAAATGTTGACAAGATGGTTAGACACTACAGACCAAACATATACCATTGTGATCAGCCTTGGGGAGGATATAATAGGTATACAACATGACAATGTTATAGTGTTGATAGAAGTTTTTGAGCTATTTAAATATGATTGGCTGAACACATTACTAAAAGAACTTTGGTGTCGATGACTGTGAATACCCCATCATTTGTGAAAGATTATTTACTTATTTCCTACATATAATCTGAGTATTGGCTATATATATGTATGTATATATACATATATATAGATGTATATATATGTATATATTTTAGTCATTTGTATTACATGACTCATGACTTCATAATAGAAAATGTGAGATTTCTAATGCCATCATTGATTAATGATGTACTTAGAGATCCGAGTGGCATCGAAGAATATGTGACTACTATGATGCAGTATTTTGGTGTTTTCATGACCGTGGTCTTATCTCCCTTCGAAGTTAATTATATTTTTGGCTTGTTTTTTATATGTCTAACCTATGAATACTATTTTGTTGTGAGATTTAATTTTTATTTAATTTTCCTTCAATTCACTCAGAAACAAGCACTGACAGTTGTTAGTGATTGTTCTCGAGACTTGAAGTGTGCATATCTTTGTTCCTTCAGGTGAAAAACTGCCACCAAATGAGGGACACCCAATGAAATTGATGATTCATGCATAAGTATAGTTTTTTTATTCCCAATATATTTGTTAATGTTTGCATCATATCATAGTTTAATAATATAACATATATGTTAAATAGAGGTGTGAAAGCATTCCATACTGGCGGAGGGAAGGTAGATAAGAAAAATAAATCAGTAACTTGGATGAGTGTTGATGTATAGTCTTCGCATTCCAATTTCATATCATATGACCAACTTTTCTTACATTTTATTAATGTAAATTATAAATCTAAAGGACCCTATACAAGACAATGGATGGGCATGCACATATTATGTGATGTTGTATATGCAGATGATTGTCAATCATGCGGAACATATCAATTGTATAGAGAATGTAAGTTATTAGTTTTGGATCATATTAATGAAGTAGTCTCATTTGTTAATACAAAAAATCAAATCTAATTATAAGTCTCATTTGCTTTGTAGTTTTTTTAAGGCTAAACCTTATACATTGGAGCATCTGAATGACCTACATGAATAGTGGGCAACCTGCTTCATCAGAAATGTGGACTTGAATGAAAAATATGATGATTGATTGATATTTTTTGGTAGTTCAAACTGTGATGTCAAATTGTTGTATGTATTTTGTCAGTGTGAATTGAATGTTGATATGTATAATTATACATTGTGACTTCCAATCTGATATGACAGTTGATGTTGATATGTATTTTGTGAGTGTGAATTGTGTTAAGTTCATATGTGTGTGTGAGTTTGAATGTGAAAGCATGAGAAAAAGAATGTTGTTTATTCATACATATATGTATGAAATTGAAGTCTGGTTGAGAAATGAAACAATTGAGTTGTGAGTTCATGGATTTGTGTGCAATTTGAATTGAAAAATGATAGAATGTGCATGTTACTTTGTTTAATTATATCTTTTTCTTCCAGGTGTGTCGGCCTGTTGTTAAGCCAAAACACTTACAAAGAGCACAAAGTTTTGAAGAACAACATGCACCGTATAGGCTAGTAGGCTGGACAGTAGGTCTACATACCTGTTATATAAAAGAACATAGATATTTCTCATTAGTTATTTATAAATAATCAACTACATATATGTTCTACATCAGTTATTTGAAACAAACTGAAAAGGTATATCTAAAAAGTTTTACTATTTTGTCACATTTCTCGTTGGTTAGTCATAAACAACCTTCGTAAAACATATATGTAGTCGGTTATTTACAAAATAACTGATGATATTTACCTAAACATTTTAATGTTCTATCACTGAAAAAACCAACAATAAGTTATTTGTCGTCAATTATTCGTCATTAAAAAACTGATGACGAAAGGTTAAAGAAACACTCATTGGGAGTTAGGTTGTAGGTTCTTATGTAACAAAGAACCAACAATGAAAATTTTTGTCGTGGGTATATTCAACCGACGAAAAATGGTTTAGGTTTAGCATCGTCCAATTCATCAATGGTTTAAAACCAATGTAGAATGATAAAAATAACTAACATCATATCCCCATTCTATTGTAGTGAGTAGAACCTTGAGCAATCAATAAATACCTATGTTTGGTTCATGGGATGTCATTTGGAATATAACTATAATCCCACAAATACGTACACTCCAACATTTGTTTTCCCAAAATTAAAATGAGAATTTGAGTCTAGGGTAACAAATTCTTGGCCAATTGAGACTTCTATTAATATCACCTACCCTTGGTACTGGTGTGGTACTCGTACAACTCCTTCTTGAGTGCCAAAACACATGGACAAGCTCCCAAGTTTGCCATTCGAACCTTCAAAAGTATACTCTAAGACCAGTCCTATAATTTTTTTATAGGACAACCAATTACAATAATCCTCCCCTCTCTTTTAAATAGAGTCAACCCTTCTAAACACATTCATTCACTGCTATCAGAAGCACTACACATAAGCCACCAACTTTAAGAAAAAAATCGTGCCACCCCAGCCTCCCACCCATGCTCCCACCCACGATCCATGAAAATGTGTGTTGTAGTGTTGTCCAAGAGATATCCCACTGTCATGCGATATGCTACATGCAACCCCATTCACAAGTGCCCCATTAATATCACACTTTCTCATAATACCCTCCACTAGCAAAAAGCCCTACTTTTTGAAATTTTAATTATTGCATTAAACTTAATGTTCCTTCCATTCTTTTTTTTGTTTTCGCTCTGTTACTACCCACCATATTCTTACACAAATCATGCGTATTGTACTAATTTCAATTTTTTTATTTTTTTTATTTTTATTGTTTCTAATGTGGTAATATTTTTTTATTTATTATTGTAGATGTACTAGCCATTCTCCATTTATTAGTTTTTGGTGTTTTAATAATATTAATTGTTATCTGCAATATTTACTAATATAAAATACTAGAATTTTGCCAAATCTTTCAAAATATTAATAATTCCACTAAGAAAAATTGTTTATCCTAATTTAGTACAATATTAACAGACACAACCCTTTGAAATATTTCTTGTGCCAAGTCAGGTTCAACCCCCAAAGCAAAGAGAGATTATTTATACAAATAAAAGTCTTCTACAAAGATTTACTAAATGAGAAATACAACACAAGAGATACAATATTATCAGACACAACCCTTTCCTTTTAGCACAAGTTCTACATATTGTACAACAGTACAATACAGGAAGTAGTATACTAACAGTAAAAAAGAAATATAGATACAATACCTTGAAGTACACCAACATGCTCGAATATTATACATTTTCTGCTACAATAATCATGTGATTTTATACACCAAGATGTACAATGCCCTTACATACACCAACATGGTCTAACGTACACCCACATTCTCTTTTTAGCACAAGTTCTACGTATTGTAAAAGAAGTACCGTATGAGAAGTACAATACCATTAGTAAGGAAGAAATATAAATACAATACCTGTAAGTACACCAACATGCTCAAATGTTATACATTTCTTCTACAATAATCACATACAATACTTTTATACACCAACCTATACAATAATACTCTTAAACACACCAACATTGTCTAATGTACACCCACACTCTCCTAAACAAACTAAGCCTTACAGTACAAAAAATATATAAGTATACTCACATGGTCTATGTTATACATTTAACTACAATCAACATGTACAGTTCTCATACACACCATCATGACCTAATATTATGTGCTTGGCTACAATCAACACGTACAATACTCTTATACACCAGTATGCTCTAATTTTTAGATATTATACATAAACATTGTCTAATGTTACAAACATGTACAATACTCTTGTATTGACATTCATAATCCAACCATGAACACCCAATATAGGTATAGAGACAAAACACAATTATTTGGATGTATTATTGTTGCAATCAACACATGTAATACCTTTATACACACATACAATGTCCTTAACAACCACATACTAGTTCACCTTATTGAGAAATTGTAAAATATTACCTTACATTATTGTATACAACATCATGAATTTCAGTCTTTGGTTCATATATTAGCATTATCAATACTAACTCATCGCTTTATACATATGGTTTTTGTTGACTTGAACATTTCCTTTTCAAGACCCAGTGACGATAATCCCCCCATTCAAGTGATTTTTTATGATTCTTACTATACAGTGGTACAATATAACTCACATTATTGAACATTACTAACAATTCAATACTAGCAAATGCAATTCACATTATTGTATAGTATTTTCCAATCGTACAATACTAATATTATCGTATAATATTAGCATTCTTTTTGTTGGAGCGTCTCTACCTAGCAACACCCTACATCGGCACCCGGTGTCGTGATAAATATACAAGCGGTTTCAACACAACAACGCTTGGTTGTGTTAAAGTACATACAAGGTTTTTTCACATCTTGGACGAGTGTGGGTGAAGAAGCTAGTCCCACTGTATCATTGCTTGAAGGTAGTGAAAAGTGTGCAAGGGTGTGGGTAAAGAAGCTAGTCTCACTGTATCATTTCTCAAATGTAGTGAAAAATGTGTAAGGGGAACATTTTCAACGAAGGAAGGTAAAGAAGAAAGTAAAAAAAAAAGGATTAGAGTTGGATCTAAGAATATTGACTCTTTCATAGGGATTTATTTGGAGATAGTGGATAACATGATGAGATGAAAAGTCAATATATGTTGCTTACAAGAAACCAAGTGGATAGGGGAATGTTGCTGTGATGCCCCAATGCCAAAAGAAATGAGATTACTCAAAACAAAACACACGATCAACAACTAAAAATCACATCATCAAAAAAGTAGGTAAGTTAAAACTATTATCATATAACCATCATGTGAGGAAACATATTACAACAAGGTTTATAGCCTTCCTCACGTCACATAGCATATCATGTATTCACATATGTTTAATGTCCATTTTCCACAAATCTATTACAAAAGATAAACAAGCCATATATGCAAAAACACGGTGTACTTCCAAAACTATGTATCGTTATATAGATCATTTACAAAACATGTCCCTTCTTGGACCTAAGAGTAAAGGGATGGCACTAGGACTCTACTACACAACTAGCAACATCCAACCATCTGCGTCTGTTGATCTCCATGTTGCTTGCCTCTACAACATGATCATACCCACTTCATTGACGACCACCTAAAAAGATGTGGTAGCCCATGGGGCGAGACCAACATCCCAGTGAAAGATGTAACTCTCAACCAATGGTTATTGATACACCAAGATATCTTATCAATAAATAGGATGAGCAGATTCATCTAAATGAATAATTTAAACTGAATACACAGGTTAAGCTGGTTAAAATCTATAATTAATAAGCATAGGATCACAATTAGAAGGAATATGAAGAACATGCATGACACTTAACCTCTCTTACCGCATTATATAACAACTAAGCAGTTCAAGAAACAAGGCAAGGGTAAACAACCAATGTGAAGCGTATTTAACCCTAAAAAGATATACTACATGGTTGTATAACATCTTTTAAGCACTATGGAGTTTGAATCATACCACCCAAAGTCCAATTGACCACTACTAAGTCAAAATTAGTGTCATATAAGAACTAGGAGAGTCGTACTCCTAGGATTTCATCCTCCCTCGGTTAGTACAAGTAACACCATAGTGACATATAAGTCAATCTATCACCAACGACACATAGTCATGCTAAAAATGCCTAGTCCATCTTAGTACAAGTCATAACACTAGATACCAGGGTATATTAAACCCTTCCACCGAGGTACAACCACAACTATCCTCAAACCATATCACATATGAAAATCGTTAAGACACAACCACAATCATTCTCACACCAAGGCATGACTGTAGCTATCCTCCATACACTTGGGAGCCAGATGACAAGGACACATAATATCTTGAACCCCGCATACTCAACAACATGTGCTCTGAGTTTCTCTAAGGATTACTTGTTTCACCATCCAACAAATCCTGACATTGGAATGGATCTACGACATAGGGTGCTACATAATTATGGTTTCACTTGATTAGTTAATGCTAATTGGGTGCCTTTTAGTTGCATCAATCAAGTTACATACAAACCCTAAAAAAGTTCTACAAAAATAAGGGTAGATTGCAACTTTAGAAGATATAAATCGTATAAGACGTTAAGTTTATCACATCACTAACACTAGTGCTAAAACGTTTGATTGGTACCTCTTCCAGTTTCTCTTTTTGTGGAAGGTCGATGGTATTGTTCCACTATCACACATGAGACCATCACCATTATCACATCATCATGTGATACCACCTCAAATTAGGATAATCAACCATTTACAAGGTCATTAGACCATTCATATTGTTTCCTATAAGAACATCATTATCACTCCATGCCTCATCAAGTCTAATCATCGCCATACATGTGTTACATAAGCACAACATAGCCTTACATTATGCACCATGATGTTCATAATATAGAAATAGGGTTACAACATTAGGAGAGATAAAGTACTCTATCATCATGATAATTGCTCAAGAAAGCTAAGCAACATCATAATGTACTTACATTAGGGTTAAGGTTCAACAAGGCATACTGGACTAGGGTTTCAAATAAGCAATTAAAACTAAACTCAATTTACCATTATATCCAACAAACTTGGAATCAATTTGGTCAAAACTCATCAATATAAAGTCAACAAACCTCCTTGACTAAGAGGCTAGAAATCTTCATTGACCGTTGAGGATCGACCCAGGTTGGTGACTGCTGAAGATTGGTCCAACACCTTCATCATCCAAAGAAATGAATCGCACAAACGACCACTTAGGTCAAACACATCAGCCACCGAAGAAGCATGTATCATTAGCATCCGAAGAGAAATCATCATCATCATCGAACAAAGAGGAAAATCAACACTTCATCAGCTGAAGGAAACCATCAAACATTGGTGATCTAAGAGTGTGGCATCATCTTCATTGACTAAAGAGATTGGTCACCTCAACGACAACTCAAGTGGTCAACACTTAGTGACCCACATGTCATCAAAAGTCATCAACCTCATATACCTTATCTTGGAAAACATCAAAAGAGAGAATACATCATCAACCAAAAGTACAAATAGATTGATCATCACTATAAAACTAAAATCCTTCAAGATACAAATCGCAAGAAGGAATTCAATTCCAAAATTTGACCATCAACAAAAGAGACAACTGAACCATGAATTAGATAGAGAAAATCAATGTTTAGAACATGCATGCAAGGATCAAAACCTCCATCATCAACAAGATTTAAGGCACATGGTTTAGATTTCTTAACAACAGAGATATCTACTCAAGATCCTCCATGTAAAAATAACCCTAGATCAAGATATCATCATCATTCTACTTGTAACCACATTTTTAGGGTAGATTATTTGCATTAAACTTAAGTGTAAGCAATAATTGAGGATAAAGTTATATAACATACCCCTAAGGAGAATAAGCAACTCCAATAGAATGGAACCTCCAAGAAAAGAGAGAGAAAACCTTATCTTGATCACTTCTCACGGTTAAGTCAACTCCACCTCCAAGAAAAATAAAACCCTAGGTCAAAGAGCAAGAAGGAGAGCGAAAACCCTAGGATTAAAGGCAAGGAAAAGAAGTTCTTCAAACTCAACTCAAGCACTACCATGGAGAACCATGGATTCAGCCAAGAAGAAAAATAAGAAGAGGGTAGGGGACGAAAATGAAGATCAAGAGGTAGATCACTTATCAAGATCAAGAAGGAACAAGAAGGAAAATAGAAATTACAACTTATCCTTTTAAGCACAAGGCTTGATTTGCCTATATAAAGCGTATTGATCTCCTAACCGATGAGTGTAGAAGTGTAAGTGTTGTGGTAAGGAGATGCTAGCCTATAGGACACGAAAAGGGAGCAATGGGAATGAATAGCAAATGTAGGAATTGCTCTATTGCTCAAAACAGTATTGCCAATGTGTATTCAAGCTCAAGTATAGCACAAGTGTAGCTTTGATATTTTTAGGTGTCCCAAGGCATGTCCTATTTATAGAAATGACCTACAAGTGCTTAAGGATGTTCTAGACAACTTCTGGGGGTTTCTAAGTGCTTAACTAGCCGTTAGGAATAAGTTAGGTGCATTAGTAACGGCTAGTTACTTTATTCTGCAGTTGCTGTCAGAGACCATCTCGGTCGACAAATTGTCGACCGAGATACCTACTCGGTCGAAGTTTTGTCGACCGACAGGCTCTCTGGATCAACGTTCATTTGCAACTGCCAACTACTTTGTCAGCTGTGTCTAACGGCTACTTGGATCATTCTCGGTCGAGAAGTTTGTCGACCGAGAGTGTCTCGGTCAAGGAGTTTGATCGACCGAGATTGACCCTGTTTCAATCTTTCAATTTAGGCACTAAGTAAATGTATGAGTGTGCATATGTGATCCTATTTGAAAGGGATGATCTATCTAAGTGTGGTGATTGGCTAAGGAAGATCTAACGCTTGATTTACATGAGATCTAAGTACTTGTACATTATATATTTGTACAAGTTTACAATTGATTACATTGTATGACTTTTACAATCATTCAAGTGTATAGTTTCCTTAGAGCTTTGTCATCCACTTTATTCCTGCAACACTCAAGTAGCACGTTAGATCAACAAGAATGAAATGTTTTTCATCATCGAAACAAAGGGATTTATTATAATGTCCAATTTATCCAACAATCTCCCCCTTTTTGAAGATGACAAACATTTCCTAAATATGAAATAAGGAAATATAAAGCATGTGAGTTTCATACCTGAAGATTACCTTTTGTAGCCATTCTAGTTTTGCAGGTGAGTGTTGGCCATCAAGATGAAACTCATTTATATTTTAGATTTTATATTCTTTCTCCCCCTTTGTCATTTCAAAAAGATATCCAGTTTGAATATTTTATTTTTCTTCTCCCCCTTAATTTTATATTATGCTCCCCCTTAAATAGATATCCTATTAGGAACATGGATTTAATATCATTTTTGTCTAATTTATCCACAATTTGTTTCTCAATCATTTGCAAAGGATGTTAAGCCTTGGAATGATATGAGATTCCCTTAAGCTTATGATGAATGTATATTGATTTCCCATCTATCAAGGGATATTAAGCCCTAAATTAAATGAGATTCCTTTAATCTTAGAGTACATAAAAATGTCTCCAACCAAATGCAAGGGATGTTAAGCCCTGATTCGTTTAGAGAGTTCCTTTAAGTACAAGATATATCATTTTCATAGATTTCTTCATAAAAAGTACTAAAGTCGTAACAAGCTCCAAATGATGTTTACAGTATTTTTGTAAGCTTCTTAGTCAAATTTGTTTTTACGAGCTCCCCCTTAATCTTACAATTTAAAGCAATTTAAGGCTTCTAAGGTCATAAATGATTTTAAATTTTGATTTTGACCTTTATAAAAAATATACTAAGATTAAGTACAATAAAATGATGTCCAAATAAGCATTTTGTCAAAGCTTATTTTAGGTCGCCCTTGACTACGACCATAGCGCCCCTTGGTCAAATTACATTTTAACCAAGAGGCATAAATTTCAGATTTCCAATTAAGCATTCGTATCAATGATACTAAACATGAAAGCACAATGAATATTGTAAATCTTTTAAAGATACCAATTGAAAACATTGTACTCTTTACAAGCATGTTTAAGAGATATATCACCAATAAATCCTTTTGCTTGCCTATGTAATGATAGAACAATAAAAGCATGTAATGATAAAACAGAAATTTTCTTTAAACTAAGCATAATTTTGGTTTTTGACCAAGTTAATTTCACATAAGCTTTCAAGGATGATTTTCATAATTTATACTTTATTGTACAGTCATTAACCACAAATAGACAACAATTTTGATTAATTTTAAAAGAATTCAGCAATTTTACAGCATTGAAAAACAGTGACATGCTCGGTCGACAATTTCTCGACCGGATGTTCACTCGGTCGACAGATTCTTGACCGACCAAGTTTCTGGAATATGTTCAGAATTCTTAATAAATTTCAAGCAAAAGAGATTATGTACACTAGAGCTCGATTGTGTTGAGATAAGACATTATGATATCAAGAATCAGTTTAGGTCAAATCTCAACTAGTTAATTTTAAGCTACTAAGTTTTAGGAATCCAAGCTAACTCATCATTCTTTTTCTTATATGGGCATGAAAATGAATAATGTCCAAGATGCATGCAATAATGACAGCTAATAGAATAAACTTCATTTCTCTTCTTATGAATTGTGTTCCTAGGTACAAACATAATCTTAGTCTTGGATGCTTTAACTCTTTTGGGTTTATTTCTCCTTGGATCATATCCTAATCCTTTTCTTCCATTATAACTAGAGGAAATTGTCAGAATATTTTCAAGCATGTCATTTCCTCTTAACTCATTTACATTTCTTTGTAACTTAGCAATATCATTCATCTTCTTGTTTATATCTTTCTTTGCTTGATCTAAATCAGATACTAGAGAGTTTCTTTCTTTCACAACCTCATCATAATCTAAATGTGAACATAGAACAGGTTGTTTCTGAAGATCATTCACTTGAGTTTGCAAGTTTAACTTTTCTAAGGAAAGAAGATTGCAATTAGCTTCTACCGATTTTAACTTAAGATCATATTCTTCATTTTTCTTTTTGAGATTTTCATTTTCGGATACAAGAGCAAGAAGTTTAACATTTAATTCATCATTTACTTTATTTGATTTCTTAAGTTTCTTCTTGCATTCAATATATTTCTCATGAGTATCTTGGAGACTAGCAATTAGATCTTCTTTTGGTAGATCATAAAGACTTACCTCTTCTTCGTCTTCATTTGTTGTAGCAATGAGGCATTCTACTTCTTCTTTTCCATCATCACTATCATCACTTGAATCATCCCATGCAGCTTTATATGCTCTTTCTTTCTTTTTGTGAGATGATTTCTTCCCTTTCTTGAGTTTTGGACAATCACCTTTCATGTGTCCCTTTTTGCCACATTCAAAGCACCTGGAAGAAGAAACACTAGAAGTTTTATTAGTTTTAAAACTTTTATATTGCTTACCATTTACAATGAGAGTTTCTTCTTCACTATCATCTTCACTTGTGTCATGAATGTCCTTGGTTGATGCTTTGAACGCAATGTCCTTCTTTTTGCCTTGTTGATGTTCATGTTCTCTTCTTTCTTCCTCTTCTAACGTTGCCTCATGAGCTTCTAGGTTGCCAATGAGTTGTTCCATCTTTAGTCGGGTGAGGTCATTTGCTTCTTCAATGGCCGTCACTTTGGGCTTGTATTTGGGAGGAAGTGATCTAAGAATCTTTGATACCAGATCTTCCTCAAGAACAACTTTACCTAAGGCATTTAAACCATTTACAATAGAAGAGAATTTTTCATACATTTCACTAATAGATTCATTTGGATCCATACGGAAATGTTCAAACTTTTGTTTAAGCATACTAACTTTGGAATTCTTAACTTGAACTGTCCCTTCATAAGTTATAGAAAGTCTATGCCATATTTCATAGGCTGTTTCACAGTTTGATATTCTATTAAATTCTCCTACTAAAATTGAACAATAAAGAATACTTACAGCCTTTGCATTC
This sequence comes from Alisma plantago-aquatica, assembly GCA_963693085.1. NCBI lineage: Eukaryota > Viridiplantae > Streptophyta > Magnoliopsida > Alismatales > Alismataceae > Alisma > Alisma plantago-aquatica. Next base: position 1,282,391,432 of record OY856409.1, read on the forward strand.
ATTTGAGCCGATTTTACCGTATTGGTGTCCCAAGCTGCATATTCCATTTGAGGTAGCTCATAAGGGGTTGACACCATTCTCCATAGATCCCAACTTATGCCTTGAAAGTAGAACTGCATCCTTCTCTTCCAATATGTGTAGTTTGTTCCATCAAATATTGGAGGTCTAGCAACAAATGTCCCTTCAAGATTAAGGTTGTTGAGCACCCCGTCACCCATTCTTCAAGACCTTGTTAGGGTTCCTTGAAGCCCGCTCTGATACCAACTGAAAACTACTAGAGGGGGGGTGAATAGAGTTTTAAACAATTTTAAACAATTATTTAACTCAAACAACCAATCACAAAAATATTGGACAAGGGGACAAGGATTTAGAGTGGTTCCTACCTTAGCAAATACTAAGGCAGTCAGTCCACTACCCGGTTGCTTACCCAACCGGGATTTGGAAAGAATTTAATTTTATTACCTCGCAAGGACTTTACATAAAATTACAATTCTCTCCCTAAACCCTTCAAGCAGCCTTCACCTAGAAGTAATCACCCAACCTTGAAGCAGCCTTCACCTAGAAGTAATTGCACCACCTTGAAGCAGCCTTCCTCCTGAAGTAGCTTCCCGTTGCAATAGCCTTCTTGAAGTAGCTTCCCGTGCGATAGCCTTCTTGAAGTAGCTTGAAGTCCACCTTCTCCTCCGAGAAGAACCTTCTCCAATCCGCAGCCTCCAACCCTAGGAGTAGCAAGGAGAATACAAAGAATAAAAGGAACAAGAAGGAAAATAGAAATTACAACTTATCCTTTTAAGCACAAGGCTTGATTTGCCTATATAAAGCGTATTGATCTCCTAACCGATGAGTGTAGAAGTGTAAGTGCTGTGGTAAGGAGATGCTAGCCTATAGGACATGAAAAGGGAGCAATGGGAATGAATAGCAAATGTAGGAATTGCTCTATTGCTCAAAACAGTATTGCCAATGTGTATTCAAGCTCAAGTATAGCACAAGTGTAGATTTGATATTTTTAGGTGTCCCAAGGCATGTCCTATTTATAGAAATGACCTACAAGTGCTTAAGGACGTTCTAGACAACTTCTGGGGGTTTCTAAGTGCTTAACTAGCCGTTAGGAATAAGTTAGGTGCATTAGTAACAGCTAGTTACTTTATTCTGCAGTTGCTGTCAGAGACCATCTCGGTCGACAAATTGTCGACCGAGATACCTACTCGGTCGAAGTTTTGTCGACCGACAGGCTCTCTGGATCAACGTTCATTTGCAACTGCCAACTACTTTGTCAGCTGTGTCTAACGGCTACTTGGATCATTCTCGGTCGAGAAGTTTGTCGACCGAGAGTGTCTCGGTCGAGGAGTTTGATCGACCGAGATTGACCCTATTTCAATCTTTCAATTTAGGCACTAAGTAAATGTATGAGTGTGCATATGTGATCCTATTTGAAAGGGATGATCTATCTAAGTGTGGTGATTGGCTAAGGAAGATCTAACGCTTGATTTACATGAGATCTAAGTACTTGTACATTATATATTTGTACAAGTTTACAATTGATTACATTGTATGACTTTTACAATCATTCAAGCGTATAGTTTCCTTAGAGCTTTGTCATCCACTTTATTCCTGCAACACTCAAGTAGCACGCTAGATCAACAAGAATGAAATGTTTGTCATCATTGAAACAAAGGGATTTATTATAATGTCCAATTTATCCAACAAGAACATGGTCAAGGAACAACTTGTTGATCACAGAAAACAAATCTCATCAGTCAACATACACCTCAAGGTCAACTATCTACATAGGGTATCCAAGCAAACCCTCAAACTCAACACATGACATGTTACCACATCAAATAAAGATGCAACAAGGCACCCCAAAGCACCAATTTCTCCAAAATGAACGTGTGAGGCACAACAAACATGTGACAAATTGCAAGATAAATCCTCAAGATGGGTAAATAGTCCAAACATGGACTAAAAAGTGAGACTGGACATAGTTGTTGGGTCGAATTGAGGCACCACGGGCCGCTCTGGCCCCGCCTCTACCACTCCATCCTCCTATTCCTACCTCCTCATGCCACCTCCTAGCACAATAATTCTACTCTCAACATGCTCTTTGTGCTCTCCAGACATATATGTATAAGCATAAGCTATGATTAGATATGTTGGATGATGCAAGAATAGACACAAACATAGTCCTATGCCCATGTAGACTCAGCAAACCTAGATCTCTTATACCAACCTTTCTTTTGACGCCCCAATGCCACAACAAATAAGATTACTCAAAACAAAACACATGATCAACAATAAAACATCACATTACTAGAAAAGTAGGTACTTTCAAATCGATCTCATATAACCATAATGTGCGGAAACATATTACAACAAGGTTCTCAACTGCTTCACGTCACATACCATATTAGGTATTCACATCGATTTAGTGGCCATCTGCCACAAATCTGTTACAAAAGATATTGTTCACATATACAAGTACATATTTACAAACAGGGTATACTACCTAAACCATGTATCATTATATAGATCATTTACAAAACACATCCCTTCTCGGACCTGAGAGTATAGGGACAACACTAGGACTCTACTATACAACTAGCAGCTATCCAACCTCCTGCGTCTCCTAATCTCCAAGTTTCTCATCCTCTACAACACAATCCTACCCACACTGCTGGCGACTACCTAAAAAAATGTGGTAACCCACGGGGTGAGACCAATGCCCCAACGAGAGACATAACTTTAAACCAACGGTTATTGATACAACATGATATCTTATCAATAAACATGATGATAAGATTTGTTTAATGAATAATTTAAATTGAATACACAGGTTAAGGAGGTTAAACAACAAAATAGATAAGCATAGAATCATAGTTATAAGGAATATGAAGAACATGTATAATAGTTAACCTCTCTTACCACATTATTAACAACTAAGCAGTACAAGAAACAAGGAAATGGTAAGCATCCAATGTGAAGTGTATTTAACCCTAAACAGATATACTACGCAACTGTATTACATCTTTTAAGCCCTAAGGAGTTTAAGTTGTACCACCTAAAGTCCAACTAACCACTATTAAGTCAAAATCAGTGACATACAAGACCTAGGAGAGCCGGACTCCTAGGATATCATCCTCCCTCAGTCAGTATGAGTAACACCTAGTGACATATCAGTCAAACTTCCACCATCAACATATAGTCAAAATGAAAACACCTAGTCCACTTAGTAAAGGTCACAACAGTAGATACTAGGGAATACAGAACCCTGCCACTAAGGTGCAACCGCATCTATCTTCAAAACATATCACATATACAATTCTCCAAGACATAAACACATCCGTTCTCATGTCGAGGCATGACCATAGCCATCCTCCATACACCTGGGATCAAGATGACAAGGACACAGTCTCTTGCACCCTATATACTCAATAGTATGCTCTACGAGTTTCCCAATGGAATACTCATTTCGCCATCCCTCAAGTCCTGACACTAGAATGGATCTATGGCATAAGGTACTACATGATTAGGGTTCCACTTGATTAGTTAGTGCCAATTGGGTGTCTTTTAGTTGCATCAATCAATTTAAATACAAAACCTAGAAACGTTCTACAAAAATAAGGGTAGATTGCAACTTTAAAAGATATAAAGTATATAAGACATAAGTTTATCACATCACTACATGATATTGTTCCACTGTCACACATGAGACCATCACCATTACCACATCATCATGGGATACCACCTCGGTAATGAACCCTCTCCAAGGTCATCAAACCATTCACATTATTGCCTACAAAAACATCATTATCACTCCATGCCTCATGAAGGCTCATCATCACCATACATGTGTTACATAAGAACAACATAATCTTACATTATGCACCATGATGTTCATAAGATAGCAAATTAATGTTACAACATTAGGAGTGAGAAAGTACTCCATCGTCATGATAATTGTTCAAGAAATCTAAGCAACATCATCATGTACTTACATTAGGGTTAAGGTTCAACAAGGCAAATAGAACTAGAGTTTTAAAATAATAATTAAAGATAAACCCTAATTACCATCATCTACCAAAAACTTGGAAGAAATTAGGTTAAAACTCATCAACATCAAGTCAACAAACCACCTTGACCAAGAGGCAAAAATCTTCATCGACCTATAAGGATCAACCTGGGTTGGTGACCGCTGAAGATTGGTCCACCACCTTCATCGACCAAAGAGAAGAATCACACCAATGACCACTTAGGTCAAACACATCAGTGACTGAAGAAGCATGTATCATTAGAAACCAAAGAGAAATCATCATCATCATTAATCAAAGAGGAACATAACACTTCATCAAGTGAAGGAAACCATCAAACATTGGTGACCAAAGAGAGTGACATCATCTTCATCAACCAAAGAGATTGGTCACCTCACCGACCACTCAAGAGGTCATCAACACTTAGCGACCCACATGTCCTGAAAACTCATCGACCACATAGATCTTAGCTAGGAAAACATCAAAAGAGAGAAAACCTCATCAACCACAAGTACAAATAGATTGATCATCACCATGAAATTGAAAGCCTCGAAGGTACAAATCATAAGAAGGAATTCAATTCCAAAATCTTAAATTCAACCATCAACATGAGAGAAAATTGAACCATGAATTAGATAGAGAAAATCAATGTTTAGCACATGCATGCAAGGATCAAAACCTCCATTCTCAATAAGATCTAGGGCAAAAGGTTTGGAGTTCATCACAAGGGAAATATCTACTCAAGATCCACCATGTAAACATAACCCTAGATCAAGATATCATCATCATTCTACGTGTAACCACAGTTTTAGGGTAGATTATTTGCGTGCAAGTTAAGTGTAAGTAATAATCGAGGAGAAAGTTATATAACTTGCCTCAAATAAGAAAAATCAACTCCAACAGTAAGGAACCTACACAAAAAGAGAGAAAAAAACTTAGCTTGATCGCCTCTCTCGATCAAGCTAGCTCCACCTCCAAGAAAAACAAAACCCTAGGTCAAAGAGCAAGAAGGAGAGCAAAAACCCTAGGTCGAAAGGCAAGGAAAAGAAGTTTTTCAAGATCAACTCAAGCACTACCATGGAGAACCATGGTTCAGACAAGAAGAGAAATAAGAAAAGGGCAGGGAAAGAAAACAAAAATCAAGAGGTAGATCACTTACCAAGATCAAGAAGGAAGCAAAGAATGCCAAACGATCACTAAGGAAGGGTTGCTCTAAACCCTAACTCAACATGCAAGATGATCGACCACCTTCTCCAAGATCAAGCTCCACCTTCACTACTAAGAATAAGAGGGGACGAGCTCCAAGCAACAAAAGAGAAAGGAAGGGTGAAAATGGTTTAATTTCATGCAAGGAGAGAGGTTTATATAGCCAAGAGTTGGAGAGAGGGAAGGGAGGTTAGGTGTCATGCAAACACATGCCAAGTGTCCACCAAAACTTGTCCATGCAAGCACTAACTCAAACATGCAACATATATGATAAAACCAAGAAACATGAGCGACCTCAATAACTCTAGGAAATCAATCAGTCGAAGAGATTCTCAACAACCAAAACATGATCAAAACTCAACGACTGGATAAGATCAACCCTAGGTTTCTTTGGCGACCGAATAGAGCGGTCAAGGGCTCATCAACTGCCATGACCTCAAGGTGCACATCAAAACCTCAAAGAATGTAGAGAACACAGTCAAACAACTTGGTGATTGCAGAAAACAAAGCTTATTAGTCAACATACACCTCAAGGTCAACCATCCACATCGGGTATCCAAGCAAACCCTATAACTCAACACATGACATGTTACCACATCAAACCAAGATACAACAAGGCACCCCAAAGCACCACTTTCTCCAACATGATGTGAAAATGTGTGAGGCACAAAAAACATGTGACAAATTGCAAGATAAATCCTCAAGATGGGTTAATTGCAATTATGTCCTAAACAAGCACATATAAGAACAATTAGCTCAAACAACATCCAAACTGGACCAAACTAAAAAAGATAAGTCTTTCACATGTTATCAAGGCACATAAAAAGGTTTGATTAAGATTTTTAAGCATCGAAATATGTTAAACAAGAAAGATTAACTAAAATCTATGCCAGAGGTCTTACAGTTGTAGAGACATTGGAGACACGTGCTACAAAATTTGGTATACTAGTATTGATAATCATAGTAATGGAGAAGGTATTATTGTTGATAATATGTTGAAGGATAATTTTGTCAAGATCACAAGGATGGGTGATAGAATCATAGCTGTCAAGGTTGTTCTTGGGGGAAATATTTTTAACATTATTAACACTTATGCCCCTCAAGTTGTCCTTAGCGAGGAATCTAAGAAGGATTTTTGGGATGACATGGATGAACTGATGTAGGGAATACCAAAAGAGGAGAAGATCAATATTGGGAGTGATTTAAATGGCTACTTGTAGAGTAACAATGTTGGATATGTGAGAGTTCATGGTGGTTTTGGATATGGCATCAAACGGAGAAGGAGAGAGGATATTAGATTTTGTAGTTGCATATGATATGATTTTGGCAAACTCCCATTTCAATAAAAGAGAATCTCATAAGATTACTTTTAAGAGTGGGCACAATTGTAGCCAAATTGATTACCTCCTTACCAGGAGGATAGATCATAAAATATGCAAGTATTATAAAGTGATTCCATGCAATGAAATCACGACCCAACATAGATTGATGGTTTTGGATATTTAACATGAAGATCAATAAAGGAAACAATAACATGAACCAAGATAGCATAATCAAGTGGTGGAATCTTAAAGGAGAAAAGAAATTGACTTTTCATGATAAATTCATCAAGGAGGGAACTTGGAACTTTGAGTCTGATGATAACACTACGTGGCATAACATAACAAACATTTTCAAAGAGGTTTTAGGGGAGTCCAAAGGTTGTAGACCTCCATAGAAAGAGACTTGGTGGTGGAATGATGAAGTACATAAGGCTATTAAGCTCAAAAGGGAGATCTATAGGAGCCTGCCCAAATCTTGAGATGATGAAACATTTCAGAGATACAAGCAAGCAAAGAAAGAAGATAAAAAGTTTATTCATGAGGCTAGGTCTAGATACTTTGATGATATCTATAAGAAGCTAGAAGAAGATAAGGGGAAAAGATATATATAAAACGGCTTGTATAAGAGAAAGGAAAGGAAGAGACTTGAGTCAAGTAAATTGCATTAAGAATGAAGATGGTAGAGTGTTGGTGAAGGATTCTTATATCAAGAACTAATGAAGAAATTACTTCTGTAAGCTTTTCAACGAAGATACTACAAATAATGTTAGATATTCATAGTATATGAATACAAGAGATATCATTTACACATGACGAGTTTCATTATTTGAGGTCATGAATACTTAAAAAAGATGAAAATGAGAAAGGCATGCAGACCAGATGGTATTCCAATTGATGTATGGAAGAGTATGGGGGATGAAGGAGTTATGTAGTTAACAAAGTTCTTAAACAAGATCATGAAGACCAAGAAGATGCCAGATGCGTGGAGAAATAGTATGATCATCCCCATCTACAAGATCAAAGGTTATGTTTAGATCTGCACAAACTACAAAAGTATCAAGTTGATGAGTCACACTATGAAGCTTTAGGAGAGTATTATTGAACAAAGGCTAAGATCTATAATGCAGATATGAAACAACCAATTTGGTCTCATGCCTGGAAGATCAACAATAGATTCTATTTTTATGATAAGGAGGCTTATGGAGAAGTATAGAGAAAGCAAAAGAGATCTTCATATAGTGTTTATTGATTGGGAAAAGGCTTATGATTGATTACCCAGGGAAGTGTTGTGGATAGTTTTGAAGAAAAAAGGTGTGCCAATCTAAAACATTGACTTGGATTGAAGATATGTATGATAGCTAATTGCAAGTGTGAAGAATCATGGTGGAGAGAAGCCAACTTTTCCTATCACATTTGGGGCACACCAAGGATCCACACTCAACCCATATATGTTCGTTCTTGTTATGGATGAGTTGACAAAGAATGTTCAGGATGATATTCCTTGGTATATGTCGTTTGATGATGATATTGTTTTGATTGATGAAACTAGAGAGGAATTAAATGATAAAGTTGGACTTTGAAGAAAGGCATTGGAATCAAATGGATTAATGATTCGTAGGAGAAAAACTAAGTATATGCATTGCAATTTCAGCCAATCTCACAGTGTGAATGGTGGAGCTAAGTTGGATGGAGTAGATATCCCAAAATGTGATAAAGTTTGTTACTTGGGTTCTATTATTCAAATAAATGAGAATGTCCAAAATGATGTTTGTCACAGGATCACTGTAGGATGGTTGAAATGGAGGAGTGCAACTGGAGTACTATGTGATCGGAAGATTCCTCTCAGGTTAAAAAGTAAGTTTTATAGAACAGCTATATGGCCAACCATACTCTATGGGAGTGAATGTTAGTGTATGAAGAAACAAAGTTTGAACAAGATAGCCATGGCTGAAATGTGTATGCTGAGATGGATGTGTGGGAAGAAAATAAAAGACCGTTTGAGAAATGACTATATTAGAAATAAAGTGGGGGTAGTGAGCATTGAGGACAAGTTGTCTAAGGGCCGACTCGTATGATTATGGACATGTGCAACGCAGACCGACTAATGCACTTATATGAGGCAATGATATTGAGTCAAACACAATAAATAAAAGAAGAGGAATGTCTAAATTAACATGGGATGAGCTTATAAAGAGAGATTTTGAATCTCTACATCTCGAAAAGAATATAACACATGATAGAGCTGAATGGAAATGAAGCATCTGTATAGCCAACCCCAATATAGTTGGGACTACTGCTTAATTGATGATGATGATGATGACGACTAATGAAGAAAATTCATGTATAGTACAAGAAGTCATATACTAAGAACAATATTTTGCATACATTCAGAATCTAGTGTTTGTCACAATTGTATACAAAAAGTATAGTAGTAACAGCCACATTGTATAAGAAATATAATACTAATAACCACATTTTGTATACATTCAAAATATAACATTTGTCAAAATTGTGTATAACAAGTACAATACTTTCAACCACCTTGTACATAAAGTACATTACGAACAACTATATTTTGTAGACATTCGGGACGCGTTTGTCAAAATTGTGTACAAGAAGTACAATACTAACAACCCCATTGTATAAGAATAAGAAATACAATACGTCTTATGTAGTCTTTGTTAAAATTGTGTACATTCATGCCATTTTTCTACAAAAATCCATTGTTGGCATTAGCTCAACCAAATATATAAATGAACGATAGGTATTGTACAACATTCGGGGGAAAACGAGTACTTTAGTTCAAAATTGGGGGAAAATGAATAATGTACAAAATACACATTTTTACCTGTGATTGGTGACAAATGAACACGAAAATGTACTTGGGCAGGACCGTTGGCGGCATCAAGAGAGACCACTTCACTGTGACGCGCTCCGATAGGACCGTCGGCAGGCAACTCTCCGGTAGGACCATCAATAGTCTGACCTGATATTGTCCTTATGTTGGACAAGTTCTATGGTGAAGAAATCTCTGGATGGAGGAGTATGCGACAGTGCACGGTGACGAAGAATGCAACTGGTAAAGGTACTAGACTACTTGGTACGGTACTTGCGAGACAGAGTTTGGGCTTGAATGCTAACGGAGAGGAGAGAACGAGAATAGGGAAACCATTCTAGCGGGGAGACTGAACTAGAGAGAGAGAGAGAGAGAGAGAGAGAGAGAGAGAGAGAGAGAGAGAGAGAGAGAGAGAGAGTTTTTTCTGGACCCTAACTTCCTCTTCAGCTTTGGTGTTAAAAGGATTCGTATTAGCTCAAAAATGTTGGGTCCAGCGGAACTATATGTTACTGAGGAATTGGGTGGGTTATCGGGTAAATAACTGACAATGTATAGTGTAGTTCATCTTTACGGTCTGTTTGGCACACGGTGAATGGAGCAGAGGGGAGGGGAAGGGAGGACAAAAGACTTAACCTATTTAGTTGCACATGGTGAAGGGGAAGGGAGGGGAATGGAGGGGAATGAAGGAGAATGGAGGGGAAAGAATCAAGTGTATTTTCAGCCACTCTTTTCCCCACTAAATCGGAGTGGAGACAAGGGGAAGAGAAAAGATTTGGCGGAAAAATTATTATAAAGTTTGAGGGAAATATGGAATGTGGAGAGAAAATATAAATTACATGGCGTAAAATACTTGTATCCCTCCAAGTGAGGTGAGAGAATTGTAGTGTACCATTTAGAAATGTTGGGGAGAATATCAAGGAAAAATTTAGAGGAAAAATTAAAAATAAAATGAAACTAGAATAAATATAACACACAATTTAGAAAAATCTTAAAAAGTCTAGAAAAATATTATTAGAGAATAGGTAAGGTTTGAGATAAATAATAATGATAAATATAACAATATAAAGAAATATAGAAAATAGAGGGAATTGTGGAGGAAAATGGAGGAAACTCTCAAGTTATGGAGGGAATTTAAATAAATGGAGGGAAATTATAAATATGGACTATATGTATAACCACAATGGGCATAGAAAGAGAAGTGGTAAAATATATCTTCAAATAAAAAATATCTTGTGCAACATTTAGATATGTTGGTGGGTTTTTTTTAGTTTTCCGTCAGAAGACAATTATGAATTATTGATGAATATGCTGCCAAACTCCTAAAATGTAGAATTCAATGATGTTAGACATGCAATGTATATCTTCTTTATTAATAAAATAATTATATGAATAATTTTATTTTTATCATGAGACATGTAAGTTTAATTCATCTTGATTTTTTATGTATTAATATGTGTGCAGTGTATGTAACCTTTTGCGGTAATATGACTTATTAAAAAGGTGACATATTTTTTATTATGTTTTTTTTATGTCTCTCCCATTCCCGTCTCCATGCTAACCAAACAAACTAAAATAAGTGTCCCCTCTCCTCCCCTCCTTTGCCTTCCCTTCCCCTCCCCTCCCCTCTCCTCCCCTTCCTTCCCCTCCCCTTCATATACCGCATACCAAACATAACATTAATGGATGGACCTCATTCTTAAAGTTACTACTCACCACAACAATACGGCAACCTTCCAGGTTCCGAGTCGCCGATCGCAAAGGATGAAATCCGTCTAGGCAAGCTAAGAGCAAATTAATATCAAATAGCAACACCAAAAGTCAATTGTTCCGTGAATGTCGGTAATAGTGGATGGGAGCATTTAAATACATCAAGCTATATATTAAATCAAGTTATTGTGCCTTCATACTTCTCACCCGTCATCGCAGTAGTAATCAAATAGGATCTTGACATCATGTTCTTGAAGTTGTCCTCAGTGATGCATTTCGATAGCTAGGAAAAGGAGTGTCTCCGACTCTCCAGGACCATTTACACCGTACCCGGCCAAACATAAGTTTACGGTCCCGACGAAGACCTGCTCTGAGGCTGGCATGACATACATTTGACGCGGGGCTGCAATCACCATTGGTCTGTGACGGGTTCTATGAAGATGCCTCGATTGTGATCTATGTCTGTTAACCTGCTACCCCTAGTTATTACTACAGATGTTAGATATGGTCACCGAGAAAGCCAACAAATTCATCATTCCGGCGCTCAAGATGAGGGTGGCGGGGTTCTTTCATGAAAAAAATCTACACAACTTAGGTGCTATTCCCTTCCCACACCCGCTCCTCGGGTGAAAAAAAGTCCGTACAGCAAAAAAAAAAATGAATGACTCTTTTTAGAAGAGAGAAATATAACAACACTAAATCTGAAAAAAGAGAAAAAAAATTGCTCATGATTTCAAATCTCTCCAGCGGTAAAATCGATGTTGTATGACCAAGAGGTCAAAAAGTTCAAACCCTCTAGCAATGAGAAGAATGAATTGCCATTTTTCTACCAATGTAGTGCCACCCGAGTGGTAAAGTTGATTATGTATGATTAAGAGGTCACAAGTTCAAAATACCTTGGCAATGAGATCAATGAACTGCCAATTTTTTTAAAAAATAAAAAGTATTAAACTCTTGGTAAAAATATTTCCTAACAATACAAATATGTTAGCATACTTTGACTAGCTTGCCGTTTAAGTCTTAGAGGAGCTAGTTGGGGGTAGTTTGTGGAAAGAATTCTGAGATACCTAAGTTCCCTTTGTAGACAATCTATGTAGTTGCTAGTAGCCATTATATTTTCCTTTTTATTTCCTTATGGACCAAGTTGATGAACAATACTTAAAGCTTGTAATAGTTTTTTATAGCAGAGTTATTATGTTTATTTTCTACTACTATATTTGTAACAATACTTGAAGCTTGTAACAATTATTTTATTCTTTTCTACTATAACTCTATCTTCTCTTTAATATGTATAATATTGAGTATGATCATTGATAAATGTATATTCATCTCTCTTTTATATATCTTTCATAGTCTTTGTCATAGGATTTTATCCTCTTTTTGCTATGTTCTAGATTTAAATGTGATTTACCCATTTTATACCTACTTTGCAAATTCTTATTATTTTCCTACCTAAAACTATAGATTCTACTTTAAGGATCGAGTTCTGACCATGAGCCGACCGGCTTACAACCCCAACTGGTCATCTCACACACTCAAGAAGACCCAGATGACTATTCAAACGCCTGATTCAACCCTTTCAATTTGACCAAATTAGCAACCTAAACGAGCGGGTCTGATTGTCCCATTGAAGCCAGTCGGCCGTTTCACACTCTCAGATGGTCGGTTCGAGGTTGCTCAAGGCCGAGACTTAATTCAAAAGAAGCTACCAATTTTGGCATTCAAACCAAAGATTTACGCGCCCAAACTGTAACATCCCTGACCTGGGTTATGACTTAACCCTAGAAATTTTGCTTAAGTAAGTTGTTCATAAACTTGTTTTAATCTTTTGAAAAGTAATTAAGACTCTTGTAGAGTTTAGTTTTCAAGTGTGAGCTTATTTGCAAACTGTTTGTGCATTATATGATAGTTTGGCCAAAAAGTGCAATTTACCCAAGATGAGGGGATATATTGCAAAATGTCACATGTTTAACATGCCTTAAGTGTTTTAGCATCATAAGAGAGAGAATTATGCTAAGTGGTGGCTTGTGGAGAGCCTAAATTCCAAGTTTGAACTTGTTTGAATAATGTTAGTGCATTGTGCACCAATTTTGGTACAAATTATAATTTACCCAAATTGTAGGGCTAATATGCAAATTACCACCTCTAGTGTTACGACCCCACCTCCCGATAACCCCCAATTAAGGGAGACCGAGAGGTTGAAGCCGCACCCATAACTTCCGGATCAAAGGTTCGACAATTAACCCAGAATAATTATCAAATTTTAACATACTAAACGGGAAAAACTGTAAGAAAATAAACTTTTGCATACCTTTTTGAAAACTTGGATCTCTAATGTAACATCCCTGACCTGGGTTATAAGTTAACCCTAGGTGTTTTTACTTAAATCATGTAATTAAGATACTTGTGATTAACTTCTGGCATGTAATTAAGTTCCTGAGGAACATACAATTTCATTTATGTCCTTTTAAAACAATGAATGTAGTATTGTTTTGTTATGCAGGGACCTATGTGCAAATTACCCAATTAGAAGTGTTAACTTGCAATATTTACATGATATAATGTTCCTTTGATGATGAGACATCATATGAATGAATATGATGAGGTGTGATGGATTCTCCAAGCTTGGGCACCAAGGTGCAGCTTGTGGAGCAATTCTTGTGCTTAAACCCTAATTTTGGTGTAAAGTGCAATTTACCCAAAATGTGGGGGTGCAACTTGTGATATACACTTTCTAGAATATCTTTTATGACTTTTGACATCTTTTAAAGTTATAATAATGAAGGAGACACTTCATTTGAATAATCATATAATAAGAAACACCTTTGTAATTAAACCACCAAATTTGTAAGTAAAGGAGACCCTTATATGTATATGTGCACCATGGTGACAAGTTGACCTTCCTTGCCTTTCGTCCTTGGTCTTAGAAGAAGATTTACCTTATATATGAAGAGGAGGGACGTGCCTAAAATAAAGGAAGGACCTAGTTGTGAAAAGGAGGAGTAAGTTGTCCTTATGATGAAAATAACCTCAAAGTATATATGATCCTTTCCTTTGCAACCAAAGGCAACGTTTCCTTTCTTCCCTTCTTATTCCTTTGCTTAGACTGACTCATAACATAGCTCTGGAGAAGGAAGACGACCAAGGAGAAGCTAGGTAAGCTTGTATCATCCTCTAGCTCGGATTCATGGAGGAATTCCTTGTATAAGGTTGGTTTTATGGTTATCTCACTTAGGTTTCTTGTTCTAGCCGATCTTCCCCAACTTTTTCTTGGAGAAACACCCTTGGCCGACCTGTGGAGCTCAAGACTCCATTAAAGGCTTGAAGCTTGGAAGCTTGCAGCTCTAGGAACCACATTTGAGGTGGGTTTTATAACTCTAAACCTTGCTTTGTTATGCATACTTTTATTCTTGCAAATAATAGTTAGTTCTTCTTCTTCCCCATCTTTCTTTGCACTCTTACAAGCTTTTTCATGAAGAACAGACCTTGGTTCAAGGTTGAAGACAGAGGTCGTTAATACCTATGTTGGTCCTTATCCAACTTTATTAAACGATCTTGGACCAATAGGTCTAAACGGGTTGAAACCGTTTGAAATCAAAAAGGGGCTCAACCCGTTTGATCTTAAACGATCTTGCAAGATCGTTTAGTTTTAAATGGGTGATAGGGTTAAACAAGGGACGACCGTTTGATGGTCTGTTGATAATATATTGAATTTCATTCGTACAAAGAATTATAACCTAATTCCTAACCAATTGAGAGTTGAAGGCACTTCAACACCCTAACCCTAATCGGGTTGAAATTGCTGATTTCAAGTATAGATCTTGTTGAGTTTTGGGTTAAAGGACCCAAACGGTCTCAAAACCATTTGGGGGTTCATCCAAACGGTCTCACACCCGTTTAGTGACACCCCAAGACCGTTTGGAGGTCTAGGGTTAAGGAAAGTTGATGGTTTGAGGGTCCAATTTCAATAGGTTGATGAATTGATAAAAATGCTGATTTTAGATCTATTTAGGGTTCAACCCTTATCCAACCGACTTGGTTTTTGGTCAAGCTTTGGGAAAACGGTCTCAAGACCATTTGGAGGTCATCCAAACGATCTCAAGACCGTTTGGGCCAAGTTTGGGCCCAATTGGAGCTCAATTGATGGGTTCAACTACAATTTGTTTCACATTGTTGAAAATTGATGATTAGCCGATTGAAAACCCTAATTGAGTGGGATTTAACCCCAATTAGCTTTCAATTGAGAATCAATTTTATGTCCAATTGATTAAGGCTAACCCTAATTGACTCAATTTGTAAATGGTTAACAAGGACATGGCCAATTGAAGGCTTCAACATAGGAAATCCTATTCAAACATAACTTTTGTTTCACCTTTTATGTCTATGTGGTTTGAACCCATGTGGGTTCACACACGTTTAGGCTCAAACAGGTCCACACTCGTTTAGGCTCAAATGGGGTCACACACGTTTAAGCTCAAACGGGTTCACACACGTTTAAGCTCAAACAGGTTCACACTCGTTTAGGCTCAAACGGGTTCACACTCGTTTAGGCTCAAACGGGTTCACACTCGTTTAAGCTTAAATGGGTCCATACTCGTTTAAGGCTCAAATGGGTTCAAGGTCGACTGAGATTAAACGAGTTCAAGGTCGTTTAAAATTCAAACGGGTTGGAGGTTGAAGGTTGAAACCAATTGGAGACCTTCAAGGTTTTTTATACTTAATCACTTGAAGGTGTAAATGGTTCAATGATGATCTAATCTAAACCCTAATGGTAACTTAAGATATTAAGGGACTAAGTGACTAATGAATTGACCCACAATGATGATCAATGGGTAAATTACCAAAATGCCCTTGAGAGGTTCAATTGAGTGATACCTTGTTCTAATCAAACCCTAATCACTTGATAGTGGTGATTTAGTTTATGTTAATCAAGGATGACTTGACCCAACCTAATCTAGAGTGGTGTAATCACCATCTACTAGTGAGAAGAGAGAGAAAGTACCATTTATGGTGGAAACTCAAGTAAAGTACCTTCAATACACATGAATGTGTATGATTAGGGTATGATCCACTTATGTGAGATCATGGAAACCCTAATTATGATAAGTGATGAATCTTAATCTTATCTGAGGGCTTTAATGATGATGTTTCTAATACGTGGTGATGTTATGAGATCAATTCACCATGAGGTGAATAGTAAACCCTAATTCTAGGGTGATAACATGTAATGTGAATAGTAAACCCTAATTGATGTAAATCAGGGAACCTAACCCATGTAAGAGTATGAGGGTACAACTCTGGATATGAATTGCTTACTATTGTTAGTTGAATTAACCATGCAGGTTCTTATACATAATGATGATCATATCCAGGTAAGGATTATGATTTTATATTCATTGAAAGCATGCTATTAGCTTTATGAATAATGACATATGTTGATGCCTAGTAAGTGGCACCTTATGAGAATGATAGGCTGTGAGAGCCATGAGTATCATCAAGATCATGCTTGACAGATGACTTGGGATGAGATAACTGAGAAATGATAATTGATGTGAGTTAGACTTGATACATTTAGTATTCTACTTTCATAGCTACTATGCTAATGATTAATGGTTGAGAACATGTATGATGTTAAAAGAATACTGAAATGTACCTAACTAATCAAGTATAATCATACCATGTAGAGCCCTGATCATAGATCCATCATTATCAGGAGTTAAATGATGGTGAAACAGGTTTTCCTAAGGGAACTCCTGGATCACATACTTTTGAGTATGTGGGGGAATATGGATGTGAATACCCTTACATCCTGGTGTAGGGATTGATGTAGATGTAACTTAATCTATCAATCCTTCACTATGTGTTCATGTTGGGGTGATGTAACACTATTCTCCCGAGGAAATCTTTTATACCGCATCGATGAGAGATAAACATGAAATCTTTCGATAGCGAAGAGAGTCCAGAATGCCACTGTGACTCTAATAGCGAAGTACCAGAATACCCTGGTGAGCTATAATAGCATAGACACTAGATGTTCTGCATGTTTATCCTCATTCTGACTGAGGTAGTTGAAGGTCATGAGAATCCGGCTCTTTCGATGACCTAGTATGATACCGATGTGACTTACTAGTGATCGGTTGGAGTATGAGAGGTATACCTCATGCATCTCCGCAGGGCATAATGATGTTTGTAAAACATAATCAACCACATAGCATAACTGCTTAGGTTGAACTATGAAGAACATTGATTGTTATTACATTGCTTGCATTTAATATCCTATTCAAGTATTAGTATACATGTTCTTCATATTCCTTAATACAGGTAAGTAATTGTTATCAAGCCTGCTGTGAGTAATCTAAGTTACCTGCTCATGATATTCCTCTGAATGCTTTTAACAAAGTTTCTGGCAGAGAGTTATAACTCTCGCTGGGACAATTATTTGAAATTGTCTAACCCCGTAGATTTCTACCTTTAGGTGGACGTCGAGGTCGAAGGAACCAATCTGCAGGTGGACAGCAGCAGCAGCAGCAAAACCAGGAGCAGCAGTGATTTCAGGTGGAAACACTATGTTGTCTAGTCTTGTAATTAGAATAGTCTTATGTCGTCTCTGTACACTCAGGTCCTAGGAGTTTGTTGATCTGATAATTTTGAAGTCTTGAGATTTTGTATCATGATGTATATAATCACTCAAGAAATGATTTATCAGATATGTAAACAGTTCATCTTACTTTTATAAAAGGAGTTTCAGGTTTTTGAGATCTCGTTTTCGAAAAGTTTTAATTTCTCGTGATTTTTCGTATTCCGCTGTTAATCGAATCGCTTCCGCTATGTTTATCTTGTATTTTGGAGATCAGAGCCCACAATTAAGTGGTATCAGAGCTCTAGGTTCGCTGAGTCTACAGAGACATAGGACTTAGGATGTTGAGTCTATCCTTAGTGTTTCTTTCCTATCTAATAGAGTCTTCTTCTCCGCAGGAGAAGAAGATAAGTTAAGGATGTACGGACCACACAAATAACATGAGGAGTACGAGGCTGAGAGTAGTGTCGCTGCACCCCGAGGAGGTGCAAGAAACCCAGAGATAGAGCAACCTGTACCTGAGCCACCTCAGTTTGAACCAGCTGACATGGGTAACCCAGCTGTCCAGACTATGTTTGGGCAGTTTATGACTGCCATGACACACATCACCGACAGAATGCCCATGCCTGGGCCTAGGGCACCTGTCCAATCTGAAGGACAAGGTATCGGTAAGACGTTCAAGCGACTTCGTCGTGTCGGAGCAACCGAATACTTTGGGACAGCTGACCCTACAGATGCCGATCTGTGGTTAACCGAGTTAGAGAAAGCTTTCAGAATCTTGAACATCCCAGAAGCTGAGAAGGTTAGACATGCTGTCTATCTTCTCAAAGGAAGTGCTGGTCATTGGTGGACCATGGAAGAGCAGAAGAGACCTGGTGTGGAGATTGCCTGGGAAGTGTTCTGACAAGAATTTATCCATAGATATTTTCCAAAGACCTTCCTGGATGAGAAAATCTCTCAGTTTGAGAGATTGAGACAAGGCATGATGAACATTAGCGAGTATGAAGCTAAGTTCATGGAGTTGCTGCGGTTTTGTCCACATATGGCTGCTACAGATGAAGAGAGGATCAGAAGGTTCGAGAAGGGTATAAATGCCGACATGACTACTCTTGTGTCTGCCCTAGAGAATCGGGAAAGGTTTGCTACCTTCGTTGAGTCAGTCTGAAGGATAGAAAGGTCCGTAGTAGAGAAGAGGCAAACCCATAAGAGATATTCTCAGTTCCAGGGATCTTCATCTAGAGACTTTAAGAAGCCTAGGTTTTCTGCACCGACACCACCACCACCTAGACCAAGTGCCCAGACACAGTGGAAACCAAGTAGAGGTAGAGGACGAAGCCTACCACTACAAGAGACTCGCAGTTCAGCATCCATGTCAGTCACAGGACCACCAAGACCACAACAACTGGAGAGAAGCTGCTACAACTGTGGTAAGGTGGGACTCCTGATGAAGGACTGCAGAGCTAGGCCTGTCAGTGTGACACAGCCCCAGAGACAGAGTCAATAGGGATCACAAAGAAGACAGTTTCAAGGAGCAGCTAGAGGACGTGGACAAGCATCTCAAGCTGGATCATCAGCACTGGCTCAACCTCAGGCGACAGCAAGATTCTATGCAATGAACCCACCTGATGCAGTGATCAACCCACGGGTTGTGGCAGGTCAGATGGAGTTGTTATATTCTGATATGTCTATCTCCTGTGTAGTATCTGTTTTGATTGAACCGGGTACTACACACTCCTTTATCACTTGAAGAGTGATTCATAACTGCAATATGACAGTCAGTCATAGGGCAGATAGCTTGTTGCTGGAGACTCCGTTGAGAAGGTCTGCTGTTTTGCAGGAGGTATGCACCCCCTGCATCCTCTTCTTTTCTGATCATCGCATTCAAGTGGATTTAATACCACTTGAGATGCAAGGATTTGATATAATCCTTGGGATGGATACCTTGGAAAGGTATAAGGTTGTCTTGGATTGTGAATCCAAAAGGGCTGTGTTTGTCGATGAAAGCAACACATGGATCTTTCAAGGAGAGAGAAAGATTCTACCCACCTATCTTGTGTCAGCTATGGTTGTGGATAAGTTGATGAGGTAAGGATGTTATGCATTCCTAGCCCATGTGGTAGATACTACCATGGAGAGTCCCAACCCTGCCAAAGTTCCTGTAGTCAGGGAATTTGAAGAGGTATTTCCTGAAGAACTTCCAGGTGTGCCACCGCCTCGGGAAATTGATTTTGAAATCAATTTGATCCCAGACACCCAACCTATAGCACAGACACCGTATAGGATGGCACCTGCTGAGATGGCGGAGCTCAAGAAACAACTGCAAGAGTTGCTTGAGAAGGGTTTCATCCAACTGAGCACTTCACCTTGGGGTGCTCCGGTCTTGTTTGTTAAAAAGAAAGATGGATCAATGCGATTGTGCATTGATTACAGACAACTAAATAAAGTAACAATAAAGAATAAGTACCCTCTGCCGAGGATTGATGATCTCTTTGACCAGTTGCGTGGTGCAACTGTCTTCTAAAAGATAGACTTGAGGTCTGGATATCATCAACTCTGTATTAAGGACAGTGACATACCCAAGTCTGCCTTTAGGACAAGGTATGGTCACGCTGAGTTCACAGTTATGTCGTTTGGATTAACTAATGCACCAGCTGCATTTATGGAACTCATGAATAGAATCTTCTGACCTTTTCTCGATCAGTATGTTGTCGTCTTCATAGATGACATTCTGATCTATAGTAAGGATGCTCAACAGCACGAACAACATCTTCGCCAAGCTTTGACCTTGCTAAGAGAACATAAGCTATATGCCAATTTTAGCAAGTGTGAGTTCTGGTTGCCAGAAGTATCTTTCCTTGGACATGTGATATTTGCCTCGGGTATTCATGTTGACCCTAAAAAGGTAGAATCTGTTCTACAATGGGAACAACCGAAGACACCAACAGAGATTCGAAGCTTCTTGGGGTTAGCTGGTTACTACCGAAGGTTTATTAAGAATTTTAGTTCTATAGCCTTACCCTTAACCAAGTTAACCCAGAAGGATGTTCCTTTTTCCTGGAGTGATAAGTGTCAACAATCTTTTCAGCTGTTGAAGGAGAGGTTGACAAGTGCACCTGTGCTTGTGCTACCTGAGCAAGGTATAGGATATGTAGTTTTCTGTGATGCCTCCAAGAATGGACTCGGATGTGTGTTAATGCAGGATAAGAAAGTGATTTCTTTTGCTTCCCGACAGCTTAAGAAACACGAGGAGAATTATCCTACACACAATTTGGAGATAGCTGTTGTGGTCCATGCCTTGAAGATCTGGAGACATTATCTCTATGAAGAAACATTCCAGATTTTCACTGATCATAAGAACCTTTAGTACATCTTCTCTCAGCATGAGCTTAACATGAGGCAACGTCGCTGGATGGAGTTAATCAAGGACTACAACTGTACAATTGATTACCATCTGGGCAAAGCCAATATAGTTGCAGATGCCTTGAGTAGAAAATCAGCAACATCAGCCATGGACAGAGCACAACTAAGTTCCTTAGTATGTGCTAGGAAAGATATGCTTATCTCCTTAAGACAAGCCAATGTACAGTTGAAAGTGTCGTTGTTAACCAGATTGTTAGCTAAGATGCATATAAAACCTACCCTAAGAGAGCAGATTAAGGAGGCACAACATGTTGATGCTGCAATTCAGCATATCAGATTGGAGTATGGTGATGAGAAACAAGATGGTTTCCATGACTCAAATGATCAAGTGGCATGTTATCATGGGAGGATGATAGTACCGGATGTGGATAACATGAGAAAGTTAGTCCTGGAAGAAGCTCATTCTTCGATGTATGCTATGCATCCAGGGAGCACCAAGATGTATCGAAACTTGAAAGATATGTATTGGTGGCCTGGGATGAAGAAAGATGTTGCAGAGTTTGTGATGAAGTGTCCTGTGTGTCAGCAAGTTAAAGCTGAACACCAGAAGCCTGCAAGAATAATGCAACCTTTACCCATACCACAGTGGAAGTGGGACCATGTGACCATGGACTTTGTTGTTGGCCTACCTAGGACAAACAAGGGACATGATTCCATTTGGGTAATAGTTGATAGGTTGACAAAGACATCTCATTTCTTGCCTGTCAAAACAACCTATTCTGCCGAGAAGTTAGCACAGCTGTATGTTCAAGAGATAGTGTGACTGCACGGAGTTCCTGTCACTATAGTTTCTGACAGAGGTCCCCAGTTTACAAGTCATTTTTGGGAGCAGTTGCATAGAGCTTTAGGCACCAAGTTAAGGTTTAGTACAACCTTTCACCCACAGACTGATGGACAGTCAGAAAGGACTATACAGACCTTGGAAGACTTGTTGAGAGCATGTGTTCTCCAGTTTACAGGAAGTTGGGATCTACACTTAAGTTTGATAGAGTTTGCCTATAACAATAGCTATCAACGTAGTATTGATATGGCACCTTATGAAGCCTTGTATGGTAGACGTTGTAGATCACCCTTGTGTTGGTATGAGACTGGTGAACGTCAATTGTTAGGTCCTGATCTTGTGCAGCAAACCACAGAGAAGATAAAAGTAATACAACAACAGATTAAGATTGCACAGGATAGGCAGAAGTCATATGCTGATAAACGTCGGAGACCCTTAGAGTTCCAGGTTGGTGACAAAGTGTATCTCAAGGTCTCGCCTTGGAAGGGAGTTCTAAGATTTGGAAGGAAAGGGAAGTTAGCTCCTAGGTTTATAGGGCCTTATCCAATCATTGAACGGGTTGGAAAGGTAGCCTATAGACTAGAGTTACCACCAGAGTTACAGAAGTTACACCCTGTGTTTCACATTTCTATGCTGAGGAGATGTCACCCTGATACCGAGTCAGTTCTACAACCTATGGAAGTAGAAGTGAATGAAGATATAACTTATGAGGAGGGACCAGTGTCAATCCTTGATAACAGAATTAAAAAGTTAAAGAAGAAAGATATAAGTCTTGTGAAAGTCCTCTGGAATCATCGTGGTGTTGAAGAAGCCACTTGGGAGCTGGAGGAAGAGATGAGGAGGAAATACCCTGCTCTTTTCACCTAATATGCTAAATCGATTTCGGGGACGAAATCCTTTTGAGGGGTGGATAATTTGTAACATCCCTGACCTAGGTTATAAGTTAACCCTAGGTGTTTTTACTTAAATCATGTAATTAAGATACTTGTGATTAACTTCTGGCATGTAATTAAGTTCCCGAGGAACATACAATTTCATTTATGTCCTTTTAAAACAATGAATGTAGTATTGTTTTGTTATGCAGGAACCTATGTGCAAATTACCCAATTAGAAGGGTTAACTTGCAATATTAACATGATATAATGTTCCTTTGATGATGAGACATCATATGAATGAATATGATGAGGTATGATGGATTCTCCAAGCTTGGGCACCAAGGTGCAACTTGTGGAGCAATTCTTGTACTTAAACCCTAATTTTAGTGTAAAGTGCAATTTACCCAAAATGTGGGGGTGCAACTTGTGATATACACTTTCTAGAATATCTTTTATGAATTTTTACATTTTTTAAAGTTATAATAATGAAGGAGACACTTCATTTGAATAATCATATAATAAGAAACACCTTTGTAATTAAACCACCAAAGTTGTAAGTAAAGGAGACCCTTATATGTATATGTGCACCATAGTGACAAGGTGACCTTCCTTGCCTTTCGTCCTTGGTCTTAGAAGAAGATTTACCTTAGATATGAAGAGGAGGGACGTGCCTAAAAGAAAGGAAGGACCTAGTTGTGTAAAGGAGGAGTAAGTTGTCCTTATGATGAAAATAACCTCAAAGTATATATGATCCTTTCCTTTGCAACCAAAGGCAACATTTCCTTTCTTCCCTTCTTATTCCTTTGCTTAGACCGACTCAGAACATAGCTCTGGAGAAGGAAGATGACCAAGGAGAAGCTAGGTAAGCTTGGATCATCCTCTAGCTCGGATTCATGGAGGAATTCCTTGTATAAGGTTGGTTTTATGGTTATCTCACTTAGGTTTCTTGTTCTAGCCGATCTTCCCCAACTTTTTCTTGGAGAAACACCCTTGGCCGACCTGTGGAGCTCAAGACGCCATTAAAGGCTTGAAGCTTGGAGCTCTAGGAACCACGTTTGAGGCGGGTTTTATAACTCTAAACCTTGCTTTGTTATGCATACTTTTATTCTTGCAAATAATAGTTAGTTCTTCTTCTTCCCCATCTTTCTTTGCACTCTTGCAAGCTTTTTCGTGAAGAACAGACCTTGGTTCAAGGTTGAAGACAGAGGGCGTTAATACCTATGTTGGTCCTTATCCAACTTTATTAAACGATCTTGGACCAATAGGTCTAAACGGGTTGAAACCGTTTGAAATCAAAAAGGGGCTCAACCTGTTTGATCTTAAACGATCTTGCAAGATCGTTTAGTTTTAAATGGGTGATAGGGTTGACCAAGGGACGACCATTTGAGGGTATGTTGATAATATATTGAATTTCATTCCTACAAAGAATTATAACCTAATTCCTAACCAATTGAGAGTTGAAGGCACTTCAACACCCTAACCCTAATCGGGTTGAAATTGCTGATTTCAAGTATAGATCTTGTTGAGTTTTGGGTTGAAGGACCCAAACGGTCTCAAAACCATTTGGGGGTTCATCCAAACGGTCTCACACCCGTTTAGTGACACCCCAAGACCGTTTGGAGGTCTAGGGTTAAGGAAAGTTGATGGTTTGAGGGTCCAATTTCAATAGGTTGATGAATTGATAAAAATGCTGATTTTAGATCTATTTAGGGTTCAACCCTTATCCAACCGACTTGGTTTTTGGTCAAGCTTTGGGAAAACGGTCTCAAGACCATTTGGAGGTCATCCAAACGATCTCAAGACCGTTTGGGCCAAGTTTGGGCCCAATTGGAGCTCAATTGATGGGTTCAACTACAATTTGTTTCACATTGTTGAAAATTGATGATTAGCCGATTGAAAACCCTAATTGAGTGGGATTTAACCCCAATTAGCTTTCAATTGAGAATAAATTTTATGTCCAATTGATTAAGGCTAACCCTAATTGACTCAATTTGTAAATGGTTAACAAGGACATGGCCAATTGAAGGCTTCAACATAGGAAATCCTATTCAAACATAACTTTTGTTTCACCTTTTATGTCTATGTGGTTTGAACCCATGTGGGTTCACACACGTTTAGGCTCAAACGGGTCCACACTCATTTAGGTTCAAATGGGGTCACACACGTTTAAGCTCAAACGGGTTCACACACGTTTAAGCTCAAACGGGTTCACACTCATTTAAGCTCAAACGGGTTCACACTCGTTTAGGCTCAAACGGGTTCACACTCGTTTAAGCTTAAATGGGTCCATACTCGTTTAAGGCTCAAATGGGTTCAAGGTCATTTGAGATTAAACGAGTTCAAGGTCGTTTAAAATTCAAACAGGTTGGAGGTTGAAGGTTGAAACCAATTGGAGACCTTCAAGGTTGTTTATACTTAATCACTTGAAAGTGTAAATGGTTCAATGATGATCTAATCTAAACCCTAATGGTAACTTAATATATTAAGGGACTAAGTGACTAATGAATTGACCCACAATGATGATCAATGGGTAAATTACCAAAATGCCCTTGAGAGGTTCAATTGAGTGATACCTTGTTCTAATCAAACCCTAATCACTTGATAGTGGTGATTTGGTTTATGTTAATCAAAGATGACTTGACCCAACCTAATCTATAGTGGTGTAATCACCATCTACTAGTGAGAAGAGAGAGAAAGTACCATTTATGGTGGAAACTCAAGTAAAGTACCTTCAATACACATGAATGTGTATGATTAGGGTATGATCCACTTATGTGAGATCATGGAAACCCTAATTATGATAAGTGATGAATCTTAATCTTATCTGAGGGCTTTAATGATGATGTTTCTCATACATGGTGATGTTATGAGATCAATTCACCATGAGGTGAATAGTAAACCCTAATTCTAGGGTGATAACAAGTAATGTGAATAGTAAACCCTAATTGATGTAAATCAGGGAACCTAACCCTTGTAAGAGTATGAGGGTACAACTCTTGATATGAATTGCTTACTATTGTTAGTTGAATTAACCATGCATGTTCTTATACATAATGATGATCATATCCAGGTAAGGATTATGATTTTATATTCATTGAAAGCATGCTATTAGCTTTATGAATAATGACATATGCTGATGCCTAGTAAGTGGCACCTTATGAGAATGATAGGCTGTGAGAGCCATGAGTATCATTAAGATCATGCTTGACAGATGACTTGGGATGAGATAACTGAGAAATGATAATTGATGTGAGTTAGACTTGATACATTTAGTATTCTACTTTCATAGCTACTATGCTAATGATTAATGGTTGAGAACATGTATGATGTTAAAAGAATACTGAAATGTACCTAACTAATCAAGTATAATCATATCATGTAGAGCCCTGATCATAGATCCATCATTGTCAGGAGTTAAATGATGGTGAAATAGGTTTTCCTAAGGGAACTCCTGGATCACATACTTTTGAGTATGTGGGGGAATATGGATGTGAATACCCTTACATCCTGGTGTAGGGATTGATGTAGATGTACCTTAATCTATCAATCCTTCACTATGCATGTTTATCCTCATTCTGATTGAGGTAGTCGAAGGTCATGAGAATCCGACTCTTTCGATGACCTAGTATGATATCGATGCGACTTACTAGTGATCGGTTAGAGTATGAGAGGTATACCTCATCTCCGCAGGGCATAATGATGTTTGTAAAACATAATCAACCACATAGCATAACTGCTTAGGTTGAACTACGAAGAACATTGATTGTTATTACATTTCTTGCATTTAATATCCTGTTCAAGTATTAGTATACATGTTCTTCATATTCCTTAATACAGGTGAGTAATTGTTATCAAGCCTGCTGTGAGTAATCTAAGTTACCTGCTCATGATATTCCTTTGAATGATTTTAACAAAGTTTCTGGCGGAGAGTTATAACTCTCGCTGGGACAATTATTTGAAATTGTCTCACCCCATAGATTTCTACCTTTAGGTGGACGTCGAGGTCGAAGGAACCAATCTGCAGGTGGACAGCAGCAGCAGCAGCAAAACCAGGACAGCAGTGATTTCAGGTGGAAACACTATGATGTCTAGTCTTGTAATTAGAATAGTCTTATGTCGTCTCTGTACACTTAGGTCCTAGGAGTTTGTTGATCTGATAATTTTGAAGACTTGAGATTTTGTATCATGATGTACATAATCACTCAAGAAGTGATTTATCAGAGATGTAAATAGTTCATCATTCTTTTATAAAAGGAGTTTCAGGTTTTTGAGATCTCGTTTTCGAAAAGTTTTAATTTCTCGTGATTTTTCGTATTCCACTGTTAATTGAATCGCTTCCGCTATGTTTATCTTGTGTTTTGGAGATCAGAGCCCACATCTAAACTTCTATCCACTTATGGATTCTAATCTAACTAATCCTCCTTGTATTTTACTTCATGTATTGTCCTTTTGGCTTGATCCTAAATCGCCGATAAACAAAACGTTGGTCAGCCGAAGCTGGTATGTGGGGGAAACAATAAACGTGCAACTATGATAACAATGTAATCATTAAATTAATCATTTAACAACCAAGATTACATTTTAAATATAACTTCGTGATCCATGAGTACCCTATCCTCTGTTCTATCCCTGCAGTGGACCTGGATACTACCTTCCTTACGGTAGATCCCCATTAAACCCCTCATGGTCCCACCTATAGGTGAACCGGTTTCTAGGGTTGAGTTACATGGCACTACTCGTAAGTAGCCCACTCCTTAACTCATGGAAGGCTAATGGGTCTCATGGCACTACACTTGGTAGCCTAATTTCTAACCCACGATAACCTAGACCTTACTCTAGATTACCCCTTTTTAGCCTTTACAAGACACAGAGGTGAACTCGGATCTAGCTAGTTATACATGTATATTCATAGTAATAGTCATAGTCACTCTATAATTGCATGAAATAAAAGCATCCAACAGTTATTTCAAGCCATGAGGGAAACATCGATAAAATCCTCGGAAAACTAGTCAGGATAATCATAAGCGTAACCACATACCTGATCTGATGATTTGAACAAACTATTCATGCAAATAAGAATCCAAGCAAGCAAGCACTTTCAACAAGATCCTTTGGCCAATCGGAGGGCGCCACGTCGCCTACTTCACCATGCAAAGCGCTCGTCGAGATTATAATTAAATTACTATTTTGCCCCCCAATTGAGTGGTTGGCTCCTTAGCACAGGAGGGGTAGAACCGTCAAAAAGTCACCCGCTTGTTCAACCTCACGAACCCTACCTGCTGCTCACCTATAGCCCTAGGCACAGGTTCCCGGCTCCATCCCCGACCTCGACGGCCGTCAGGGTGGCTACCCCCGCCTCCGTCGAACATCCTCGCACCTCTGGGTGCTTTTGGTTCGCGGGTAGAGTGCCTACTTCGGGCCTTATCGGTCTTGCAACCCGTGGCTGACCTGCAGCTAACCCTTGGTTGTTGCCCGAGCTTCAGGGTACATGGAAAAGTCTATGCTCCTATATGGTGGCGTGGGAGCATCGAGATTCCATTTTGTGGCTACTTCTTGTCCCTGAGGTTGGCCTACCCCCTTGATTAGGGTATGGACACAAAGAAACGTGAAGAATAAAATGGAAGAGATATAGCCGTGTGAGGTCCCTCCGGACTTGGGAAAGGATTCGACCCCTTATATAGGGAGGACATCCACGCCCTAACGTGCTTGCCCAAGAAGAAAAATAAGGTTCTTTTCTATTAGAAATCTAATTCCTTCATGAGGAAGCAAGATTCTCTCTCCTACTTTCCTCTTTAATATTCTTTATTACTTGAATATGTAGGAATACGAAAATCCTCTCCTTTGTTTTCATTATTCTTGCCTTTTAATTCATTGGCCACGAAATTTCTATTTTCTTTTAATAGAAACAGTACTTCTTTTTACCAATATCAAAAAATTCATTAATAATGTTTCACATTATCCTTTTATTTTGCAATTTAGGTATTTTCTCTTTCTTTCCTTTTTATTGGGACTCCTTGGATCCCAAGACACTCCATTATTTCGAAATTCTTTTTATTGGATACTTATTATCCTTCTAGATGCATCTTTATGCATTATTTCACATTATTCCTCATTATCTTGTTTATTTCTTATTAAAATATTTCTTTTTGAGAATTTCTCTTTATTTCTCTTTTATTTTCCTCATTGATATTCCTTTTAACATTAGGAATCCTTAGGATACGAAATTTCACCAAGAAATCTCATTTATGCCTCTTTCCACTCATTTTCCACATTTTATCATTATTTTCAATTTATTTCTTAATAAAGAAATACTTAATTAATCTTTTCTTTTCTTATTGCTTTCTTTTTGCAACTTTGGACTCCTTGGTACCCAAGGAACCCAAGAGGCACGAAATCCTCTTTGGATTTGCCTTCTAGAGGTTTCTACATATTTCTTTTCTTAAAATTCAATTATTCATTTACTAATTGAATTTCCTTGTTATTTGGGCCCAATAGCCAATAAATCCCACAACACAAACATCAAGGCTATTGTAAACAAAATCCATTTATTCAAAACAAATTATACCATTCTTTGTTCAATTATCTTTAATATGAGAAATTACATTTCTCACCAATTGAACCCAAAAATTGGGGTTGTAACATCTAGAGTGTCCCTACTCCCTACTAGTATCAAGTAGAGGAGAGAGAAATAATGAGACACCATGCTTGAATCTATTTTGAGTGACAGTACTTTTGGTAATGAAATGACCAAGAAAAGGGGTTGAATATGAAACCCTAACTTGAGTTGTATCAAGTTGAAAAGTTTATATATGAGTGCCTATCGACCAAGGAGCCAAAGGAGGAGCCTCATATCATTTTGTGGACTCTTGTAAAAGGCCATGTCGTGCAAAGAACCTCAAGTAGGTGAGTTGTGTCGGGTTACAACTTCCTTAGAAAACTTGTATCGGGTTGTGGATAAAGCTGTGATTTAGTTGATATATTTTATTCAAAGGGATAAGTAATGGACGAAACTTCATCCCTAGCTTATCCTTAATAGTTTTTTCATGTCAAGATAAATGTTTATGCATGCATGTACATGTGTCATCCATGTATTGACACGTGGCACCTACTAGCTCAAATTGATGACACCTCATTTTTTACACTCCTTCATGAACAACAAGCATATATACCCCTAGTTTCACCCTTTAGTGAAATGTTTTGACTCTTACCATCCTCCTTCCCTAAGGTATCTTGCATATAGTTCTTTTATCGTGTAGGAGTGAAAAGATATCGTGCATAGGTCCTTGGGTATCGCCCATAGCAAGAGCATATCGGCCAAGTAGGGCGATATTGGCCATATAGGGTGATATCAGCCATAGTAAAGGGTTTTTGTTCGCAAGTGAGGACATATCGTGCATGAGTGGTGGCATATCGTGCAAGAGCACTAATGTATCATGCAAAGGTGTTAAGGAGAAATAAGGAGCTCATACTTAACCCTAAGGTGAGGATATTATCATCTTCAACCTTGGATTGAAGTATGATTTTAGGGTTTTGATCTTCTTTTCTTTTCTTCTTCACCAATTTCTTATCCATGGTGATTCTTTGCATATAGAGGAGTTTTGAAGTTCATCTTCAACCTTATGAATGTGGAGCTTTGGATCTTGGAGCTTTGAAGTTGTTCTTAAGGCGGGTTATATAACTTAAACCCAATTATATTATTATGCACCATCAATTTTGTCATACTTGTTGATCTACTTGCAATTTCAATTTCTCTTGAATAATTGATGATTCTTTGAGTTCTAAAAGCTTCATGAGACTGTTCTCCATGACTTAGTATAGTAAGAACAAAGGTCTAGAGGTTGATGGTGATGACATCATCAAAGGTAAAGTGATATCGGGCACAAGCACACAAGCAAGCACCTCATACCCGATATGGTGATGCACCCACTCCCTAAAATGACATGGATATGATTTTATAACATCTTGCATGATATGGTAGTGTAGTATACACCTCTTGCATGATAGGAGGTCAAGCATACACCTCAAAAATGATAGGAGGTTAAGCACACACACACCTCTAAACCGATATGGTGTGGCAAGCGCACACACCTCTAAACCAATATGGTGTGAGAAAGCACACACACACCTCTAAACCGATATGGTGTGAGCAAGCACACACACACCTCTAAACCGATATGGTGTGAGCAAGCACACACACACCTCCAAATCGATATGGTGTGAGCAAGCACACATACACCTCAAAATCGATATGGTGTGGAAGCACCTTAAATGCAATGTACTTGATGGAGTAACAGAGGGAGTGTTTTATATCAATTCATACATTAAGAGGTATGGAGTTTAATGAATAATGATTAAGTAGGCTAATGTACCTTGAAGGAAAGGTTGAGCCCACTTAATAAAGTATGGAGTAATCAACATCCTAGGGTGGATGAGAGAGAAACTCATACTTGTGTAATAAACATGTAATGTGCATACATTAATGCTTCTAATATGTGTAGGGTAAGAATTAGAGTTTGATCCTTGATAAGGTGATCTTGAAACCCTAATCAATAAGAAAGGGAAACCCTAACCCTAATATAGGGTAATGGTATGTGAAACCCTAATTGATAAGAAAGGGATCGATATGTATTTGATATGGCTGTTATCATGTATACTAACCATACATGTATTATGAGATGATGAGCATAGCCAGGTATGAGCTATGATGTTTTATATGATAAAGATGCTTAATGGGCCTTGTGAGCCATATGATAATTTGTTGCCTAGTGAGAGGTGATAATATTTTTAATGGGCCTTGTGATCCATGTGAGATGCTTGTGTAACAAGTATCATGTATACCTTGGTCAGATGATCTGGAGGTAATAGTTACCTAATAAGTGGTAACAATATTCAGTGATGAACTAAGGGTTTGAATACCTAGATTCTATAATCATGATGATGATATTGTTGAGGGATGAGTATTCCCAGTAATTAGATAAGGGATTGAGATCCTAAATGTTATATAAAGCTTTGAAAAGTACTTGATAGATGTATTACACTTTTCTTTGTAGCATTTATCATAATAATTCATGTTTGAAAACTTGAATGATGCTAAAAGAATATGGTAATGCACTTAATTAATCAAGTGTAATTTTATCATGTAGAGCCCTGACCATAGATCCATCATCGTCAGTAAACTATTGAATGGTGAAACAGGTTTTCCCACGGGATCTCCTGGAGACCGCATATTTTTTAATATGTGGGGGTGTTGGGCGAAAATATTTGTATGCCCCGAATGAGGGATTGATGGTAGATAAACATGAAATCTCTCAATCCTTCATTATATTGTTGGGTTTGATGTAGATAAACACGAAATCTCTCGACCCTTATCAGGATTGATGTGCAGATAAACACGAGATCTCTCAATCCAGACGAGAGTGCATGTTGTGGTTGTAGCTCTAAAGCAAAGTTGCTAGTATACCCTAGAAAGTTATCTAAGAAGTTGGCATGGTCCTTCTTGTTTTCTCGCACTAACCGATACGGGTGAGGTCATGTCAGCCAGCTCTTCCATTGACCTTGTATGGTACCAATTTTGACTTCGCAGTGGTCGATTGGTATACCTCATCTCCTCAGGGTATAAGTGTGATTGTAAAATGTAATCAGTCGTGTAGCGTATTTGTGTAAGGATGGAATACGGAAATTATTGGTTGATATTACATTTCTTAATGCATCCTAAATGGATAGATGTTATACATGTTCTTCATATTCCTTATAAAATGAATAGTTCAATTACTGCTTTATCATAAATGGCTGCAATGCTTTAGAAGATGATATTGCTCAATTCTGTTTTAAATAGTGATTAAATCTTGCTTATTAATGAAAAAGAATCCTCTGCTCAGTTTATTACTATTTATCTATAATGATAATATTATTGGCAGATAGTTATATCTATCGCTGGGACATGGGTCTCACTCTGTTGCTCACCAACATTCTTAGGTGGACGCGGATGAGGAGGTAGGGACCATACATCAGAGGAAGGATAACAGCATCATGGACAGTAGTAATATCTCAGGTTGAGTTACTGTCTATCATGAGTTGTAGATATGAGTCTTATGTGTCGTCTCTGTACTCTCAGGTCCTTGGAGTTAGTACTTAGTGGTTTTATGATGGATATGAGATTTTGGCTTGTATGCCTCGAGGTTTTATGTTGCTTATGTATAGTTTGGCAAAGCAACTGTTGTATGTATTCCTCGAGATGAGATGGTACATGGTATGTACAATGTGAACCATAATGTATGTAGTACTTTGGTTCTCTTCTGAAGAGTTTTCCTTGAAATGGATCTCTTTGCAAATGGTTTTAATTTTTTGTGATTTTCGTTAATCTGCTGATTATGGTTATTCCACAATTATTTATTGGTGATGGTTTGATTTGTGGTCAGATCGTCACAGTGTTTTAGTATCAGAGCCTAAGGTTTGCTGAGTATACAGAGACATAGGATTAAGGTTGTTGAGTCTATTCTAGTGTCTTCTAGTTTATCTGATAGTGACTTCTGCACATATAGGAGAAGAAGTAAAGATTAAAGATGGTTGGATCACACGAAGAACATGTTGCTGAAAGCAGTGTTGCTGCACCAGGAGAAGGTACAAGGGATCAGGCTAGAGAGGAACTAGTACCTGAGAATCCCCAACTTAACCAAGCTTTGATAGAAAACCCACCTTTTCATGCTCTGTTTGGATAGTTCATGAATACAATGACACATATGGCAGATCAGATGCCAACACTAGCACCTAGGGCACCATCTCCCAATGAGGGGCATGGATCTGGTAAGACCTTTGAGCGGTTACGCTAGGTAGGAGCCACTGAGAATGCTGGTATAGCTAACCCAGCAGACGCAGATTCATGGCTCACTGAGTTGGAGAAAGCCTTTAGAATCCTCAACATTTCTGAAAATGAGAAAGTTAAGCATGTCGTGTACCTATTAAAAGGAAGTGTTGGCCACTATTGGCCCATTGAGGAAGAGAAATGACCAGGTGTTGAGGTTGAATAGAGAGAGTTTTGACGAGAGTTTGTCAGTAGATACTATTCCAAGACTTACCTAGATGAACAAATCTCTCAGTTTGAGCGGATTAAGCAAGGACCAATGAACATTAGTGAGTATGAAGCTAAGTTTATGTATCTTCTACGGTTTTGTACATACATGTCTACTACAGATGAGGAGAGAATTTGGCATTTTGAGAAGGGTTTGCATGCTGATTTGACCACACCTACATCTGCTCCAGAGAATAGAGAGAGGTTTGCCACCTTTTTGGAGTCAGTTAGGCGAATAGAAAGGTCTGTAACTGAGAAATGTGAAGCCAACAGTAGGAAAGTACATGCACAATCCCAAGGATAGAGGTCCAAAAGTTTTAGGAAACCAAAGTTTTCTGCACCAATAGCACCACCGAGGTTCAGTACTCAGATACAATGGACATCCAGCAAGGGTAGAGGTCGTAATTTATCGCCAACTGGAGCCCATTGTTCAGTGTCGATGATAGTAACAGGAACACATAGGCCGAATTTGGAAAACCTAAGCTTCTACCAATGTGGGAAGCCAGGACATCTGATGAGGTATTATCCTGATAGAAGTAGGAATGTAACCCAACCACCAAAGCAAAGTCAACAAGGCTCTCAGAGGCGATAGTTTAGCAGTGGCACACGAGGACGTGGACAGGCATCCCAAGCCGATTCATTTGCACCCAACAACAAGACAAGTGGTCAGCAACCAACAATGGTGAGATTCTATGCTATGAATTAGCCGGAGGCAGTGGTCAACCCACGAGTTGTGACAGGTCAGATGGAATTATTTCATTCTGATATGTCTTCATCCTGCTTTGTATATGTTTTGATTGATTCGGGTGCTACACATTCCTTTATCACTCAAGAAGTGATTCATGACTACAATATGACTTCCAGTCGTAGAGCAGACAATCTGTTATTAGAAACTCCGTTAGTCGAATCTGTAGTGTTGCGGGAGGTATGTTCTTCCTGTGTTCTTTCCTTTACAGAACACAACATTCAGGTGGATCTTATACCACTTGAGATGCTCGTGTTTGACATAATTCTTGGGATGGACACCATAGAAAAGTATAAGGTTGTCTTGGATTGTGGTTCCAAGCAAGCTATGTTCACAGACAATGGCGAGACATGGGTCTTTCAGGGGGACAGAAAGATTCTTCCAACCTGTCTAGTGTCAGCTATGGTAGTAGAAAAGTTGATGAGACAAGGACGCTTCGCATTCTTGGCACATGTGGCAGACACCAGAGTAGAGAGTCCTAGTCTTTTTTAAGTTCCTATTGTCAGAGAATTCGAGGATGTATTTCCTGAAGAACTTCCAGACATTCCTCCACCTTGAGAGATTGATTTCAAGATTAATCTAATTCCAGGTACACAACCTATAGCTCAAACACCCTATAGGATGCCTCCAGCTGAGATGGTAGAACTTAAGAAACCGTTACATGAGTTGCTTGAGAAAGGTTTGATTCGACTGAGTACTTCCCCGTGGGGTGCTCCAGTTCTTTTTGTTAAAAAGAAGGATGGGTCTATGAGATTATGCATAGACTATAGATAGATTAACAAGGTGACTATTAAGAACAAATATCCTCTGCCAAGGATAGATGATCCATTTGACCAGTTGCGTGGTGCAACAGTATTCTCTAAGATAGATCTAAGGTCAGGATATCATCAGTTACATATCAAGGAGAGTGACATACCTAAGTCAGCCTTTAGGATAAGGTATGGTCATTATGAGTTTGTAGTTATATCATTTGGACTAACTAATGCACCATCTGCATTCATGGAGTTGATGAATAGAATATTCTGGCCATTCCTTGATCAGTTTGTAGTGGTCTTCATAGATGACATTTTGATATACAGTAGAGATGGTCAACAACATGAAAACACCTTTGTCAAGCCTTGACATTGTTGAGATAGCACAATCTATATGCCAAGTTTAGCAAGTGCGAGTTTTGGTTGTCAGAAGTGTCTTTTCTTGGACACGTTATATCTGCTTAAGGTATTCATGTTGATCCACAGAAAGTGGAATATGTGTTAGAGTGGGAACATCCCAAGACACCGACTGAGATTCATAGTTTCTTAGGCCTGGAAGATTATTACAGGAGGTTTATTAAAGACTTCAGTTCTTTAGCCTTACCCCTAACCAAGTTGACCAGGAAAGAAGTTCCTTTTGTCTGGATTGACAAGTGTCAGAATTCTTTCTAGTTTTTGAAAGAAAAGTTGACTAGTGCACCTGTGTTAGCTTTACCTGAGAAGGGAAAGGGATACATTGTTTTCTGTGATGCCTCTAAGAATGGTCTAGGATGTGTGCTGATGCAAAGTTATCATGTAGTTTCTTTTGCCTCCCAATAACTTAAGTAACACAAGTAAAATTATCTGACGCATGATCTAGAATTAGTTGTGGTGGTTCACGCATTAAAAATCTAGAGACATTATCTCTATGGAGAAACATTTAAGATTTTCATAGACCATAAGAACTTAAAGTATATCTTCTCACAACACGAGTTGAATATGAGACAATGGCACTGGATGGAGTTAATCAAGGACTACAATTTTACAATTGATTATCATCCAGGAAAGGCTAATGTAGTGGCAGATGCACTAAGTAGAAAATCATCATCGCCACCCATAGATAAAGCACAGTTGAACTCTTTAGTGTGCTTTAAATGAGACATGCTTGTCTCTTTGAGGCAAAATAATGTACAACTTAGAGTATCTTTGTTAGCTGGATTGTTAGCTGAAATGCATGTGAAACCTACTCTGAAACAATAGATTAAAGAGGGATAACTGGCTGATATTGTGATTCAGCAGATCAGATCAGAGTATGGTAGTGAGAAATGGGACAATTTTCATGAGTCATAGGATGAGGTAGTCTGTTATTATGGTAGGATAGTTGTACCTGATGCCAATGACTTAAGGAATCTAGTCATGGAGGAAGCTCATTCATCCATGTATGCAATGCATCCAGGGAGTACCAAAATGTATCATAACTTAAAAGATATGTATTGGTGGCTGGTTTGAAGAAGGATGTAGCAGAGTTTGTTATGTGGTGTCCAGTGTGTCAGCAGGTTAAAGTTGAGCATCAGAAGCCCGCACGAACAATGCAACCTTTACCTATACCACAGTGGAAATGGGATCACGTGACCATGGACATTGTAGTTGGTTTACCTAGAACAGCCAAAGGTCATGATTCCATTTGGGTGATAGTTGATAGGTTGACTAAGTCATCACATTTTCTTCATGTCAAAACAACCTATATTGTTGAGAAACTTGCACAGATATTTATAGATGAGATAGTGCAATTACATGGGGTTCCAGCTACAATTGTATCTAATAGAGGTCCCTAGTTTACAAGTCATTTTTGGGAACGACTACATAAAGCCTTGGGTACTCAGTTGAATTTTAACACAACTTTCCACCCTCAGACAGATGGGCAATCTGAAAGAACTATACAGATTTTAGAAGACTTGCTTAGAGCATGTGTTCTTTAGTTTGTAGGAAGTTGGGACATACACTTGAGCTTAATAGAGTTTGCCTAAAACAACAATTACAAGACCAGTATTGATATGGCACCGTATGAAGCCTTATATGGTAGACATTGTACATCTCCGTTATGCTGGTATAAAACAGGAGAATACCAACTTCTGGGTCCTGAGTTAGTGCAACAAACAATTGAGAAGATTAAAGTAATACAACAACAGTTGAAAGTCACACAGGATAGACATAAATCTTATGTTGATAAGCATCGTAGACCTTTACAATTCCAAGTTGGAGATGTGGTGTATCTCAAAGTCTCTCCTTGGAAAGGTGTTCTCAGATTTGGGAAAAAGGGTAAGTTAGCTCCTAGATTTATGGGACCTTATCCAGTGACAACACGAATGGGAAAGGTAGCTTATTGGTTGGAGTTGCCACCTGAGCTACATAGACTACATCCAGTGCTCCATGTATCTATGTTGAGAAAATGTCATCCTAATACAGAGTTGGTGTTGCAACCTGTAGAGGTAGAATTAAACGAGGATATATCCTATGTGGAAGGTCCAATGATGATTCTTGACAGAAGAATCAAGAAGTTGAAAAAGAAAGACATAGTTCTTGTGAAAGTTCTATGGCATCATCGTGGCATTGAAGAAGCCACATGGGAGTTGAAGGAAGAGATGAGGATGAAGTACCCTTCTCTTTTCCCTTGAGATTTCGGGGATGAAATCCTTATTAGGGGTTGATAAATTGTAACATCCCTGACCTGGGTTATGACTTAACCCTAGAAGTTTTTCTTAAGTAAGTTGTTCTAAACTTGTTTTAATCTTTTGAAAAGTAATTAAGACTCTTGTAGAGTTTAATTTTCAAGTTTGAGCTTATGTGCAAATTGTTTGTGCATTATATGATAGTTTGGGAAAAAAGTGCAATTTACCCAAGATGAGGGGCTATATTGAAAAATGTCACATGTTGACATGCCTTAAGTGTTTTAGCATCATAAGATAGAGAATGATGCTAAGTGGTGGCTTGTGGAGAGCCTAAATTCCAAGTTTGAACTTGTTTGAATAATGTTAGTGCATTGTGCACCAATTTTGGTACAAATTGTAATTTACCCAAATTGTAGGGCTAATATGCAAATTATCACCTCTATAGTGTCCCTACTCCCTCCTAGTATCATTTAGAGGAGATATAAATAAGGATACACAATGCTTGAATCGATTTTGAGTGATGGTACTTTTGGTAATGAAATGACCAAGAAAAGGGGTTGAATATGAAACCCTAACTTGAGTTGTATCAAGTTGAAAAGCTTATATATGAGTGCCTATCGGCCAAGGAGCCAAAGGAGGATCCTCATATCGTTTTTTGGACTCTTTGAAAAGGCCATGTCGTGCAAAGCACATCAAGGAGGTGAGGTGTGTCGGGTTACAACTTCCTTAGAAAAGTTGTATCGGGTTGTGGATAAAGTGGTGATTTAGTTGATATAAGGGATAAGTAATGGATGAAAATTCATCCCTAGCTTATCCTCAATAGTTTTTCATGTCAAGATAAATTTTTATGCATGCATGTACATGTGTCATCCATGCATGGACATGTGGCACCTACTAGCTCAAATTGATGACACCTCATTTTTTTACACTCCTTCATGAACAACAAGTATATATACCCCTAGTTTCACCCTTTAGTGAAATTGTTTGACTCTTACCACCCTCCTTTCCTACGGTATCATGCATATAGTTCTTGTATCATGCAGGAGTGAAAAGATATCATGCATAGGTCCTTGGGTATCGCCCACAACAAGAGCATATTGGCCAAGTAGGGCTATATCGGCCATATAGGATGATATCGGCCACAGTAAAGAGTTTTTGATCGCAAGTGAGTGGAATATCCTGCATGAGTGGTGTCATATCGTGAAAGATCACTAGTTTATCGTGAAAAGGTGTTAAGGAGCAAGAAGGAGCTCATACTTAACCCTAAAGTGAGGACATGATCATCTTCAACCTTGGATTGAAGCATGATTTTAGGGTTTTGATCTTCTTTTCTTTTCTTCTTCACCAATTTCTTATCCATGGTGATTATTTGCATATAGAGGAGTTTTTAAGTTCATCTTAAACCTTAGGAACGTGGTGCTTGGAGCTTTGAAGTTGTTCTTAAGGCAGGTTATATAACTTAAACCCAATTATATTATTATGCACCTTCAATTTTGCCATACTTGTTGATCTACTTGCAATTTCAATTTCTCTTGAA
This sequence comes from Alisma plantago-aquatica, assembly GCA_963693085.1. NCBI lineage: Eukaryota > Viridiplantae > Streptophyta > Magnoliopsida > Alismatales > Alismataceae > Alisma > Alisma plantago-aquatica. The sequence continues at coordinate 1,282,430,934 of OY856409.1, forward strand.
TAATTGATGATCCTTTGAGTTCTAAAAGCTTCATGCGTCTTTTGTCCATGATTTACAACAGTAAGAACAAAGGTCTAGAGGTTGATGGTGATGACATCATCAAAGGTAAAGTGATATCGGGCACAAGCACACAAGCAAGCACCTCATACTCGATATGGTGATGCACCTACTCCCTAAAACGATATGGATATGCTTTTATACCTTCTTGCATGATATGGTGGTGTAGTATACACCTATTGCACGATAGGAGGTCAAGAATACACCTCATAAATGATAGGAAGTTAAGCACACACACACCTCTAAATCGATATCGTGTGGCAAGAACACACACACCTCTAAACTGATATGGTGTGAGCAAGCAGACACACACCTCTAAACCGATATGGTGTGAGAAAGCACACTCACACCTATAAACTGATATGGTGTGAGCAAGCACACACACACCTCCAAACCAATATGGTGTGAGCAAGCACACATACACCTCAAAATTGATATGGTGTGGAAGCACCTTAAATGCAATGCACTTGATGGAGTAACACAGGGAGTGTTTTATATCAAGTCATACATTAAGAGGTATGGAGTTTAATGAATAATTATTAAGTAGACTAATGTACATTGAAGGAAAGGTTGAGCCAACTTAATAAAGTATGGAGTAATCAACATCCTAGGGTGGATGAGAGAGAAATACATACTTGTGTAATAAACATGTAATGTGCATACATTAATGCTTCTAATATGTGTAGGATATGAATTAGAGTTTGATCCTTGATAAGGTGATCTTGAAACCCTAATCGATAAGAAAGGGAAACCCTAACCCTAATATAGGGTAATGGTATGTGAAACCCTAATTGATAAGAAAGGGAAACCCTAACCCTAATGAGGGAATAGTGGTATTACCCTTGTATTGCGTGGTATTGATATGTATTTGATATGGCTGTTATCATGTATACTAACCATGTAGGTATTATGAGATGATGAGCATAGCCATGTATGAGCTATGATGTTTTATATGATAAATATTCTTAATGGGACTTGTGAGCCATATGATAATTTGTTGCCTAGTGAGAGGTGACAAGATGTTTAATGGGCCTTGTGAGACATGTGAGATGCTTGTATAACAAGTATCATGTATACCTTGGTCAGATGACCTGGAGGTAATAGTTACCTGATAAGTGGTAACAATATTCAGTGATGAACTAAGGGTTTGAATACCTAGATTCAGTAATCATGATGATCATATTGTTAAGGGATGAGGATTCCCAGTAACGAAATAAGGGATTGAGATCCTAAATGTTATATAAAGCTTTGAAAAGTACTTGATAGATGTATTACACTTTTCTTTGTAGCATTTGTCATAATAATTCATGTTTGAAAACTTGACTGATGCTAAAAGAATATGGTAATGTACTTAATTAATCAAGTATAATTTTATCATGTAGAGCCCTGACCATAGATCCATCAGCGTCAGTAAACTGGTGAATGGTGAAACAAGTTTTCCCATGGGATCTCCTGGAGACTACATATTTTTGAATATGTGGGGGTGATGGGTGAAAATATATGTACGCCCTGAATGAAGGAGTGATCGTAGATAAACATGAAATATCTCAATCCTTCATTATATTGTTGGGTTCCATGTAGATAAACATGAAATCTCTCGACCCTTCTCAAGTTTGGTGTGTAGATAAACACGAGATCTCTCAATCCTGACAAGAGCACATGTTGTGGTTGTAGCTCTATAGAAAAGTTGTCAGTATACCCTGGAAAGCTATCTAAGCAGTTGACATGGTCCTGCTTGTTTTCTCGCACTGACCGAGACGGGTGACGTCATGGCATCTGTGTCTTCCATTGACCTTGTATGGTACCAATTTTGACTTCGCAGTGGTCGGTTGGAGTATGAGCGGTATACCTCACCTCCTCAGGGCATAAGTGTGATTGTAAAATGTAATCAACGATGTAGAATATTTGTTTAAGGATGGAATACAGAAATAATTGGTTGATATTGCATTTCTTAATGAATCCTAAATAGATAGATGTTATACATGCTCTTCATATTCCTTATAAAATGAATAGATGAATTACTGCTTTATCATAAATAGTTGCAATGCTTTAGAAGATGATATTGCTCTATTCTATTTTAAACAGTGATGAAATATTGTTTATTAATGAAAAAGAATCTTCTTCTTAGTTTATTACTATTTATCTGTAATGATAATATTATTGGCGGAGAGTTATATCTCTCGCTGGGACATGGGTCTCACTCTGTTGGTCACCAACATTTTTAGGTGGACGCGGACGAGGAGGTAGGGACCATACAGCAGAGGAAGGATAGCAGCATCAGGGATAGTAGTAACATCTCAGGTTGAGTTACTGTCTATCATGAGTTGTAGATATGAGTCCTATGTGTCATCTCTGTACTCTCAGGTCCTTGGAGTCAGTACTTAGTGGTTTTATGATCGATCTGAGATTTTGGCTTGTATGCCTCGAGGTTTTATGTTTCTTATGTATAGTTTGGCAAAGCACCTGTTGTATGTATTCCTCGAGATGAGACGGTACATAGTATGTACAATGTGAACCATAATGTATGTAGTACCTTGGTTCTCTTCTGAAGAGTTTTCCTGGAAGTGGATCTCTTTGCAAATGGTTTTAATTTTTAGTGATTTTTGTTAATCCACTAATTATGGTTATTCCACAATTATTTACTGGTGATGGTTTGATTTGTGGTTGGATCGTGACACAAATGGTCATCTCAAAGACCATCAAAGGCACTACCACCCTAAACTAGGGTTTTAATTGTTGCCATGCCTCTTCACAACCCAATCGATCAGCTCGGGGAGCAAACCGGTTGACTCACAGTGCACTGACAACATATCTCAACAAGTCGTCGGCCTTAATTTTAGGGAAAAGACCCCCTCACCCCCCTATAAAAGGAGGGAGTCTCCACATGTAAAACCATTTCCATTTTTAGCACTCTTACTCTGTAGAAAGTAGGTTATTCCATTCTAGTTTTGTAACTTTCTTTCGTTCCTCAATAAAGCAAGTTTCTCCAAGATCGAGCATCATTTCATGCGTCTTCTTCTCTATTATTTATCTTTCTATGGGCAAGGAACAAAGGGGATAGCTATTTAGTTGTCCCTCGATAAGGATCCTCCTAAGGGATTCTTCTTATTCTACTAGGCTATGACTTACCCCCATTCTTCCTTCATCCTCCCTTCTTTTACAGAAATGAGTGAGTAGTTCTTCTTATCGAGGCAAGGGGAGTAACACTTTAGCCATGTGTAGTTAGATCGAAGGTTTTGTATGATTCATTTAGATATATGGTTTGTGATTTGGAAAATCATTGGTTTAAATGACGTGATCTCTCATTTTTATCATATATTAATATTGGCAGATGTGATCGTGGAACCCAACATTTAGAAAGACCAACAAATCACATAAGGATTTAGATGAGACCTCGAATAAATCCCCATTATGATGATTGAACTAGGATCCATAACGCTATAACCAATGGGTTCACAAGGAGTTCATCTTTTGTGATTCATTTACAAATGTTTTACATGTCTTCTTTTACCTTGCTTATAGTATGATTTCTTCGATCTTGTTTTCACTTCAACTATGATGGTAAAACCCATAAGAATTAATATCCTCCATTTTGATTCAATCTTGTTTTCTGATCGCCCATTTTCAAATGATTCTTCTTTCTTGCAATCTAAAATTCTACTCATAGGTAATCACTATTTCATTGTACTAACCATTAGTCTTCTTTCCTTTGTTCTTGGCATAACCTTTCCATTACATTGTCTTTAATGTAATATTTTATTCATTGCACTCTGTCTTTCCATTTTAGTATAATCTACGCAATCAAACTAGGAATCTTTACATTTTTGTTCAATCAAAACCTTCCATAAAAACATTTTTCAAATTAATTTGGGATTAAAAGAATTACAATCTTAAAAATGTTGTCTATGGATTGATCCTTTCTATACTAAGAAGTTTAAACTCTAGTATTAAGAACCTAGTTTTTGATACGTGAAATGGCACATATCAAAATGGCGATGTTGCGGGGACAGCTATTGTTTTCAAACCCCAAAATTTTTGAATAAATTTTTTTCTTTCTTTTTTTGCCTTTCAAGTACCATTCCGGAAGTTCTACTCCTATTTCTATTGAGTTTTCATTCCAACAATACATTTTTTCTACTATCACCTATTTCTGTCAATTTGATGGTTCATGTGACGCTCAATGAACGCAGATTTTGTGTCGTCAACCTTTGACCCAAGATTAGATAGATATGTTTACCGTCTAAATCGAACTAACCATCTTTGTATGGATCAGGATAAGGTAGACCATATAGTTGAGTAGACACTTATCGCTCGAAGGGAGGTCATGATGGCCAAACAAGCGGCTCAAGAAGCTGCTCTGCATGCAAATCATATGGCTGAATAGGAGGGCTTAGAAGTCACTTAAAGGGAGATTGAATGAAAAAAAAAGATTTTTCAACTCCTAAAACACGATATACACAACACACTGTCATGCCACACAAAATCACAACTCTCCAATTAGATATATGCACCCAATAGATTACAATGCTTCATGCGAACCCCTTTTCTGGAAACAAAGGTGAAAGTTTCCAAGATCCCTCCAACATTTTTCCAACCTATGTTCCTTAACCAAGATCCTAGGTGTTTCTGAAGATGTCATTAGAATTAGGTTATTCAAATACTCTCTCTCAAGGCAAGCCAGTAGTTGGTACAATGCCATGGAGGGTAAAGAACACACCACTATTTTGGAGGCACTTCCAACAAAGTTTTTGGACAAATGTTTACCCCTCCCCACATTTACAAAATCAGGGCCAGATTTTCTGTTTCGTCCATGGTTCTGGGAAACATTAGGAGTGGCTTGGGAGAGGTTTAGGACCTTCTTTGGCATTGCCCTCACCATGACATTTCCCAAGCTCAATTAATTGAAATCTATATTGTGGTTTCAACGATGACACTAAAAAGTTTCTTGATTCCTCGTCTGAAGGAAACTTCATGTTCCAGAACCTTGATAGTTTCTGGGGTTGTAAAATGTGCTTCTGAAACCCATGCTAGATGAGGAACCAACATGGTCCTCAAAATAGTCGTGGCAAAGGAGTATTCCCACATAAAGGATATTGAAGAAACTCTTAAGCTTCTAACCTTGAAACAAGATTGCTAAGAGTCTTCCTTTAATGCCTGAGAGGAGAGGGCAACCTCAACAAGTCAAGGAAGAACATTCCCTCTGTGGGATTTTCCAAGGGTATGGAAATTCTACCCTACAGTGCCAATATCTCTCCAACATCCCCATTTAGCCAATAAAAGACCTAAACTCTATTCATATCATACCAAGTCAAGCATATTACAACCCAAACCAAACAAGAAACTATCCTGACTTTCAATATGGAAACCCATCTGGTACTAAAAATGCTACTCAATTTCCTTCCCAGCAAAGACCCCCTCACCCTCAAGATGATAATTGTCCACCATCAGGCTTTCCCAACAATAAAAACCAATGGAATCTTGGAAATCAAAGGAATTATAGGGGTAATTTCTAGAAATGTGGGCCTTACCAAGGACAACAATACCAAAATCTAAACCAACCATAGCCACAAATGCAGCAACATAATGCCACTCCTTCTGATTGTGAGAAGATAGCTGCTCTGGAACAAATTCACAAATGTAGAAAAATAATCCCACTCCTTTCGATAGTGAAAAGATAGCTACTCTGGAACAGATTGTCTCTTCACAACAGGCCCACCAGAAGCCAACTGATGCTCAATTATCCATCTCACTGCTCAATTAAAACTGCCAACTTACACTTTTATCGGCCAACCAGAAAAAAACTCAAAGCATGAGGAACAACTCAAAGTTGTAACCACCTGATCTGGTCTTACCACTCTGGAGGAAACAACCCCCCCCGGCATATACCTTGACCAAGGGGAAGATGATGAAGTTATTAATCCACAACCTCTAGCATCATCCCCTCCACAAGAAGAGGTCCCTATCTATAAATCGCATCTACCCTATGTTTGACGGTTGAAGAAGACCCAGTTGGACTCTATGATCAACAAATTCAAGGACATCATGAGGAATCTCTGCATCAACATCCTACTTTTAGATGCTATGACACTAATGCCCGAGTGGACCAAATTCTTCAAGGCTCTACTAAACTGTGATTTTGTGGTGTTACATATAAAACAAGATCGTCGATTCTCACTTATATTTAGAAGGTCTTTCCTTACTACTGCCAGAGAGCTCATTGAAGTCGAGGAAAGACTTCTCAATCTACGAGTGGGAACTGAATTTATCAACTTCTAAGCCTCTGGAGGTAACATGTTCTTATTTCACCCCTTATCTTTACCTTTTGCATTATCTTTTGTCTTTTATTTTCTACATCTAGTTGCTTTCGAATTTCTTTTGCTTCATGGCCTTTATCTAATATGCTTTCATTTTCTTAGTTTTTAAATTGGCCTTTACCTAGTTAGCCACGATAAATAGATTTTTTAATCATTGTACCCCTTTGAATTTAGTAAATCCTATATGCAAAAATTTTAGAAATTGCCATGACTGAAAAACACCATGTCTCTTAGGACCCCAAAACTAGCATCACTCCTTGAAAAAGTTGGAAAGTCATATGGAATTGATAAAAACCAAACATGATTTTTCTTTATTTTAAACATGTGGATTAACTTGTCATAAGTCTTGTATAATGTGAATGATAGGAAAATTCTAGTAGATGAAATGAAACTCCTTCAAAAGAAAATGAAATTTACAAGTACATGAACAATTCCCCTCCATCTCCCTTAAAGAAAAAGCAAAGAACCACCTCCAGACAAAAATTTAAGTCTAGGGTGGCATGCTCCCACCTCAATTTTCCATACCCCTTAATAGGGACGTACCATCAAAAGATACCAAAGAGCACACAAAAAATGCAATCAATGTAACTACAGTCCACAAAGAAATAAAATCTCAAGTCAAATAAAGGAGGGATCATCTTCTTCCGCACCTCCTTCATCATGTTCATATGCAAAAGCTCACAAAAAGAAAGAAAAAAATGGGAGTGTCAAACCAGAAGTAAGAAGAAGCCTATTTCCTAAAAAGTCTTGATTTAGAAATAAGATATGAAAATTTGTTGATAGGGAATATAGAATTTTGTGCTATGTGGTTCTAGGATATTGGGTTTTTTGGCCAAATTTGGAGGTAAGGATCAAATTGATGCTATGAGAGTGAGGATAGACATATTGCTAGTATAAATTGGAAATTACTTGTGATTTTATAAGCTCGAGGATAAGCAAAGATTTACGTCTAGGGTATTTTAATGAATGTATATTCATCCATCTTTTATATATCTTTCATATTCTTTTTCATATTGTAAGGAGGTGAAATCACCCCTTTACTAAAATATGGTAAACAAAACACCATTAGAAAGCAGCGGAATATAAAATAACTGACTATATTCAATTTCATAAAAGGTTTACAGAAATACATCAAATTCTCCCATTAGGGTTTACATCAGGACACACAATCAGGATCTAGATAGAGGGAAGTCTAGACTACTACAATCTTGTCTCCAAGCAACATCCCCATCAACTGAGTCCAAGGCAAAAGCTAAGATCTTCCTTGTCTTATCCATCACATTGCTCAACACCTGGGTTGTTGGGAAGGCACCCAGCAAAAAGGGAAAGGGAAGAAAAGTATGTGTCACAAAACTAATCTGGGATATCAAGATAAGTACAACAAATAAAAATAGGCTAGGGTTCATCATATGATTAAGATAACAAGAGTATGAGTCTATATTCAAAAGAAACTTGCCATTAACAATTATATCAAAAAGGATTTGCATGTAAGATAATTATGCGTACCTAACTAAGTAGGGTTGAGGCACCTACCGGACCTCTAACCTTAGGTGAGGGGAGAACAAGACATTCCCAGTCACCTACAATATTATGGGGAGAATAAGACATTCCCCAGGGCGATTATTTACATGCCCTCTATGGGTGGTTGTACATAAGTACCGCTACTTCAAATTAAATAGAACATAAATCCACATGCTAGAAAAGTAGTCATGGCAAGAGTAGTCATAATATTCAATAAGCATGACAGTGGGGTATAAGACCCAAACAAGAAGAAATTATAATCTAATTTGAGGCATGAACAACATTAGGATTCAAGAATAGAATATTTAGGGTTCATTTAAGCCTCATTAGGGAAATATAGGATTTGGCTGCAATTATCCCAACATAGGGTGTAAGGAATGCACATACCTCTCTTACTGATATCAATTACTAACTTTCACCACTTTAATTGAGTCCAAGTTCCACTTTGCCTATTTTCAATGTATTAACATGTATTAGAGTACATCGTGTACATTAATATATAGAAACCCTATTTTTAGAGCTTTTTAGAAAAATTAGTATTTAGACTCTTAAAACATCACCAATAAACTTATTAGGTTTTCCTGATTAAGAAAACATATATTTATGTTAATTTTGGAGTTATGATGATTAAGATGTAATTTTTATGGATTTTATGCATTAAATTCATTTTACAAAAATCACCCTTCGTCAAACCATGAAATCAGACCTTGAAAATATTTTTATTAGATAGATATTAATTTTCCAATTCCAAAACATATTTATTTGTCAAATTTGGATAAGCGGTTTAGAAGATATGAATTTTGCAATACTGATCAATAGGAAATTGCCGCATCATCAAACCGATCTAGATAATTAAAGAGAGAGGGAGAGGGAGAAAACACCATTCTACCAAGATCAGATATGAAGTTGCATAGGCAACCAAACTAGAACTTCTAGAGAAGGTAAAACAGCAAGAAATCAAAACCTTAGAAGAGCATGGTAAAAAGAGATGGAAACCGTCAATTTTCAACATAAAAGCATGAGTTTTAAGCATGTACTAAGCAATATATGAGAAGGGTGTTAACCAAACTTGCCTCTAGGAAGGTAATAAGGTTCAAACACAAAGGATTCTAAGATTAGAAGGTCTGGTTGCTCCAATCCAAGCTCCTTTCTTGAGCAAAGATCATCTTCTTCACTTTAGAGGTGCAAACCCTAGCAAAAGAGCAAGGAGATGACATGTTTTAGGGTTTTAGGTGGAGTTTTACCATGTATGGTCATGGTTACGACCTAGAAGAAGGTTTAAGGAAGACTATCAGTATGAAAATAGGGAATTAAGGGAGGAAACTTACTAGTTTCGGTCATAATTACCAAGGAGGACCTTTAGAAACCCTAATAGAGAAATTTGGAAGCCCTAGGAGCCTTCTTCACCAAGGTAGGCTCCCTCTATTACCTTGGGGCAGAAATATCATGGCCAAATACAGAAGGAACTATTATCTAATCTATAGGAAATAAAAGGAGAGCAAGAGTTTTTGAATTGTGAGTTGGAAAGGGGTATACATGGCTATATATAGAAAGAGGTGAAGCATGAGGAGTCTTAAGAGACTTTCCATGTGTCTTTAGCCTAGGATTGATGGCCATGCCAGAGGATAGCTCATAGAGTCTTCATGCATATCAAAAGTCAGTTCTGAGAGCCCATAGATTATTCTAGGCCATCCCCACCGTTTTTCAAGAAAGAAATAACCTCATTGGTTGATAGCTTTTAAGGATAAGCGTCTTTATAAAGAGGGTAATCCCTATAATGCCCTTGGAAAGAAATAGCATCAAACCAAGGTGAAACTAGGTTCTCCAATGGTTTAAAATCTCGTTAATGGTAAGGGAATATCTAAGGATTAAAATTCAGTTGATAATTTGCAAAGAAAACCTCCCAATTGGGTAAATTCCATAAAAGTCAAGAATGTACCTAAAATTGCATAACTTGCACAAACAACACCCAAATCGAACCAAACTTCATCCACAAGTTATCTTTGATGTGTAGAATATGAATTTTCCATTATTTTCATATTTTGAATTTATAAAATCACATTATTAATTACTTATGCCTTTATTGATTTTCTCTCTCCTAAACTTATCCTAATATTTCAAGGTTGTCCAAATTAGATGAAATTTGACATGTAGACTAATTTTGATATGTAGATTTAGAATTTGAAGTTTGTTTCCTATTTTGAGACTTCTTTTTATGAGATATGTCATATGGCCCATTAACAACCCATTATCTAAATTGTTCATCCAATTAAGTTTCTTATCTTCATATTACCACTAAAATGAGTTATGTGGCATATTTTATGTTTTCAAATCACATCAAAAAGTTAGATTAAGGTTTAGAGCAATTAATTATGGTAATTAAGCTTTCACTGAGGTATTTGTGCATAAACCCTTCCATTGGTATAATTAGTGAATAAATGTTCACTAAACCACTATAAATTCCATTAATTAAATAGAAAGGCCAATAAGGATAGAAATGAAAGGAAAAGATGGGAAAGAGGGTCAAAAGACCAAATTTCAGAATTTGGTATGTTACACATATGATTTTATATTCTTTTTACTGATTTCTAGATTTAAATGCAATTTACCCACTTTTCAGCCTACTTTACAAATTGTTATTATCTTCCATCATAAAATTATAGATTCTACTTCAAGACTTGAGTTTTGACCATGAGGCGACTAGTTCACAAACCCAACCAGCCGTCTCGTGCACTCAAGAAGACCCATACGACTATTCAAATGCCCGATTCAACCCTTTCAATTTGAGCAAATTAGCAACCAAAACGAGCATGTCAGACTTCCATCTAATCGTCCCAGTGAGTCTAGCCGATCGTCTCACACTCTTAGATGGTTGGTTCAAGGTCACTTAAGGCCAAGACTTAATTAAAAAGAATCATCCAATTTTGAAATTCAAACCAAAGATTTACGCACCCAAACGGTCATCTCGAAGCCCGGTCAAAGGCGCTTCCACCCTAAACTAGGGTTTTGACTACTGCCCACACCTCTTCACACATAACTAATCAACTTGGGCAGCAAACCGGTTGGCTCATAGTGTGTCAACAACATATCTCAACAAGTCGTCAATCTTAGTTTTTAGGGAAACAAACTCCCTCATCGTCCTATAAAAGGAGGGGGTCTCCACTTGTAAAACGATTTCCATTTTTTAGCAATCTGACTCTGTACTAAGCAAGTTATTCCATTTTAGTTTTGTAACTTTCTTTCATTCTTCAATAAATCAAGTTTCTCCAAGATCGAGCATCATTTCATGTGTTTTATTCTCTGTTATTTATCTTTCTCAAAGAAATTAGCAAAGGGGTTAGCCATTTAATTGTCCCTAGATAAGGATCCTCCTAAGGGATTCTTCTTCTTCTACTAGGCTATGGCTTACCCCCTTTCTTCATTCATCCTGCCTTCTTTTACTGTAATGAGTGAGTAGTTCTTCATATAGAGGTGAGGGGAGTAATCCCTTAGCCATGTGTAGTTAGATCGAAGGTTTTGTATGATTCTTTTAGATGGATGGTTTTTCTTTTGGAAATTTTTTGGTTTATGAAGTGATCTCTTGTTTTTATCGTATGTTAATCTTGGTGGATGCGACCGTGGAACCTATGATTTAGAACGACTAGCCAATCACATGGGGATTTAGATGAGACCTTGGATAAATCTCTAATAGGATGATTGAACTAGAATTCATGAACGCCATGACCAATGGGTTCACAGGGAATTCATCTTTTGTAATTCATTTATAAATGTTTTACATGCCTTCTTTTATCTTGCTTATTGTTCGATTTCTTCGATATCACATCGGCTATGGTGATAAAACCCATAAGCCTTCATATCCTCCATTCTAATTCAATCTTGTTTTCTGATCACCTATTTTCAAACACTTCCTCTTGCTTGCAGTCTACAACTCTGCTCATAGATAATCAATTTTTCATTGTGCTAACCATTAGTCTTCTTTCCTTTTTTCTTAGCATAACCTTTCCATTACATTGTCTTTAGTGTAAGATTTTATTCATTACAATATGTCTTTCTAATATAGTATAATCTACCTAATCAAACAATGGATCTTTACATTTTTGTTCAATCAAAAACCTTCCAAAAAAAATATTGTCAAATTAATTTGGGATGAAAAGAATTACAATCTTTAAAATGTTTTTTTGTGGATTGACCCTTTCTATACTATGAAGGTTAAACTCTAGGATTAAGACCCTAGTTTTTGGTTTGTGAAATGACATGTATCAACGATGCACATTTTCTTTAATCAATTTAGTTGTATGTTTGGGGGTTCTTAGTTTACTTTTTGAACTTAGAATGAGGAGTGGTCCCGTTGTTGAGATTTACTCCTTATAAAACCTTAGGGTTGACCCAAGTTTCTTCCAAGGATGGTGTACTTGAGAAATTATTACATGTATATATGTACTTACATATGTAACAACCATAAATTCATACATCATTTAAAAATAGATTTTTGGTACCTTACAAAAAATTTAATATCTAGATATATTTTAAATCTTACATGATTTAATAAATCTTCCTTCATATATCAATCCCTTATCAAAACATCTCATATGTTTGGAGTAGATCTTTTAAGGAAATTGGGAGATACTTCAATCAAGAATAAGAAAAAATAGAAACAAGTGAGAACTAAATGAAACATTGTTATGATTTACTAATTTTAAATCCATTGAGTTCCATTTTGGTGATTCCTGTTCATCATTCGATCAAGAAGTATCACATCAAGTAATGTTGAAGCTTAAATATGGAAAGTCTTTTTAGATCATCTTTCTTTAACTTAATAGGGACAAATTAGGACGTCATTGTGAAATTAACAATACATTGATGATAAACTAATGAGGACTGCATAATAATATAATTGATTGCCAATAATATACTAAGAAATATAAAAAAATGTTGATGGATTATACTCTAATCAATTACATCATATTTCCTTACATATTTTTAATATACTATTATGCCTATTATTCCTCTTCCAACCTAGAGGTTTGATGATGTTCTCTTTATACACTAGAAACTCTCTACAACAGCAAGTGTGGATTGTTTTGCATGTACTACACACCTGCATTAGGTCATGCTTACACCCACATGTGTGGATTCTTCTACATGTATTTTGAATGCATAGATCCTATCCATGGGCGTATCCTGGGAGTTGTCTGGGCTGAAGCCTGCCCACCAATCTAAAATGCTCTATATATATTTCTTATAAGAGAATAAGTATGTTTTGTATACTAGTATGTCACAAACTTTCAGTAATGCAGTTGGTAGAGTTATATTTACATGTAACAACAACCTGACTTTAAACCCCATTTGTTCATATTTTTAATCTCGCTAGCAAAATACGGTCATCTATTTATAGCTCTTCATTGTTATAATGCACATGTGTTAGCTACCAACTGAGTTGGTAGATTTGTATTAATTTCATTATTTTGGCTTGGGTAACGATCACATTCTTTATTTAAAATGGACAAATTTTGGTTGTTGTTTAGTCGTATTAATAAATGAAGAAAGGAGAAAATAAATGAAACGCTTTCTTATTTTCTGTGTATTGTTTGTTATTTCTACATCTTAGCATAAATGTCTTTTTAGACAAATGCTAATATAGTGTATGAATAGCTCTCACTACCTTGGTATTCTCCTTTTACTTGTTATTTATTCATATTTTGGCTCAAAAATTTAAGAAAAAATATGTATTATTTTTTTTTGTAGTCTATTTTTTGTTTAGTCCTCTAAAAATTTTTATCTAAAAAAAGAAAAATTTGTTGAAGCACCTAGATTTGGTCAAGAAGAATTTTAAATTTCATATTAATATGTAAAACTAAAAGAAGGAGAAGATAAATGGTGCACATTTTTTATTTTTTCCTGTATCATTTGTTGTTGTAATACTTTAACACATGTTTTTCAAAGAGCAATGTTGTTATGGTCCACATAGATCTCTTCTCTACCTTCGTATTCAATTTCTCTCTTTGTGGTCGCTACTTATGTTTTGATTCAAAATTTTGATAAGAACATATATAATATTTTTCTATATAATCAATTTTTTGTGGATTGATAAAATAAAAATATTTTTGACGGTATGAATACAACTTCCAATTAAAAAAATTAGTCATTGATACTATGGTCACTCATATAACGCAGATCCCCTGCTGTGATTTTTTGGATCCACCACTGATCCTATCAACACTTACATGTATTGATAACTTTCATGTATTTCATATGAATTAGATCCTCACTAACCTAATTGTGTGGATCCTTTTGCATGTCAATATTCATTACCAAGGTATAAATGATTTGTTACATTATTTACAATGTTTACTGAAACATAGTATGTACAAAAAACAAAATAGAGCATCATAAGAGATATCTTGGTTCAAACAAACAATATATGCTAATCTTTTGGGACACAAACATATATACACTACAACCAAAAATGAAATAAATATGTCCAATAAGAGGAAAAATAGTACCTAATTTGGTATTCATAGTTGATCAGATCTAGGGGTCAATATCATAGTTGTTTAGGTCTCTAGGCGGTCCTTCTCACTCAAGTGAAGCCTAGGGCCTAGACATTTCTATATATTCTTCATATTTATCTATATTTTACGTATATATAAATGATTTTTCATATAGATTTAATTATATTTAGATATATACACCACTATGCACATTTTTATTGGACATCCCTAACCTTAATCAATCATAAATTCCCCTACATCACATATGTGGTGACCTGAGTTAGACTAATTGGGTTGTAATTAGACCTAACAATATTTAAATTTGATCGACTTTAACTTAGTTTGCCCTAATTTGGACTAATTTGGACCTTTTTGGCATAAAATCATCTAATCTGGCATGACTTCCCCCTAGTTTGTCCTACATTGACCAAAATGAGCCCTAATTTGGTGAGATCATACCTAATTCCCCCCAATAAGACTTGCTTTCTACAAATCTGACCAATGTCCCCCTAAATCAAACCTAATATGTCCAAATTAAATTTGATTTGACCTAAATTACATCTATTTCTTCCCTAAAATAATTAAACTTGATCTAATTTGACAAAATTCAAACCTAATTGATTCTAATTTGGTCTTGAAGTATCTTAGATTGAGACTAAAAGGCCTTAGGCATCCACTTTAGCTATTTAAAAGCCTAGACACCCAATTTAAGGCGG
The DNA here is from genome assembly GCA_963693085.1 of Alisma plantago-aquatica. Taxonomy (NCBI): domain Eukaryota; kingdom Viridiplantae; phylum Streptophyta; class Magnoliopsida; order Alismatales; family Alismataceae; genus Alisma; species Alisma plantago-aquatica. The sequence continues at coordinate 1,282,446,033 of OY856409.1, forward strand.
CCCACCTAGAGCCTAGGGGGCCTAGGCACACTTAGGCAGAGCCTGGATAACTATGGTTTATATTCAAGTCAAGATCACATAATTCAAGATACAGGCTCAAAATTCTACATTTGAGATATTGAATCATCATGGGTTCTATTATACAAGGTTAGGGTTATCATTTTCGATATATGCCTAAGTTGTTGTCATTCATTACTACGAAAAAATGTTTAAGATGTTGGTATTTCAATAAAGATATCATTATTAACATAATTCAAGGTTAATGAATTGTTCAAAACCAAGGTCATATTAGGAATCATCAACCCCAAGATGATCCTCAACATTATCATATAGATCATTTTTATCATTATCTATTCGAGATCAAGATTTGGGTTTGAATAGTATTCCAACTACTAATGAGATCAGGTTCTATGTCTCGGAGATCAATATTGCATTATTTGATCATTTCTAATTACAAATGAACTTATAATACATACATAAAGATATCATTAGAATAAGTATGCTAATCAAGATTTATAAGAATTTATATTGAATCACTCACATTTTCTAGTATGCATTTTTTATAATATAAATACAATCAAGGTATTTCATCCAATTTATAATAGAGATCTGTGAATATACCTTATTTGTAAAAAATTATGGATAAATGGATATTTTCATAGGATTCACATGAACCTAGATCTAAAGATAGGGAAATGTTCCCTCCACCCACTAGCCTCATGACAGAGGGGCACTAGTTGGGTGATTTAGAGTCATAGACCCAGTTTTTTGTCAAGGTTTGACCGTGATCGAGCACCTACTACTCTTCATCTCCACCTATGAAGCTAGCTCATTAGAAATAGCATCTACAGAGGAGCACCTTGTTGAATGATAAAGGAAATGGAGTAAAACACACCATCTGAGGGGTTGTTGGCCAATCTAGAAGGAGGATCATGATGTTGTAGGTGGCCTCCAATTGACCCAAGGAGACATGGAGAAAAATACCCAAACACAATTTTGCAGTGGTGAAATAGGGAACTAGAAAAGAAGATGGGGGAGATTTTGGGTCAAAATAGTGCACACAAATATGATTTTGAGAACTTGTAGAGACGAGGCTAGGGGGGTATAAATACGGGGATGAGGGGGTAATTCTGGTTAGACTATATCCCAATGTTCCATAGTTAGAATGGGAAGTAACAAAGTTTAAGATCTCCCACAATAGGTCACTCATAAGTTTGAGCTTTTGAGTATTAAGTTTAGAATGGTGAGAGATATGTTTTGTAAGGGAAATAGTGTCTTGAGACTTCCTAGTAAAATAGATAATCTTCAAAGTTTCCTCCCATATCCTTTGACAATCAACAAGAGGTAGATAATGACATGAGGCCATCGAATTGGGATCATGATCCATAAAAGGCCAATCCAACAGTCATCAACCATCATCCTAGAGGGGACAAATTGTTGATATCTTTAATAGAAGTGAAGATAAAAGAATTGAAATGCAAATAAAATGGGTTTATCCAATTAAACTTACGAAAAATCTAGAAATATAGGATGATCTAAATAGGGTGAAATCTGGAACATATTTGGTTAATAATGTAAAAAGATTATGAAAAAGTATAAGATCCAAATGATGTTTTTGTATCATGAATCAATCAAGATTACTAGTAACTTAATTCAAGCTAGATTTAAATGCCACAATATGCGTATTACTCAAATGAAAATTTTGAATTCCAATTAGACTGTCACATTTGTTCAAAAATCAATGAAATGAAGGTCGCAAAAGTAAAAAATAGATACAATAAATTATACAAAAGAAAAGTAATTAATGTGGGAAATTCTACCTTATCACATTTTATCAGGATTATCCTAGTGTAGGACTTTCTGATATGACATATTCTCATGTTTCTCATATAGTTTTGGAGGTTATTATCTCTAGTCACATTTTTACTCCCATTGAGCTTGGGAATTTTTTTTTCATTCATTAGGTCATTCCCTTAAATGGAGATGACCCACACCTTATCCTAAAAATACTCCTGGGTATAGTTTTTGAGTCTTGCATTGGTCCTCACATAGTGTATCACTTTATTTTTGTGTTAACGGATACAAGCAAAGCTACTAGCAAGGTTTTGCACTAATAAATAAACTTAGTTAACCAAACAAGGATGGTGTATCATGATCCAGGCTTACTAGGTAAACATAATATCTAAGAGTATCATCATATGATAATTAATATTCGTTAAGGTAGACTTAGATCCTAAAATATATCATTGTTCAATCTTGGTTGAGCTAGCACTATATAGTTAGCACGGCCTTTGTTACGACTTTATATATGCATTATCTCGGAATGACTCACCTAGCGATATGTTACTATATTACCATAAAATATAACAAGGTCTTCAAAAAAGTCTTATGCATTATCATATAAGGTAGTACTCGAAGTTATGAAGAGAAATATGATATGTAAACTAGGAACCTTCATGCAAGGTCTTCTCTTGAAACTCTAGGACTATTTTCCATGAATTTTCTTTATTCTGCCATTTTTAGCACACTAGGTTGGAAATACATGCATTCTATAGTGGGGTGGAATCTATAGTTCTAGTATGTATATACTTCATGTCCTTTACCATTCCTTTCATTCCTATTTTTTAAGAGGTTCCCATGATGATTGTTGGACTTCATGTATTTCCCATGCTCACTAAGCAATTAGAAGACACTAAATTGTCATTCACACATTCATTTTGGATCCCTAAGGTATGTTCCAACAACAATGCAAAGTCATTAGCATCATCACAAGTGTGAAACTGAGCAATTAAAACTAGGTTCTTAAGGATAAAATAGAGATACTCTATTATGTGGTCAACTCTCCTTTCTTTTCTAGGGCATTGACAAACATCTCTAGAAATAAACAAAATCCTAGACATAGTCTATCACCAACCTATCCTCCTAGAAAATATCATCAAACCACATCTCTCCTTTCTTCCTAGATGATTAGGGGCATAAAATTATGAGTTTATATGCCTTTAAACTCTACTAATGGTATAGAATTGAAAAGGATATTCATGACTACATATGTAATCTCACATAAAGTATCAGCTATGCCTAGTTTCCTATAGTGGAAAAGACCGATTTCTTCTATTTCTTCTATTTGGGTACATCAAGAACCATCAAAACACTTTTTGTGCATAGTATCTAAGCATATGTCCTATCTACAACCTCTTTCGGATTCCCCTTGAAAAGTTAGTAGAATGGAATCTAACAACACCTGAGATGGTAACTCTTTTCATAATATTTGAGTTGGAAGTATGACTACTATGACTAACCACACTTATTTCTTAGTTTTGTACATAGACAAGAACCACCATTCATTGTTCTTCCTATTAGCCTACAATCATGGTCGTTTCTTCATGGTTCCAAGGATCCTTTTCTATCTCATTGGATTTTCTAATTATTATGTCCTAATCAGGTATACTATTATTAGACTGACTACATTCTATTATTTAATCCATGCATACCAGACCATTTCTAGGTTTCTCCTTTTCAAAGAAACAAATATTACATCAAAAATGTTTCATGTAGGTATTTTATTGACATTAAATGTTATATGTGTCAGAAAATTAGGCAGAGATATAGGCAGTAGAAATAAAAAAAATGTAAATGCATGTTTCCCAAAACTAGCAGAATCACATTAACAACAATGTATTGAGGAAGGAGAGATTGCAAGGTTATACCTATCCTGGAGAAAGTCTAGCGACATTACCCTTGTAGTAGCAACAACTTCTTCTTCAGGAAGCATCACACTCCTTCAGTAGTAGCAACACTCGAACTGTCATCCTCGCCAGTCTCCTAGTGTTGCACCAAGAACAACAATTAACGATGTCCTCCTAGAAATAGAGACGACCTCCCACCTCTAGAGTAGTCCATGCGTACCATCAAGAATTCCATATTGCACTACCAGATCCAATGGGAAGGAGTTTTCCCTTCTTTAAGTGTACTAGTCACCGACATGCTCTCCCACAATTGATCCTCAGTTGTTCTATCCCTTTCTATCCCTCCCTTTAATGGGTAAAACTTTCCCGGACTCTCTATTGGTTATTAAAACTAGAGAGGACAACAATTGTTAGAGCAATTAATTCTCAATTTTATGTCTTAGTAAGCCCCCAACACCCCTCTATTTATAGTAGGGGTTAGGGTTAGGGTTCCTAGTCGATGAGGGAGTAGAAGGTTTCAAAATCATGGATGTTCTAGAACTTGCGTAGCAAGAAACGATCATCTCGCACACCCAAACTATCATTTGGTGAGTGAAATGGTTGTCTCACATAGAAAAATGGTTGTTTCGCAAGTTTCATGTTTGCAATTGAATTCACAATTCATTTCTAATCAATTTCCCACATTAATCCTTGTACCAATCAAATTGAACAAGTGAAACGATCAACTTTTCATGATTTAGGAAAATCACCAGAACCTTTGGCTAGCCTGTCTGAGCTGATCGGTTCACTAAGTGAACATTCTATTCACTAGCCTTAGTTGATCAGACCACTAGATGAACCAGCCATCTCACCAGCTTGAGTCGATTGGTTCACCTTGTGAGCTGATCGGTTGATGTATTGAGTCATGCAGAAATTAGTCAATTCAATTTTCAATCAACTTGACACTCCAATCAGTCATTCCAATACTTGAACTTGATGATTTTGAGTCTAGAGAATTGATCTATTATTTAATTGAATACCTAAACACCTTTAGCATTCAATCTAAACATCATTCATGAATATACTCCTTTAATCCAAGTGTATCCTATGTGTGTGACACTATAGATCCTAAATTACGTTGGCAGTGAATACCCATAAAAAACTTATGACATCACAGGTAAAGAGTGGTGCCTAGTCACACATCATTGCTACCCAAGTAATAAGGAAAGTTGGAGAACAACTTCAACCTACAATCTGTGATTAGTGTTATAGTGATCATATAATTTCTTTGTCTCTGATATCCGGATTGAACTTGAGGCATGGAATCGTCATCCTCTTCACGTTCAATCCACATTCCTTAAACTAGATAAGACTGTCCCGGATGCATGTGAGTTCACATATCATATATTTAATCACATGGGTATGGTCGTACAATTCTCAATCTCGCTTATCAAGAGGCCTTGAATATCAATCTCCTGTAGGAGGAACAAATCCCATCTATATCACTCACACTCAGTCCCAATGTGTCACAGTGTACCCAATCATCACTGTAGTGGCAACCCTTATTTCAAGATATGTTTGATGATGTCAAATTACATGAACGACATGTAATGAATGTAGTGACTTCATGTCTAAAAACCACAATCACCACTATCAAAATGAGAGATGATTCTTACTACCATTCCATGGTCTCCATGTATCACTCTCATGGTGGGTCTATCCAATACACTATTCTCTAACATGTATCTATGTGCTTGACTTGATATCATATATCATGACTAATGAGATTTTGTCATTAGTCAACACACACTCTAGTCTTATTTATTATTGTTGTCTATTTTACTTCCATAATAATATCATACTAGGGACATAATAAGAATGTATGTACTCTTATCATACATATGATCTCATCCTTCACGTCTTAAACCTGAAGACATATGTCATCGAGTAGCATCATTCTTTAGACATATACTATGTATTTATCATCATCTCATGACTGAGACAAACATAATAGTCAAAATTACCTTTTTCTTATTTTCAAATCAGGTATTTAATGCCACACTCAATCATCATATGATTGGCTCTCTGGGCATACACACCAATACTAAGTTGGTGGATGGTTCCTTAACTCTGATTAAAAAAGAGGAAAGGAGACTGTATAGGGTTTAATATAGAGGATTTAGATTGTAGGGGATCCTTGGAAATTAGAAGAGTTAGAATTCATATGGTTATTATATGGTATATGGTAAAGGTTTTGGACACAATTAGGAAACACTAATAATACTCATGTCTCTATAGAGATTGTAACTACATGTGATTACTAAGTATTTATTAAAACGTTGGCTCTTGTATCAAATGTGATAACTTCAACCGCAATAACCCCATAATTTGAGGACAAGGGGTAAGAGGTGTTTTTTAAAATTTTTGGAGTGATATTTTCATAATTTATGAACAAGAAAACATTATCCATATAAAAGAGGAAGTATTACAAGAAGGTAACATAAATTTTAAATGATGGATTTACATCAAAAATTGTTGGAAAGGTTAATTTTTTTTGGAAAAGGAAACCAAAGAACAATAATCCAAATAATCCTCCATTATTTTAATAAGACTTCCAAATTAATTTCTTGACTCTCCCTTTCTCTGAGTTGATAATAACCTTACTTTTTAAAAAAATAAGGTGTAAACATACTAGGTATGTTGGCATATGAAACATGGTAATCATAATGTCATCAAAATAGTTAATATGTAATGGAGCAATACATTTCAGAAAATGAGACAAACAATTTGATGTCATTTAACTTGTGGTAAATTATCCATGTAGTATATCAACAACTAGCTGCAAGATTGCTATTCTTTTCTCAAAATATAATTGTACTCCCAATTTTTAGTGTGACCTATTTGTAGATCCCACTAGAATTTCCTAGTGTATTTTAGGATAATTACTATTAATGGTTATTGAATTATGAGTTGATATTTAATGTATCTATTGGAATAGATTTTTCACAAAATTCTTATTATACATCCATAATTTTTGTGATACACATAGCGTGTTAAAATAAAAGATTGATCAAACAATTGGAATTTCAAAATAATGTGGTACAAGAAAAACAAACGCTTGATAGTTGGTGATACATATATTCTACCCACATATAGGAATCATTAGCATGCATTATTGTCAAGTTATGATCAATCAACCAATCCATCGACATAGTTTATTCATAAGAAACAAGTATTACAACTTTGTTGAACCTGAGCATTGTACTAGATATCCAAAGTCTAGGTCCAACTTTTAGTGTTTGGAAAAACTCAAAACGGTATTAATTTTACTTGTGATCCAAACCTATGACTTATAGGGTTATTAGTCTCACTTTTTTTAGTTAACATATACCTATAGGTACCATGGACTAAATTTTTATCTATCCATAAGACTTGCATTAAGATCACACAACAAGAATAATATATGACTCAAATTAAGGGTTATATCAATCCAAACATATCTAGCCACCAAAAGTAAATCTATTAATTTCATAGTACCATAAGTTGATAAACTCCTTATCTAATTAAGTAGGATTCCTAAATTAAGACCTACATTAGAACTTATATCAACTTCCACACAATAAGATTTCACTTAACAACTATAACAAGATATGGATTTGTCATCAATTTTGTATTTATAGCTCACTTTCTAGATTTAAACCCTCAATACATTTCACTTCATTACCATCAGTAGTGTCCCTAAACACTTTTTCAATAGGAGGTAGAAATAAGAAATAATAATATTTTATCATAGTATACGAGTTATCCTAATAGAAAGCATATATAAGATTTCTATGTTCTAGGTGTTAGAGTAAATTATAAACAATTGCAAGTTAAACATAACTAAACAAATAGAGGGTAACCATGTCAACACATAATGAGTTTATACTTCAACATGCACTAACAATTTGAGATAAGGGGAATGAACCTATCATCCACAAAATGTGATCTTAATCATAACATGTTAGAAGGTCTTTTGGGTCAAATTACCCTAGGGATTTCCCATCCCTTTCTTTATGAAGGTCTAGTGACCATGGTGGACACCTTTGAGAGTTGACCTCCTACTTTTATACTTTGAAATTTGGAATGGAGTTCAATTTTGTATCTACTAGGATGTAACATACAAAAAAAGCCTTTAGGAGTTGTCGGGATAGGTTAGTATGGAAAATGCTAGGTTAGGTTTCCATTGGTTTGAAGTGGAGTTAACAAGTTTGAGGGTGATGACAAAAATCTTACCATTGTCAATCACACACCCTCCAAGAAGTATCCAAGTTTCTTGATGTGACTCAAGATATAATAAGGTATCATTCTTGGAATCATAGGGTTCACAAAGGTGGAGAAGGTTTGGGGACAAGTGGAGAAATTTCTAGCTGAAGTTGAGGCTAAAAACAAGCTTCCTCGGCCTCACACAACACTCGTGGTGTGTGGTATTGGTTAGAATCAAAGCATGTTGTAGGCAACTTGTTATATCTTCATTATAGGAAGACCAAGATGGGTAACTAAACACATGGTAGGATGGGATAAATTGGGAAAAACATGGTAGGAGAAATGGGCATTTGTATCACACTTGTAAGGCACAAAGAAGCTTTCTAGTTTAATACATGTGTATGGAGTGTTGGGGAATAATTGTTGTAAATTTTTCTGAAGTCTAGTTTTATCTATGATTCAGTAATAAACATGATATTATATGATTGTAGCATTGTTAGGGTAAGTTATATATATTATACCCTTTAAATATCCCACAACAATCTTTAGAAACTCTTTAACAGTTGCAAAAGGGGATAGAGAGAGATCAGAGGGCTGGAGTAATTTTTGTATGAGGCTCTAGTTAGTGTTTGAGAAAAGAGGATGAATCCCATGCTAACTGTCCCACTCATAGCAAAACTCCAAGTTCAGAGAGGCTCTACCCTCAAAGATTTATTTTCATTCATTATCTTTTACTAAAAATCTATTATCCAAAGATGGGGTATATATGTTAATTCATGAATCCGAACAACCCCACATCCTATAATATTTTTATTTTGTCATTATCTAGTTATCCAAAAATGTATTAAGAAAAAAGATAATCTCGTCATTAGATATTACCTAATTTCCATTTAGTTTCTAATGTCTTTAATATATATATATATATATATATATATAAGTCAGATAAAAGGGCATCACTATTTTAAACTTGCACTTTGTCCTAGATTTACTATTTCTATATTATACCTTTTCACATATTATATTATCCAATAAATAATTGTCAAATTCATAATTTCTCTCTTGCAACCGATAAGTAATGAACAAAATAGACAAGTTGGGGTTTTCCTGAAACATATAGATTAATTAGTGATCAAGGGCACAAACAAGTCCTAAAATAGACTAAAGGACTTATAAACATCCCAAAGTTTATATATTCAACCTAATTCATCATAAATTCCTCCAAAAAAATTTGCTCTCAACCTTATATGCAGATTTAACATAATCCACGTTCTTCAAGATCACACCTAATATCATTGAATTACTAAAATTGACTTCCTTCATTTTAGCCATTGTGGTTAGTCAACTTTATGACCACAAAAAAATTATAAAATTCATCCTATTATAATCATTATCCTTTCATTCATCAACTCAACTTATATAAAATATCAAAATTGTATCACAAATGAAGATAACAAAGTTTAAGTTCATAATACTATATGTAGGGAAATTGGGGTGAAAGATTAGGCAGCAAAAACAAAAATTTAAAGTCATATTCCATAATCAGCAAGATAGTGTCAACAACAATATATCTAGAAAAGAAGGTAACAAGAGTCATACCTAGTTCTGGAGTAAGTCCAGTGACAACTCTTGATGCAGTAATGTGCTTCTTCTCGAATCAGCATCAAACTTCTTCTTCAGGTTGCACTCGAATAGACATCAGTGATGGCCTCCTGGTGCAACACCACAGATGGCGGTTGACGGTGTCCTCTTAGTGATAGGATAAAACCTCCCACCTCTAGAGTAGTCCACATGCACCAATGAGAACTCCTCATTACGTTGGCAGAGCCAATAGGGGAAAGAGTTGTCCCTTCAAACATTAATATGCTAGGATTGATTTGCTCTCCCACAGTTGTCTCTCCCTTGCTATCCCTCCCTTTTATGGGTAGGACTTGCTTAGACTCTATATTGGTTACCACAACCAGAGAGGATGATAATTGTCAGAGCTTATTTTTGTGTCTAGGAAGCCCCCAGTACCCCTCTATTTATAGGAGAGGTCAGGGTCAACATTTCTAGTCAGTCTGAGAGTCAAAGAGATAAAGTTCATGAATTATCTGGAAACTACAAATGGTGAACCGATCGGTTCACTGTCCAACCGTTCGGTTGACAGGGTGAATTGGTCAACTCATCCTTCAACCGGTCGGCTCCGTAGCTTTACTCTTTAGAATCAAATTGGCATTTAAATTCCACTAATACAAAACATTATGTCAACACCAAATCCTTGATACAATTAAATTGATCATTGAACCAAACAACCCAGATGATGAACTCACTACTACAGAAATGGCTTATAAAGTCACTTTTCAAGGTGTCGGTTGTATACATAAACTGACACCTAAACTCTACAGTGTCGGTTGATAACATAAACTGACATCCAATCCGACCAGACACGGGTACCGCTTTTATTAGGTGTCGGTTAATTAATAAAAAACCGAAACCTAAAATCAACCGCCAAAACCAAAATTCCATCGAAAAAAATTACCTCCAAAATTTGACATATGACGTCGGTTCATAAATAAATAACCGACGACTAAAGGTTATTCGCGGGACAGGAATAGTTGTCGGTTGTCTTTTAGTTAAAAACTGACGACTATAATCTAGTATAGGCGTCGGTTGTTGGAAAAGAACCAACATTGTTGGTTTAGTTGTCGGTTATTTTTAATAACCGACGCTTATTGTCAACTTAATAGCACCAGCGCGCGAGCGTCTCTTCCCCTTTCTCTGTTTCATTCCCCTTTCTGTTGGTCCGGCGATTTCTTGCTCGTCGCCACTCGGTGATGCCGCCGCGTTGCTGCTGTCCTCTCGTCGCCGCTCATCGCCGCCGCCGGTCGTTGCCTGTCCTCTTGTCGCCACCGCCGGTAGAAGTAGCTACGGTGCTCTCCTCGTCACCGCCACCCCCGCCGGTAGAAGCAGCTTTTCTCCTCCGCCAGCTTCCTGCAAGGTAACCCACAATAGCTTCACCGCCTTTTCTCCTCCACCTTGCTTTTCTCTGCCGCCGCCGACCTAGAACTCACCCAGGCGGCGCCTAAGAAGGTGCCAGGGCACGCCTAGGGTCCCAAGCCCAAGTGCCCTACCTAGCTAGGCCTCTGGGCAGATGCTTGGGCGGCGCCAGGGCACGTCTAGGCTACTGTTGGGGTTTGGATTCATCTACTAGATGCCCAAAACATGCACTGATTTCACCAAGTCACCCCAAAAGCCATGAAAAATATTCTGATTGTGTTTATTTATTAACTGATTTCACCAAGCTAGTGGAATTTTTTTTAAAGTTATTTAGTGATTGTGTTTATTTAATTATGTATTGATACATATGTGCTATACCAATCTGATAGTCCATGATAGAACAAAGCATAATGATGCTGACTGCAACTTTGTGTGTCATGCTATTCTGAATTAAGTGTATATTTACTTCATAATTGAATGTTTAAGTAAGTTATAGATATCTTGATGATGAACTGTAATGCACACATGTGACATGCTTGGAATGTAAATGATGAACTGTAATGCACACATGTTAACTTGTTTCATTGTTGAGTATATTGAGAATCCTAATCACCCTTCTTGCTTAATGATGAACTGTAATGCACACATGTGACATGCTTGGAATGTAAATAATGAACTTTTCCCTAAATTGCCAATCATGCTTTTAAAGACATCAATAATCACCCAAACTTGAAGAACTAGGATTTTAGGTATAAGAATGACAACACATTATTTGTTGGCCTAGAAACCCATCCAAGATTTACTCATTAGGAGTAAATCTTGGATAGTCCCCGGTTTGGGACTGTTCTTGAACACCTAATCTCGCTTAGGATGTAAGTGTATAATGTGTATTGGGTTTTCAAGAAAATTTCGGCAGCATTTCCCCATTTGTTCTCTAAATACATATGTACTTGGAGAACAGCGGGGAAATGTTGCCGAAATTTTCTGGAAAACCCATTACACATTATACACTTACTAGTGAGATTAGGTGTTCAAGAATGGGATAGGTGGTACACATTTATTATATATAATAATGACATCACATGTATTTGTTAACCCTAGACCCTAATCTTGTTGTAATATATACTTGTTTTCTCTTTGATCATAGAATGGATAGATCATGGATGTCCATTCGCAATCGCTGCACCCCAGAGTTTATTTCTGGCCTTGACCAGTTTATTAGATTTGCCAAGGAACATAGGAAACAACCTGGAGATAGGTTCTACTGTCCATGTAGGCATTTCGGTAACAACTTGAAAGTCAACACTGGTGACGAAATCAAAAGTCATGTCATGTGCAACGGGATTATACAAGGCTATACAGAATGGCACTGGCATGGAGAGATTTCAAACCCGAAACCAGTGGATGTCGATAGCAGTGCTTGTGTGGAAGAAGAAATTGCCTACGATGACGTAGATGTGAATGAACCAATTCCAGTAGACATCGTTGATGCGATGCTGAATAGTTGTGGGGTAGAGCACACTGATCCACCTCCCATTTTTAGAAACATTGTGCATGATGTTGAGATGTCGTTATACACAGGTTGTACTAAGTTTACGAAGCTTAGCGCTGTGTTGAGATTGTATAAGCTGGAAGCTAACAATAGATGGAGCGACAAAAGCTTCACGTCATTGTTGTCTTTGTTGAAAGAAATGCTTCCTGAAGGAAACGAGCTTCCAATCTCAACATACCAGGTAAAGAAATTGGTGTGCCTAATGGGAATGGATGCCAAGATGATACACGCATGCCCGAATGATTGTGTATTATTTCAAAAGGACTATGCGGATTTGAAAGATTGTCCAAAATGTGGTGCGTCACGGTATAAATTGACGACTTCGGGGGAGTCCAAAACTGGTTCTCCTGCCAAGGTGATGTGGTATCTACCTATAATATCACAGTTTCAACGCTTGTTTTCCAATCCGATAGATGCGAAGAATTTGATGTGGCATGCAGATGTTAAGAAAAATAATGATGGGATCCTACGACATGCGTCTGATTCCCCACAGTGGAAGAAGATTGATCTATTGTACCCTGAATTTGGTGAAGAAGTCAGGAATCTAAGACTTGGGCTTTGTACAGACGGGATGAATCCGTACGGGACATTGAGCAGCCAACATAGCACTTGGCCAGTCATGCTTGTTATATACAATCTTCCTCCCTGGCTGTGTATGAAAAATAAGTATGTAATGTTGTCGTTGTTGATATCGGGCCCTAAACAACCTGGAAATGACATTGATGTTTATCTTGAACCTCTGATTGATGACTTAAAGAAACTCTGGGGTGAAGGTGTGATGACCTATGATGCTTCACGAAGAGAGACATTTCGTTTGCATGCTATGTTGTTTTGCACTATTAATGACTTTCCAGCATATGGGAATTTGTCTGGATATAGTGTCAAAGGAGCTAAAGCGTGTCCTATATGTGAAGAGAACATTGATTCAACAAGACTAAAACATGGCAGTAAGACTGTATATCTCGGTCATCGAAGGTTTCTTCCAAAATTCCATCTGTATCGTAGGAAGCGCAAAGCATTCAATGGATTGAATGAGGAACGGAGTGCACCTAAACCTATACCAGGGGAGGTTGTTTATGAAAGAGTAAAAGACTTTGTCAATGAATTTGGTAAGAGATCACAATGTACTATGTCCACACGGAGTGACAAATCTTTATTCAAGAAGAAGTCAATATTTTGGGATCTTCCTTATTGGAGTTCTTTGACAGTCATGCATTGTATCGATGTCATGCACGTTGAGAAAAATGTTTGTGATAGTGTCATCGGTACTTTATTGAATATACCAGGTAAGACTAAAGATGGGATAAAATCCAGACTGGACCTGCGTGAAATGGGAATAAGGTCAGAATTAACAGAATTTCGTGAAATGGGAAATCGGAGAACATACTTACCTCCCGCTTGTTACACATTCTCTAGAAAGGAGAAGAAAGCTTTTTGTGAATGTTTGGTAAATGTTAAGGTGCCACAGGGTTACTCATCCAACATCCGTAGATTGGTATCAATGAAAGATCTGAAGTTGATAGGTCTTAAATCTCATGATTGTCACACTCTAATGCAACAAATATTGCATGTGGCAATTAGATCTATATTGCCGAAGCATGTAAGGTTTGCAATCACCAAACTTTGTTTCTTTTTCAACAGTCTGTGCAGCAAAGTTATTGACCCTGATACTCTCGATAAATTGCAAAGAGAAGTGGTTGTTACCCTATGTCAGCTTGAGATGTATTTTCCTCCGTCGTTCTTTGATATCATGGTATATCTTGTTGTCCACTTGACTAGGGAAGTGAAAATGTTGGGACCAGTTTTCTTGCATTGGATGTATCCCTTTGAACGATACATGAGCGTTTTTAAAAGTGATGTTCGAAACCGTTATCAGCCTGAAGGGAGTATTATCGAGGGTTATGTGGCGAGAGAGGTTATGGATTTTTGCAATGACTTTCTCAGTGGCAATGACACTCCTGATAATGACAAGAATATTGACGAGCAATTTGGCAAAGGAATTTTGGGATCACGTGTGAAAGTAATCAGCTGTGAGCAGTTGGAACAAGGTCACTTGTATATTTTACACAACATGGACGAAGTGAACGTTTATATCGAGGAACATACCAATTTCATCAAGAGACAATATCCTCAAGCCAATACAATGTGGCTTGCTAGATAGCATAACAAGAAATTTATTAAGTGGTTTGAAAATAAAGTCTTACATCAACAATCTCAAACACCAGATGATATTACTGAAACTATCAAATGCCTCGCCTTTAAACCAAAATTGACTGTTATGTCTTATGAAGGGTTTGACATTAATGGATTCACATATTACACTAAGCGCCAAGATGATAAGAGTGTCGTCCAAAACAGTGGGGTCACCCTTCAAGCATCGACTATGTTTTTTGCAAGTGCAAAGGATAAGAGTCCATGTGAAGCTAAAATGTCATATTACGGTGTCATTGAAGACATATGGGAGTTTGACTACATAGATTTCAGAATTTCTCTCTTCAAATGTAATTGGGTTGATAACACCAAAGGAGTTATAGTGGATGAATTGGGTTTCACTTTAGTGAACTTTGAAAAGATTGGCGAGAAGGATGAACCATTCATATTGGCATCACATGCGAAACAAGTATTTTATATCGATGATCCTGCAAATGATAAATGGTCAGTTGTTCTTCATGGTAAAAGACAGTTCATTGAAGATCCTATAGATGAAGAACAGTACTATGATAAGTATGATGACTCCAGTCCATTCTCAGTTGGGTTGCCAACACCAACAAATATTGAAGCTAATGATGACTTGTATGTGCACGGATATCACAATGAAGGATTGTTAATTGATAAAAAATCGCAATATTAGAGGCATGTTTATACAATGTTTTTTATATGTTTTGTTTTTCTAAATGTGAACTTTACAATGTGAATGTGAACTTTACAATGTGAATTACTTTATAATGTGAACTTTACAATGTGAATTACTTTACAATGTGAATGTGAATTTTACAATGTGAATTACTTTATAATGTGAACTTTAAAATGTGAATTACTTTACAATGTGAATGTGAACTTTACAATGTGAGCTTTACAATTTGAATTACTTTACAATGTGAACTTTACAATGTGAATGTGAATTTTCAGATGGCTGAGCATTCTCCTGATGATCGTGTTGATGATTACCGTGAGGGTGAGGACATCAATGCGCCACCTCACAATGTAAGTTTTAAAAATATATCATATATTTATATCTATATGTCCATTTATAGTTATATCTTGTAAATGTGTTTATTTTGTCAAATTTTAGGTTGATGATGCACATGTACCATCTGAAGCACTTGAGGCACTTGATCAACAACACCAAAAAGTTGATAGGAGAAGGGGCATCACTATGATGAAGAAGTTAATAGCGCAAAAGGGCAATGGACCCAAACTTGTTGTGGATTTTGATGATGCAGGAAATGCATCTAGTGTTAATCGCAATTCATTTATTTCATATCTTGGGTATGTTACTCGTAGCCATTGCGGCTGTAAGATAGATTATTGGCATAAAGTTTCTAAGGAGAAGAAAGACGTAATATGGAAGGATTTATGTGTGAGTTATTATTAATTTTGTAGATTACTAATTTGCAATTCTATTTTGTAGATTACTAATTTTGTGGATACTAGTTAATAGCAATTCTAATTTGTAGAGTATATTTGAATTGGATGAAAAGTTGCATCGTAAATGCGTGATGCAACGTTGTGGGAGAGTCCTAAGGAACTATAGGACAAATCTCACCTGAGAATACATAAAAGAAGCTGACAAGAGGAAGAAGACATCCACTGAATAGTGGAACTTCCTGGACAAAGAAGAATGGGATGCGTTTGTTGCTTCAAGACAAACGGATGAATTCAAGGTATTAGGCGTCAGTCCCAATCTCATTAATATATGTTGTATTCACCTATTCAAGATTAACATTTACTGTTACTAACCAAATCATTAATGTGCATACTAACTAGGCCCTCAGTGAGGTACAAAGATCAAGGCGTGCACTGAATGTGCATGACCACACAATGGGTCCAAAGGGGTATGCAGGCATTCGCCAAAGACTATAGTCTGAGGCTACTGCTTAGTCTGCTGCTACTCAGGAGTCCTCCACTGTAGGTAGCACACCTCTGCCTCGCCATGATATCTGGATAGCTGGGAGGCAAAATAAGAAGGGAGAAATAAGGAAGCTCGCAACTGCTGAGGCGGCTGCAAAAATGGTAAAATACAACTCTTACAGCAATCGTTCAAATATTGATTATTTGTGGTGTTTACATAATTACAAATTTTTGTTTTGGCGATTAGCGGGAGTTGCACGAGCTGAGGAAACAAGGCAAGTTCATCCCTGAGGGCACAAGGGATGAATTGACAGTTGCTCTGGGTAACCCAGAGCATCCTGGACGTGTTAGGGCTACAGGCGCTGGTGTGGGCATCAAATCTTTTTTTGGGCCATCCCAGCGCAAACATGTCCCAAAAGTGGGACTTTCACAAGAAGAGGTAACATATTCTTTCTTTATAATGTTATTGTAAAAAGAGAATTGAATAATTAGAAGCTAACGTTTCTTTTATCTATGTATAGGTAGATAAGCTAGTTGATAGGAAACTGGAAGAAGCACTGAAAAAGTGGCAGGCATCTAAGACCGCCACTCAGTAGACAGTACCTATCATAGCATCCCGCTCTACTCCTACTGCATAGATTGGGAGTAATCCTATAGACCCACCACCGAGCACATCCATTGTAAGTATTTTTATGACATAGTAACTAGTATTTCAAGATGATATGTGTTGGCTATTTTAGCAACGAGTTTCAATCAAATTAATGATCTTTTACCCGATTCAACCAAACTCTGCAAGTATACGGAGGTAGTATAGTCAGGATCGAACAAAAGGAGCTTTAGTAAACAAATGAACGCAAAAGTCCTAATTTTCAGCAATCTAGATCGGTTTTAAAAGAAGTTGATTGTTTAATTTCAAAGACAAAGAAATGTATAAAAGCTAAATTTATACAAGTAGAAGAGATTAACAAAAGGGTTCTAGTCAATTGATTAACGATCTTGGACAGTAGGAATTTCATTCTCATGCCATAGCACTTAGAGAACTAAGCAATCTAAACATACACAAGTTCTTATCTCAAAGGATTGATGTGTTGCATTTCATCTCTCGATATACGTGCAACGATCTCAACTTAAAACAACATTCTCATGTCTGAATTTCGTTTTAGATCACAAGCAAACCTTCAACTCGTTTCCAACTACTCTCGTGGATTAGAAAGAGTTGTTATGAAAGATACCTCCATACATTCATACTTATTTTCTCAAATCAAGCACAAATGCAGAAAACATGCACATAAAGCGGCCAACATCATATGCAAGAAGAAGGAAACTGGTATTTTCATAAATAGAGACAAGAAACATAGGTATTTAGTACGAGATCACATAGTTCCACACATGCTATGGCATGGGAGTTACTCTCCCATGCCCAAGAAAGAGAAAACTACTCGTCCATAGCTACACCTTACACAATTTCAGCAGAAAATGAAGTTCTCAACATGAGTAAGAGAAGAAAAGACAAACAGAACCAAGATGTAACCAAGAGAAGAGGGAATTCCGGTTGAAGGACGAAATTCCTCTTCTAAAACTCCTCCAAAACGTACTAACTTCTCGCCAAAGAAGCTCCTCGGAGTCGGGGAAGCTTTGCCGCACCTTGGAACTGCAATTGAGAAAGAAGAAGAAGAGAAATGGTTTTCTTTCTCAAGAAAAACCTTGGATCTCTTCCAAATCACCTCCTCTGTCGTCTCCTCTGCTTCTGGAATGAGCAAAGAGTCTCAAATGACCAGTGATAACCATCCAAACGCTTCCCTCCTCGTTTTAGATTCGAATTCTCGATTTTCGAATTTCTGAAACTACCGGCTGAACGGTGTGCAAAGTGTCTGCACGCCGTGCACTTAACAAAATGACGGCAGTTGACTGTGCAGTGTATGCCGTGCACGGAGCATGTGCACGCCGTACGAGTTTACAGAAACATTTCCTGCTCTTCTGCGCTCCATGTGAACGCCGTGCAACGCCTTTGCATGCCGTTCATTCTTTTGTGAATTCTACAGGAAAGTTGTGCACTGTGCACCATGGGTGTGCACGCCGTATGACTTTCTAAAAACATAATCTGGAATTCTGCGCTCCATGTGAACTCCGTGCAACGCCTTTGCATGCCGTTCAACAGTGAGTCAGGGTAAGCAGTAATCTTTCTGGAATGTTGCACGCCGTGCAAACAACTTGAACGTCGTGCACTTTACTGTTTCTGCACAAATAAACATTGAAGTGAGTGATTTTCATGGTAAAATGGCAAGGCAAGATATGGCAAAGTGTTTTAACGAAATGATGGCAAAAGTAATATGAAAAGAGACTAAATCTTGTCAAAATGAATAAAATTTGTGTGTGAAAGCATGTGAAAAGATGATATATAATTCACACAACAAATCCCCCTAAGCTTGAATTATTGCTTGTCCTCAAGCAAAAAGAAACAGGGCTATATGGAAGAAGAAAAAATTAAATCATGTATGGATGAAAAGAGAAGCATATGTGCCTTAAGCTCAGAAACATATGTGCATTGAGTTTGTGTTTGTAGAAGATATCTTCAAATTCTCAACATCAAGATAGAAAGAATTAGTTCATTGAGGTTGATCCAAAAATCAAGCAAATACCCAACTAAAAACATTAATGAGATTTTGGATACTCAAACCAAAGGTTAGTGCATTTGCATAACAAAAATTTTCAGCTATATGGATTTTAGAATATCAATGACTGCTATCTTTGACCAAATTAATTGAACTCTTTTCCGAAGGATATAGCGATAAGGATTTTGGGTTTCCAGCATTCGGCTGCTAATTTAGGCTTACGCTCGCGTGGAATGCTGGTTGGGGCATTTCTGTTACCCTCTTTTCATTTCTCATATCACCTAACCATCATTGCCAGATCAGACTTACACTAGGCTAGCATAATATGTGGGCCGTTGGGCCATCTTTTACTGGGTAATGAATGTGTAATACAAACAAAGAGTCAATTAAGAAGGTCAAGGCTAGCAAGATTTGAATCATTCTTTTCAAAATTTTCACTGTTAAATGTTGTTTTCAGATGCACTAAACATTTGGTAAAAGTATCCCGTATTCTAACTAGTGCTGCAAGCTGGGTGATTTGCGAAAATTTTTTAACCATTACATGTTTTGAGCAGTCTATGATGTAGAAAAATGAGATATCAATTACAAACACACTTCTCATCAATGTACATGAATAAATTTCAGCTTTCATTTCATTCAAACATATTCCAAATTTTTCTCTTAAATATAGCCAATGGATACATAGAGGAAATAAAAGGGAAGGGGGTTCATCTCAACAAGATAATCTCTGATCATATGAATTTTGCCATCAAAAAATAAGACATGAAAAGGAAAAGACTGACACAACAGACTCAAAGAAAGAAAACTGAAACAAAGATAACACTGAAATGAAGATAACAAAATACAAATACTGGCCGGTTGTGTCCCCCCTAAGCTTGAAATCAGCAGTGGCCTCACTGCTTCATTCAAAATTCAAGAGGTACACAACCGGGTACCTGTCATCGTGAATGAATCAGAGAAAAGATCCGTCGCCCCCTTGGTCGGGGAAGAACTGACTGACAATATCTGGAACGTCCATCGGCCGTGTGGATGGATCATGCTGCTGCTGCGGAGACTGGTGTGGTTGCTCTGGGAAATCAGGCTGTGGCTGGGGCTGCTCGTAGAACTCGTGTTGCTACTCAAAGGGCTGCTGGAACGGCTGAGGTGGAGGATAGTGGCCCTGAGAGATGTGCCAACTGTCCATCCGGCTGACCATATCATATGTAGCTGTGTACTGTGTGGCCAAGCTGTCATACCGGGTGTCGAAGTGGGCGCTCATCTGATCAAAGTGCGTCTCAATGTGATCAAACCTCCACTGAACATACCCATAAAGATGTTGCATGTCCGTATTCGCCCAAGAATATCCAGTCTGAGTGCCATTAGAAGGAGGAAGTGGCGGTGCGTCTGAAGGAGCAGGTGCTGGCGTAGAAGAGCTAGCACCATGAGTAGCAGGCACCTCATCTGGATCCGGTCCAACCCATTTCCAATTTGCCTTGTTCCTGATGTCATTCTTTGATGTGTTGGGAAGAATGAGAAACTACTTCTTGGTGATATGAAACTTGAACTTTTCATCATTATTACCATATCGATGCAGAACACCACAAGAGATAAGATAAGACATGTCCAAGAGGTTCTTTCCAGGAGTTGGCTCTAAACGTGTAAGATCAAGATTAAGGTTCATTGCAAGTAGAGTAATCATGCCGCCACACATGATGTCACCTCCTTCTTTTCCCTCCCTCTTCTTGATGATGTTTAAGAGTTTTTGCACAATGTAGAAGCCAGTAGATATTTCCTTGTCATGCGCCATACACCATAGGAAGAAAAGGTCGGTCTTACCCACAACCCCTTATGTTTCATTCTTAGCGAACGGACTGACACTAAGAATACGATGCAAGAGTCTAAAAACGGGATTGTGGATGGAAGTAGCACGTGCCTTATTGCCATGGTGATGTGTTTCTGAAGAAATTTCAGTAAAAAACGGTCGCTGTGGAAAGCTGGAGGGTAATCAATGTAGCCACCATAGCTGCAATCAAGTAACTCAGAAAAATGGCAAAGATCCATAGTGTAAGGCTTGTCCAAAAGCCAAAAAATGATGTGCGGATATTGTGTTAGGCGGCACTCAGGATCTTGTCGTGCTTTAAAAGTAGTCAGAAATTCATATACTAGACGAGGATAAGTCTTGCATACTCTTGTGCAAAGGGTATGAAGACCAGTAAGAGTCAAATGGCTGTATACCTCATTCTTGCATTGCAGCCTGTCGAGGGTGTCCTCACAAATGTAGCGGGTGGGGAGAACCCGCCTAGCTATCAGGTACTGGTAAGCGGCGTCTTCTTCTGGAGTTACCCTGAACTGGGTAGAAGGTATGAAGTTGACTGGAGCAGATTGAGAACCCTCACCCTGAGTTCCTGAAGAAGGTCTTCTAGCTGGGCACTTTGTTGCTCGCTTAATATGTGCCATTGGAGTTCTGTAGGAATTTTGCATGAGATGCAGATGCTTGAACGGCGTGTAGAAAGTCGGGACAGATTCCTGCAGCAGCGCTTTGCACGGCGTTCAATTTGGTTGAACGGCATGCACTCCGGCAGATGTTCCAGATGTAGATCAGGAGAAGTCTGCACGGCTGGCGACAAGGCGCGCAAATCGTGCATGGGCGGCTGAGGTGCTTGCACAGCCGGACAGTGGGATATCACATAGTTCGTGCACCGACTATGTGATATCATACTAAATACCTATGTTCGTGGAGCTGCTGCGGTCGGTGCACGGGCAGCGGCGGATCTGTTGTGCACGGCGGCTTGGTGGCGTGCGGTTGCACGATTGGGGGTGTTGCGACGGTGCCTTGGAGCAGCGGCGTCATGGTAGTGATGCTGGATGGTGGTTGAGCGAGGAAACCGATGTGCACGGCTGTTGGCGACGCACGGGAGGAGCTGTTGTGCGGCGGCGTGGAGAGAAGAAGATGCACGAACGCCAGATTTGCAGGAGCGGTGGTGCAGCTTGGATGTAGGATTGCGCGGAGAAGAAGAAGAACGTGCGGAGGTGCAAGGTTTCCTCTTGCTCGGCGGAGAAGAAGAAGGATTGCTGCACGGCGGACGGAGGTTGCACGACTCTCTTGCACGATGGATGATCTTGCACGGGCGGTGGAGAAGAAGAACGCACAGCTGGAGAGGCGGCTGCACGGTTGGGTAGCTGAGAGACAAAATTAGGGTTGGCGGTTAGGGCACACACGCATCCCACTTTTGTTCAAATTTTTCGAACAAGTGCACGCCGTGCAAAAGTCCTGAAACTTGGTTTTCTACAGTACACAGGTGCACGCCGTTCAAGTCCATTTTGCACGCCGTTCACTTTTCCAGAAAACTCTGCTGAAATCTGCAGAAACGTTGCACGCCATTCAGATGAATTGCACGCCGTGCAATTCCTTCAGTTAGGCATTCTGCAATCGTTTGTTCAGATTGCACGGCGTACAAGGCGATATTGCACGCCGTTCAAGATTCTAGAAAGTTTCCAGAACTTTGCTATCTTATTTTTCCCTGTAATGCACGCCGTGCAATGGTTTTGCATGCCGTTCAAAGTGGAATTTCCTGCAGAAAAATTGCAGTAGTAAGCACAATTTGCAACGAATTGAGTGTAGATTAAGTCTTCATTATTACATTCATCCATGACAACTTATTAAGTAAACTTAAAGAGAGTTCTTGACTCAAAAACTTCAAACAAATCTATCCTAATGTGGGGTCAACTCCCACAAGGTCCTCCGTTTAGAGTCCGGAGTAGGACTCTTCAATCATCTCATGCGTCTTGGAGGGGGCAAGAGGCTCCCTTGTCTAACACTTCAGAAGAAGAATAAAGTTTGCATCTATGTCCATTCACTTTGAAACTTCCGTCCTTTCCTTGTAGTTCCACAGCTCCATACGAGAAGATCTTCAATACAAGAAATGGGCTGGACCATTTCGACTTTAGCTTTCCTGGAAACAATTTCAACCTTGAGTTGAACAATAACACTTGGTCTCCTTCTTGGAAGTCCTTCCTTCTGATTCTCTTATCATGCCATGTTTTTGTCCTCTCTTTGTATAGCTTCGCATTCTCATAAGCATCAAGACAAAGTTCTTCTAATTCCTGCAATTGTAAAAGACGTTTCTCCCCTGCTTTCTTCATATCAAAGTTCAAGAGTTGGATTGCCCATAAAGCACGGTGCTCTAGCTCCAGCGGAAGATGGCAAGACTTTCCATAGATCAGCTTGAAAGGAGTTGTCCCTATGACAGTTTTGTAGGCTGTGCGGTATGCCCACAATGCATCATCCAGCTTCAATGCCCAATCTTTCCTTGAACTAGAAACGGTCTTCTCAAGAATGTTCTTCAATTGCCTGTTGGAGTTCTCCACTTGCCCGGATGTTTAGGGATGGTAAGGCGTAGAGATTTTATGAGTGACGCCATATTTGGAGAGAAGATTGTTGAATTGTCTTTCAGCAAAGTGTGTCCCTCCATCAGAAATAATAGCACGTGGGACTCCAAACTGGGGGAAAATGATCTTCTGAAAGAGCTTAATTACGGATTTGGCATCCGGTGCTTGGGTTGGAATGGCCTCAACCCATTTGGACACATAGTCAACTGCAACAAGAATATATTGATAACCACATGAATATGGGAATGGTCCCATATAGTCTACACCCCATATATCAAACACCTCAACCTCTAAGATAGAGTTGAGTGGCATGTCATCACGGCGGGATATACCTCCAGTTCTTTGACATTTATCACAAGACTTGACAAATAGATTCACGTCTTTGAACAGTGTAGGCCAATAGAAACCGGCTTGAAGTATCTTTGCTGCAGTTTTCTCTCCTCCAAAGTGGCCTCCATAAGATGAATCATGGCATTCAGAAATAATAGTAGGAATTTCCTCTTCAATCACACAACGGCGAATTAACTTAACACTCCCATGTTTGAACAAGAAGGGATCATCCCAATAGTAAAATTTGACATCATGAAAGAACTTCTTCTTTTGTTGAAACGTCAAACCCGGTGGAAGTTGTCCTGTAGCAAGGAAATTAGCTATGTCGGCAAACCACGGCGCTTGAACGGATGACAACGCATAGAGTCGTTCAATTGGCAGATGATCATCAATAGGTAATGAGTCTTCAGCCTTTGTGGACAGTCTAGAAAGGTGGTCGGCAACATTGTTTTCAGTCCCCTTTTTATCACGGATTTCAAGATCATATTCTTGTAGAAGCAATACCCATCAGATGAGGTGTGCCTTGGCATCTTTTTTACTCAGCAAGTATTTGATTGCAGCATGATCGGTGTACACTATCACTTTAGATCCCACTAAGTATTGTCGGAATTTTTCAAAAGCATACACAATGGCCAGCATCTCCTTCTCCGTAGTTGTATAATTGATTTGTGCATCATTAAGGGTCTTGCTTGCATAATAGACAACATGAAGTTTCTTGTCTTTCCACTATCCTAGCACTGCTCCTACATCATAATCACTTGCATCACACATCAACTCAAATGGAGTGTCCCAATCCAGGGGTTGAATGATAGGGGCAGAAATGAGAGCCTCCTTGAGTGTAGAAAAAGCTTTTTGACATTCATCATCAAACACAAAATCTGCGTCCTTTGCAAGAAGTGAACATAATGGCTTTGCAATTTTTGAGAAGTCCTTGATAAATCTTCTATAAAAACCGGCATGTCCAAGGAAACTTCTGATGTCTTTGACTGAAGACGGGGTAGACATTTTCTCAATAGCTTCAACTTTTGCCCCGTCAACCTCAATACCCTTATTAGATACCACATGTCCTAGTACTACACCGAATTGTACCATAAAATGGCACTTCTCCCAATTTAGTACTAGGTTAACCTTTTTGCATCTGGCTAAGACTAAAGACAAATTTGACAAGCATTGATTAAATGAATCACCGTATACACTAAAATCATCCATGAAAATTTCCATTATGTTTTCAATGAAATCCGAGAAAATCGCCACCATACACCGCTGAAAAGTTGCGGGAGCATTGCAAAGACCGAAAGGCATGTGGAGATAAGCATAGGTACCATATGTGCAAGTAAAAGTGGTCTTTTCTTGATCGGGCGGATAGATAGGAATCTGAAAAAACCCGGAATACCCATCCAAGTAACAAAAGTATGAATGCTTTGCAAGGCGTTCTAACATTAAATCAATGAAAGGCAATGGGAAATTATCCTTGCGGGTTGCCTTGTTTAAACGCCGGTATTCAATACACATACGCCAGCCTGTGACCATGCATGTCTGTATCAACTCATCATTATCTCCTTTTATGACAGTTGCACCCCCCTTCTTAGGTACTACATGAATAGCACTAACCCAGGGGCTGTCACTAATGGGATAAATGATTCCAGCATCCATTAATTTAAAGATTTCTTTCTTAACCACATCAAGCATGTTTTGAGTTAAATGCCTAGGTGGTTCAACAGTTGGTTTGGCATCATCCTCCATGTTTATTCTATGCATACAGATTTTAGGATGAATACCTTTCAAATCATCAATAGAATAACCAATGACATCTTTATATAACCGCAGTTCATCAAGCAATTTATTCTCTTGTTCATTGGTTAATTTATCATTTATGATAACAGGAGATGAGGAGTTTGGATCAAGAAAAGCATACCTCAGCCCCGGTGGAAGGGCCTTTAGTTCTACCTTATTCTTTGTTGTTCCTTCATCAACCTTTTCTTCATCATGTAGAGCTTCCACATTATTTGCTTGAGCTTTGTAAATAGGAATAGCTTCAGAATTTTCAGGAACGTGATTTTTAGCAGTAATATCATCACAATAGTTATTCATAAATTCAATCATGTCATCAACAAACTCTTCTATGGGATCAACGGTGTCAAACAAACAGATTTCTTTGACTTTTGTTGGTGCTTTCATGGCATCCGAAATAGAGAACTCTATCTCTTCTTCACCCACACGGAGAGTTAGCTTTCCTTCTCTAATGTCTATGAGGCAACCGGCAGTCCGCAAGAAAGGTCTTCCAAAAAGAACTGGATTGCGGGGAGTCTCCACCATATCAAGAACTACAAAGTCACATGGTATATAGAATTTGCCAATTTGTACAAGTATGTCTTCTAAAACGCCTTTTGGGTGTTTAAGAGAATGATCGACTAACTCTATAAACATCTTGGTTGGCTTTAGATCACCTAGGTCTAATTCCTGCCATAGAGTGGTTGGAATGAGACTAATGCTAGCCCCCAAATCCACTAGACCTTTATCAAACGTGACATTATTGATCTTGCATGGCAATGTGAAAGGTCCCATATCATCCAGCTTTTCCGGAATAGTTGGAGTGTGGTTTTGAATAATAGAACTCACACGTTCGGAAAGCTTAACTATTTCTACTTGATCAACCCTTCTCCTTTTAGACAAGATATCTTTAAGGAACTTGGCATACAAAGGCATTTCAGCAATAACATCAGTGAAAGGAAAAAACTTGCAACTTGCTAAGAATGTTCATAAATTTATTGAACTTGATATCATCCTTATTGTTGACAAGCCTATGAGGGAAAGGTGCAGTAGCTTTAAAAGATGGTGGCTCTTCAATTTTACCTTTCTCCTTGCTGCAAATAGGAATACTAGGCTCTTCTTCATCAAGTATCTTCATGTCCTTTTCCTTAGATGGCGAAGATCTTTCAATCTCAGCCCCACTCCTTAGAATGATAGCATTGGCCTGCTATCTCGGATTTACTTCTGGCACACTAGGGAGAGAACCGGATTGTTGTCCTTGTTGAGAAAGAGCTTGTTGAGCTATTTGATTCTCTAGCATCTTTGTGTGAGTGGATATGCTGTCCACTTTGGCGGAGAGTTGAAGAATAGCATCCTTAAGTAGCTTGTCATTCCCCCTAAGCTCTTCATTTTGTTGAGTTTGTGTGTTTATGAATTTCTCCATCATGGCTTCAAGAGAGGAATTTTGATGTTGTTGTTGATGCTGTTGATAACCTCTGTTGTTGTAACCATGTTGATTACCTTGGCGGTTGAACTGTGATTGCTGTGGTGGTTGTTGTTGCCCTTGCTGAAAATTTTGAGCATTTCTAGTATTCTTGTAAGAGAAGTTGGGGTGATCCCTCCACCCTGGATTATATTGATTTGAATAAGGATTATATTGCTTGTTCCTCTGCATATCAATAGCATTAACCTGTTCAAGACCTCCCTCCATAGTGTTTGGAGCAAAACATTGTGAAGAAGTATGCCCTGGATTACCACAAGCTTCACATGTGGTTTCAGCAGATTGGACCGGCAATGTAGTCAGCTTCTCAAACTTTTGAGTAAGAACATCTAGTTTTGTAGCTATGAGATCAACGGCATCAACTGTGTATTTTCCTCCTTGCTTTGGGGTTGAAGAACTTGCAGTAGACGATGATGATTTAGATCCCCTATCACCTCCCCACTGGCAATGGTTGAGTGATATGTCTTCAATGAGGTCATATGCCTCCCTGTAGGACTTAGTCATAAGAGCACCACCGGCTGCGGCATCTAGAGTCAACCGGGTGTTGTAGAACAGTCCGTTATAGAAGGTCTGAAGAAGTAACCAATTTGTAAGACCATGGTGTGGGCAAAGACGTTGAAGGTCTTTAAACCTCTCCCATGTGTCATAGAGAGTCTCACCATCGTTTTGAGAAAAGTTTGTAAGTTGGTTCCTCAAGTGAGCAGTTTTGCTGGGTGGAAAATACTTTGCAAGAAAGACACTAAGAAGTTGATCCCAGGTTTTAATAGACTTCTTTGGTAAAGACAAAAGCCAAACCTTGGCTTTATCTCTTAGAGTAAAGGGAAATAGCATAAGTCTTATCACATCAACAGATACACCGTTAATTTTGAAAGTGTTTAAGTACTCCTAGAATTCTGCAATATGAAGACCTGGATCCTCATTGGCGGTACCCCCGAAACGGTTCTGTTGAATCATCTGCATCATAGAAGGAGCAATAGCAAAATTGTTCACTTCTACGGCTGGCAAGTCAATGGCTCCACATATGTTGGTGGCAACCGGCATAGCAAAATCCTTCAATGGACGATCGTCCTCCATGGTTGAAGTGCTTGGTGAAGCTCCTTCAACGGATGAAAAAGATAGCGTGGATGATGATGAAGATGGTGATGGTGGTGATGGAGTACCCTCTAGTAGTAATTGTTCCTTTCTCCTTGATCTCCTCAAGCTTGAAATACTTCACTCTATTTCAAGGTCTAACAACGGGGTTGTTTGGAGACCTCGTTGCGAGCGACGCATGCAACCAGAAAATAAAAAGAAAAATTTGAGAACACAACTAAAAGGTATGTGGAGATTTCGAAAATGAAAATGATGATCTAGTCTCAAATACTAATCAGCACTTATTACTCCAATTAATTTACCATAGCTCCCCGGCAACGGCGCCAAAAACTTGTTGGCTATTTTAGCAACGAGTTTCAATCAAATTAATGATCTTTTACCCGATTCAACCAAACTCTGCAAGTATACGGAGGTAGTATAGTCAGGATCGAACACAAGGAGCTTTAGTTAACAAATGAACGCAACAGTCCTAATTTTCAGCAATCTAGCTCGGTTTTAAAAGAAGTTGATTGTTTAATTTCTAAGACAAAGAAATGTATAAAAGCTAAATTTATACAAGTAGAAGAGATTAACAAAAGGGTTCTAGTCAATTGATTAACGATCTTGGACAGTAGGAATTTCATTCTCATGCCATAGCACTTAGAGAACTAAGCAATCTAAACATACACAAGTTCTTATCTCAAAGGATTGATGTGTTGCATTTCATCTCTCGATATACGTGCAACGATCTCAACTTAAAACAACATTCTCATGTCTGAATTTTGTTTTAGATCACAAGCAAACCTTCAACTCGTTTCCAACTACTCTCGTGGATTAGAAAGAGTTGTTATGAAAGATACCTCCATACATTCATACTTATTTTCTCAAATCAAGCACAAATGCAGAAAACATGCACATAAAGCGGCCAACATCATATGCAAGAAGAAGGAAATTGGTATTTTCATAAATAGAGACAAGAAACATAGGTATTTAGTATGATATCACATAGTTCCACACATGCTACGACATGGGAGTTCCTCTCCCATGCCCAAGAAAGAGAAAACTACTCGTCCATAGCTACACCTTGCCCAATTTCAGCAGAAAATGAAGTTCTCAACATGAGTAAGAGAAGAAAAGACAAATAGAACCAAGATGTAACCAAGAGAAGAGGGAATTCTGGTTGAAGGACGAAATTCCTCTTCTAAAACTCCTCCAAAACGTACTAGCTTCTCGCCAAAGAAGCTCCTCAGAGTCGGGGAAGCTTTGCTGCACCTTGGAACTGCAATTGAGAAAGAAGAAGAAGAGAAATGGTTTTCTTTCTCAAGAAAAACCTTAGATCTCTTCCAAATCGCCTCCTCTGTCGTCTCCTCTGCTTCTGGAATGAGAAAAGAGTCTCAAATGACCAGTGATAACCGTCCAAATGCTTCCCTCCTCGTTTTAGATTCGAATTCTCGATTTTCGAATTTCTGAAACTGCCGGCTGAACGGCGTGCAAAGTGTCTACACGCCGTGCACTTAACAAAATGACGGCAGTTGACTGTGCAGTGTACGCCGTGCACGGAGCATGTGCACACCGTATGAGTTTACAGAAACATTTCCTGCTCTTCTGCGCTCCATGTGAATGTCGTGCAATGCCTTTGCACGCCGTTCATTCTTTTGTGAATTCTACAGGAAAGTTGTGTGCCATGCACCATGGGTGTGCACGCCGTATGACTTTCCAGAAACATAATCTGGACTTTTGCACTCCATGTGAATGACGTGCAACGCCTTTGCACGCCGTTTAACAGTGAGTCAGGGTAAGTAGTAATCTTTATGGAATGTTGCACGCCGTGCAAACAACTTGAACGTCGTGCACTTTACTGTTTCTTCACAAATAAACATTGAAGTGAGTGATTTTCATGGTAAAATGGCAAGGCAAGATATGGCAAAGTGTTTTAACGAAATGATGGAAAAATTAATATGAAAAGAGACTAAATCTTGTCAAAATGAATAAAATTTGTGTGTGAAAGCATGTGAAAAGATGATATATAATTCACACAACAATATGTTTTCAAGATGATATGTATATATGTATATAACATTCTTTACACAAATATTTGTAGGGGTTGAAGCCATGTCGTCTAAAAGTTAATGAATATGTCGTTGTAGAGGCGTCGGCTTACCCATCCCTACCAGGGGAAATGTTTCACGGGTCTCCATTACCAGCTGGTTGTATTCATGTGAGCCCGGTACATATATTCCCCAAGTGGATGGATCTTCCATTGCCATATGCCCACCCAGATTGTGAAACACTTGGTGAGGCACTAGGCGGAGTGATATTGTGGCTAAAAGCGGATGTCATCTTTACTGAAATTGTATGGTAAATTTACATTACGTTAAATTGTTAGTGTGTGTATATGATGTCAGTTGATTTGAAATTATATATATATATATATATGTTAAAAAGAAGACACCCACAACATCTAGGCCTCCACTTCCACCTCCTACATTACCCAGTTGGGTTCCACAGGACCTAACTGTCCCGTTAGGTCCTGACTGTAGGGGTATGGCAATATGGTTAGGCAAACATGATATAAATTGCCCTATAACTGTTTCTATAGATTCAGATGTT
Organism: Alisma plantago-aquatica; assembly: GCA_963693085.1. Lineage (NCBI taxonomy): Eukaryota > Viridiplantae > Streptophyta > Magnoliopsida > Alismatales > Alismataceae > Alisma > Alisma plantago-aquatica. The sequence goes on from OY856409.1 coordinate 1,282,476,783, forward strand.
GCAGGTCAATCATACGAAAGCAATCTATTTATACAATATATTTTGGAGTTGTTTCGATATGATTGGCTAAATACATCTGTGATAGAGCTATGGATAAGGTGAGATCTTCTTTATACATCCATATACCTTGTGTAGGATCTAGTGATCTGGTTTCTTATTTATTAATGCATGCATAATTAATACATATTTTGCAGCTACTTAGACAAGATATGTGCAGATTTTGCATTCGAACATGTAGGATTTTTGATTTCATCTTTAATTAGTCTAGTAGCTAAAGACCCTCCGTCAGTTCAAAAATACTGCTGTGAGGCTTTTTCAATTTTTGCTCAAAATAAGAAGACGATGATAATGGCTCCATTCAATGTAGAGTAAGTTTACTTTGCTTATTATAATTTGGACTTAAGAAAATTACATTTTTATTGTGGATTTTGAGTTATTAATTTTTAACTTTTTTACCTCTAGTGGTATGCATTGGGAGTTACTGGTTATTGTCCCCGAGACGTTCACTGTCTATTATCAAGATCCTAAGGGGAGTAAATTGAATACAAAATATGGACACATAATGAAAATGGCATTATTCTGGTGAGAAATATTTCATTTTTATATCCGTTAACATATGTTATTACATTACTATTTAATTATGCAATGTACTGTGTTACATTAACATGTAGGGGTTTTGATGAGTTCAAAAAGGCTGGAGGAAAGGTCCCCACGAAAAAGAACCAGCCAATAATTTGGAAGAACGTGAAAGTAAGTTCCCGAGTACTGCAATATATGTATATATTATTTATGTGAACAGTGCTTAATTAGTTGTATTTTTTTAATATTTTGTATGTTTGAATTTATAGTGTGCCACACAAGACAACGGATGGGCATGTGGATACTACGTGATGCGATTTATGCACATGATTATCAAATCTGCCGCAATGGACATTGATTGTATTGCTGGGGTATTATAGAGTCTCATTAGATAATATGAAATATATCAATCTTATTTATAGCTCATTAATTATATATATACATCATTCTCTTTACAGGTGTTTACAACTGACCACACTACAGGAAATGCCTTACCAGATGTACATGCTCCCTATACGACGGGAGAATTAAATGAAGTAAGAGAAGAATGGGCAACAGCCATACAAGTAGTGGGGGATTTAAGATATAATTGGGATGTTGATAGCGAATAATGACTAAAGAATGATATTTTGTAAATGAATTTCTGAATTATAATATATGTGTGAATGTTTCTACATGTCTGGATGTTTCTACAAGTGTCTGAGTGAAAATGAATGAAACTGTTGGTTGCTATATGAATGTTTCTATATATGTGAATGTGAAAATGAATGGAACTACAGATTGCTAGCTACATGAATGTTTCTAAATGTGTGAAAATCAAATGGAACTGCAGGTTGCATTGCTAAATGTGTGAATATCTTTGTTGTTAATTTTTCAGGTTTGTGGCTTGTTGTTGGCTGATATCAATGGATGTCGTAAAACCTGCAGTTCATAACTGAACTACAGGTTTCTCATCCTGCGACCAGCCATACAGCAGGTCTGCAGACCTACAGCAAAAAAAAAACATAGGCGTCGGTTATTTGTATAAAACCGACGCCATATCGTTACAGTGTCGGTTTCTAATAGTAACCGACGTCTATTTCCTCAACACCATGGTCGTGCTGGCCAGCACGGCCGTGTTGGTAATGCTATGACGTCGGTTTATTATATACTACCCAATGCCTATAGTGCTCAAGAGGGCACCCTTTCTGTGGCGTGAAGGTATATGGCATCGGTTTTTATCTAATAACCGACGTCTATGTACTTAACACCATGGCCGTGCTGGCCAGCATGGCTGTGGCAGCGGACCAGACACCACGGCCGTGCTGGTCAGCACGGCCGTGGCAGCAGACCAGACACCACGATCGTGCTGGTCAGCACGGCCGTGTTGGGAGTGATATGACGTCGGTTTTTATCTAATAACTGACGCTAATAGTGCCCAAGATGGCGCCCTTTCTGTGGCGCGAAGCTATATGGCTTCGGTTTCTTATCTAATAACCGACGCCTATAGTGCCCTGATGGCGTGTTTTCGGTGGTGCGTGAAGGGTTGTGGCGTCGGTTTTTGAACCGACGCGTAACAGCTGGGCTTTTAGCATCGTCCACATAGGTGTCGCTTAGAAATCGACACTAAAAGCCTTAAATAACTGACACTAAAGGTCGTTTATGTACTAGTGACTAGTTGGTTCACATCATTAAATGCTCATTTCATACGTGAAATGCTTGTTTCACATGTGCAATTCAGGCAAATATAGAGCTAATTGTGTTTCCAATTGACCTAACACTCCAACCGATCATTTCAACACTTGAACCAGTCATTTTAGAGTCCAGTTAGTCAATTTTAAACCTTAGTTGTTTAATTGAATACCTAAAAACTTTTAGTAATCAAGTAAACATCACTAACGAATAAACTCTTATTCCAAGTGCATCCTGTGCTTGTAGCCCTATAGGTCCCAAATTACATTGGTAGTGAATGTCCATAGCTAATTTATGACATTACAAGAAATGAGAGGTATCTAGCAACACATCATTGCTACCCAAGTAATTTAGAAAGTTGGAGAACAACTTCAACCTACAAAAAATTTGATCATTTTTACTATGATCATATAGTTCCTTTGTCTCTAATATCTAGATTAATCGAGGCATGGAATCACCATCCTCTTCAACATTCGATTCATGTTCCTTGAACTAGAGAAGACTATCTGAGATGCATGTGAGTTCATATGTCACATATCAAATCACATGAGTATGGCCATACATTTCTCAGTATCGATTATTAAGAGGTCTGAATATCAATCTCCTATAGGAGGGACAAATCCCATCTACATCATTCACACTCAATCCTCATGGGTTACAATGCACTTGAGCACCACCTTTATGGTAACCCTTATACAAGATCATGTTGGATGATGTATAAATACATGGAACAACATGTGACGAGTGTAGTGACTTCATGTCTAAGAACCACAATCACCACTATCACTATGAGAGATGATTTTGACTACCATTACATGGTATCCATGTATCAGTCTCAAGATGGGTCTGTCTGATACATTGTTCTCTAACATGAACCTGTATGCTTGACATGATATCATATATCATGACTAATGAGACTCTGTCCTCAATCAACAGATACTCTAGTCTTATATATTATTGTTGTCTATTTTTCTTCCACAATAATATCCAACTAGGGACATAATAAGAATGTATATACTCTTATCATACATATGATCTCATTGTTCAGGTCCTCAACCTGAAGACACATGTCATCAAATAACATCATTCATTAGACATATACTATGTATGTGTCATCATCTCATGATTGAGACAAACATAATAAATGCAGTTACCCTTATAATTATCAAATCAACTTTATGATACCCCATCACAATCATCATATGATTGATTCTATGGGAATACATACCAACAGACTCCCACTTGCACTTAGAGCCAATCACCCACAAATCTTATTCGAAGTACTCTTAACACATACATCATGTTTTTTATGTGCAAGAACTTGTATAGGGGGTTATCCACATTTTATTTTAGTCTATATTTTGCAAGTTTCACATCTCCTCGCTATATGACTTATCGTATGACATGGAAGTGTCATAGTATGCTATCTAAGATTTTGTGCCTAACCAGTAGCTCCGTTGTTGTGACAATGTTTCTACTGTGTCATTAATGGTTGGAACCTCCTAAAAGTTCATTTAGATGAACTTCTAGATTCATAGAGTATCCTCTAATTTTCTTGTAACATCAAGATACTCAACTTCTATTGTAGACTAAAACAATTGTCTCTAGCTTGGAACTTTTCATGTTTGCAGTTCTCATTTTAAGGTAGAACACAAATTCAGATTAGCATCATGAATTTTATTTGTCATTTTGGAAGCTTGCATCGATGTAACCCTATATACCCAACTCTTCCTAATTACCATAACCAATAAATGGATCCTTTTAGTGATTCTCAAGTACTTCAGAATGTTCTTTATGGTATTTTAGTGACCTTCACTAGGATCTGATAGATATCCACTTGTCATGCCCAATACATACATGATAACTAGATGATAGCATATCCTCTCATCATTTCCAATACATACGAGACACAAGATGAGTACATAACATTGCATACATGATAGATCTAATTGCACATTCATATGGAATCCCACTCATGTTTTCCCATTCTTTACGAGAACTGGGACACCTGGCTCTTAAGAGTCTGATTGCATGGAACATGGACAAATCTTCTATCATTGAGTCTTGCATAGTGAACCCTTCAACATATTTCCAATTTATGAGATCTTTCTTAGGTCAATAAGCTTTCCAGTTCTATCTCTATAGATCTCAATTCCTATTTAAAAGGAAGCTTTGCCTAAGCCCTTCATAGAGAAGGTGTTTTCCTTTCCATGTTTTAATATATGCACTATAAGGATGTTATTCCCCATCATTATGTGGAATATAAATATGATCCCACTGGATCTTTTGTAATCGTAGATTTCTTCTTCATTGTAACTCAAGTCAAACTCTTTGACTATCTTACGAAATTGAAGATTCTAGTTCTGAGATTCTTGCTTCAATCCAAAGATTGACCTTTGTAGCTTATAGAATTTATTTGCATTATTGGATTCATAAAACATTCAGTCTGTGCTATGCACACATCATCATAATTATTTCATTTAAGGAATACAGTTTTAACATCTATATGCCAAATATCATGGTCTTAACAAGTTGTAATGGCAAGCATGATCATGATGGATTTAACCATGGAAACTAGTGAAAAGATTTCATCATGTTCAACACCTTGAACTTGTTTGAAACTCTTCGCAACCAATCTACTTTTATAGGTTTGTACACTACCATCCATGTCAGTCTTCTTCTTAAAAACCCAATTGAACCTTATAGGTTTTACCCTTCAGGTGGATCTATCAAGGTCACACCTTGTTGGCGTATATGGATTCCATACTGGATCACATGGCCTCAAGCCATTTCTCAGACTTTGGTTCCTCAATAGCTTTTACATAGGTTGTTAGCTCATCATATATGATCAACTTGTTTCCTTCTTGAGTTATAAGATACTATAATCTTTCAAACTCAAGGCATTTTCTACTAGATCCATGAGGTCCTGTCTTACATAAGAAACTTGAGATAGCACAACACTTTGTGATTCCCATTGTTCCTACTATAGACCTTTAGGTTCAACATTTTCGTGTTTGTCTTGAACATTTTGAGTTTTAGTTTTCTCCCATTGATTCCGTTGGAATGTATTCCCTTTAGGAATTTAACTATCTAGAAAAATAGACACTTTATTGTTGGATTGGGATAAGAATAGTATTTAACAAAATAACATTTATGTGATTTGTGGATAATGCTTTTCAAGAAACTATTTTCTTATATAAGAATTCATCCTTAATCACTATAAAATACACAATGGGACACTTCCCAAGCCATATCTCATATGGTGTCTTTTGAACCAGTTTAGATGATACATTATTTTAGTGTAAAGCATGTGCCAAAAGGAAATTGGAAAATTCGGTAGATTTATTGATAATCACACCATGACTTAACAAGGTGTGATTCCTTCTTTCTGATGCATCATTATGTTTTAGGTGGAGTTCATTGTGATACACTATCACTGTTTCTCTAGAAGGTCCTTAAACTCTTGGTTTAAAATATTTCAACATCAATCTGATCAAAGTGTCTTAATGCTTCTACCAAGTTAGTTACGTACTTCATTCATGATCCACTTGAACACTTCAAGAGATTCATACTTGTATTTCATTAAATCCAAATTACCATATATACTAAGATCATTAGTAAATATATCGAGGTACTAGTAAATACCTCTAGAATTTATTCTAAAAGGTCTATATACATCAGTATGTATGAGCCCTAATAGAACAACTGCTCTCCCACTACATCTAGTGAAGATGCTTTTGTCATATTGCCCAATAAATAAGACTTTCATGTCTCTTTTGGTTCAATAACCAAAAGAGTCTAGATGACCATCATTATAGATTCTAGAAATGCATTTATCATTTATGTGTTCTAGATGACAATGCTATATGTATTAATTGTTTGATTCATCAAGTCATTCAGTATGCGTGTCATACATATATGTCTCTAAAAATATCAAGTATAGATTGTGAGACATAGGGGATTTCCATACAAGATCTTAATTTTTAGAATGAAACATTAATTTATTCATAATAGTCTTGTCCAGACAAGATACATGATGCTTTCATTAATGGAAGGTACATAATAGCTATTCGGTAATTCTATTACATGCCCATGAATGCTGCCAACTACAGTGGTAGGGACTCATTCTCTGCATAGTTCTAGATTACTTCTTCTCAGGTCCTAAAGTGGAGATCTTTATCTCCTTCTTCTTCCTAAGATCTTCTATACAAAGAGGGTAGTTCCTTTATCATCTAGCTGGCGATAGTGGTGGCATTTTCTTTCCTTAATCTTTTTAGTGAAAAGGACATATTCATTTTGCACTTACCTCTCGCCTTATGTTGGGTGCAAATGAATTGGACTTCAGCTTAGCCTTAGAACTCTTTCTTGGTCATCTTTGTCCTTGGATTATTTTCCAATGATCATCATCATTGGTTTGTCCATCTTCATTTGTGCTTTGGCATTAATCAACGTGAAAAGAAAGTCAGACAAAGGTTTGGCCAAGTTACTCAAGTGATATCACTCAATAAATTGGATATATGATTCAGGAAACAATTGTAGAATAATATGCATGGCCAACTCTTAACCTAAAAGAAATCCCAATTTCTCAATATGCCCAATCATATTGAGCACATGGGCTCTATTAGATCTCCCTCTGTCAGTTTGCACTCAAACAACACTTTTAGAGACATTATACCTTTCATGCTTTACATGATTCTCAAAATGTGTTACCATCTCTAGAATATCCATGTTTTCATGCAACTTGTAGTTTATAGAGCTCATAATAAGGTCTTTGATGTTTGCGGCATCACTGGCATGCTTCAAGTAAGCATCCATTTCATCCTTAAGCACATTTGGAGTGGGTTCCTCTGGCTTTGGTCTTTTAAGGACATAGAGCTTTGGCTCATTGGTGAATGCTTTTCAAATTCCAAAATGAAATGTGCAAGTAAATCTTATTTAGTTTGTCCTACTCAAGGACTGACCACAATGATGATGTTTTTGTGTTTTCCATTGGTTTCTACAAAAAACTATTGCAACTTTGTCAAAACATTTTGATTGGATTATAATTTTTTCGATATTAATTAGGCCTTTAATTAATTATCACTCCCACTATTTTGTTCAAATTGATATCCCTCACTACCAATTTGGAAGATTGTAGTGAATAATCTTCTATTGAGCCAAGATCTATGTTTCATCAAATCATGAGTCAACATTGGTTGAACACATACAACTTGACTATTTAAGTAGACAACATTTGTCAATTGCATCTCATGCAACTCTTGGATAGATGGTATGCACAACTCCTTATCACAGTCATCTACATGCTTCTAGGTACTTAATCCCATTATGATCACCTAGTTAAGCCTAACCCAAAAGCCAACGTGATAGAGTATGTAACCTACTTTGGTAGATGTACATACCTACCATCACACTTCCATGAGATAGACGACGCACCAGGCTTTGGCGTAACCTACACTTGGTCGATCAAGCTTTTTATGTGTGTGCTTATGGAAATCATCTTAGACTTAATATAAGATTGAGGGATTTTATATATAAACACATATCATATCCAATCACCACATACTTATGTATCATATACATACCATAACCACAAACAAAAAACATGTAATTAGAAATAGACGAGTGATGGTTATGACCAGACTAATGCAATTCCTTTGAGCTATAAGTAATTGATACCACCTAAGGTCCACATCATATGTACAAAATATTGTTGTGACGATTCATGCTCAAACCAATCCAGGTTGATCAGTTCAATTCTTAAACCAATCAGCTTGCCTCCTAGCCACTTACTTGGGAGTCTTGAAATGGTCATCTGGTCTTAGGTTCAACGTATGTCTATACTCCTTCAGTCCATCAGTCTATCCTCCTTTCGTCTAGCCTCCTTGGTCCTCCAGTTGATTGGTTCGTCTCATGAGTTGGTCGGTTCGTCTGGTGTAGAATGGCTTCTCACAATGAAATATAAATTAAAGATATCCTATATTATATTATATAGTAAAGGGAAAACCTCAAGTTACATTTGATGGGAAATAGCAAGAAGAGCATTAATTTACATTTCAAAAGTAGAAGAGAGGCTTGGTATGCAAACCGATATATAAATAGGAATAAAAAACTACAACCATGCACACACAGATCTAGGGTTATTGGCATAACCACACTAACATGCACCATGAAGATCCTTATAGGACGATGTGTGTGTATATATATATATATATATATATATATATATATATATGTATATATGTATATATATATGTATATATATATATATATGTGTGTGATCGTATGTGATATTTAGTCATATTTTCACATTAATCATTTCAAATATTCATTTGTATACAATAAAATGATAAAACTAAATCGGATTGCATCAATTTAAATCCCTGATACATCATAAATTGACTTAGATATGATACCGTTGTAGGGAAATCAGGGAAAAAGATAAGGCAAAAAAAAAAAATTAAGCCTGATTCCCTAATCGGCAAGATCATGTCAACACCAATATATCTAGGAAGGAAGGTAGCAAGAGTTATACCTGGTCCTGGAGCAAGTCCAGCCACAACTATTGATGCAGTAGTGTGCTTCTTCTCCAAGCAACAATGAGCTTCTTCTTCAGTCTGCACTCGAACAGTCATCAACGGTGGCCTCCTGGTACAACACCATGGATGACAGTTGATGATGTCCTCATAGCGACAGGCAACGGCCTCCCGCCTCTAGAGTAGTCTACAGGGACCAATGGGAAATAGTTGTCCCTTAGAACGCCAATCTTCTAGGATTGATTCGCTCTCCCACAATCATCTCTCCCTTGCTATCCCTCCCTTTTATGGATAGGACTTTCTCGGGCTCTCTATTGGCTACCACAACTAGAGAGGACAACATTTTTTAGAGCTTATTGTTGTGTCTAGGAATCCCCCAGTACCCATCTATTTATAGAAGAGGCCAAGGTCATGGTTTCCGGTCGGTCTAAGAGTCAAAGAGACAAAGTTCATGAATTTTTTGGAAACTACAAACAATGATCCTATCCGTTCACTATCCAACTGGTCAGTTGTAGAGTGAACCGGTCGGCTCAGTAGCTTTCCTTTTTAGAATCAAATTGACATGAATTATTCGATTAATGCAAAAACATTAAAATCCTTGATCCAATTGAATTGATCATTAAGTCAAACAACCCGGATCATGAAATGACTATTTCATATGTGAAATGGTCATTTCACATGTCCAGATCAAGCAAATATTCATCCAATTGTGTTTCCAATTGACCTGACACTCCAACGATCAGTTCAATACTTGAATCGGTCGGTTCCGAGTCCACTCAGTCAATTTTAAACCTCAATTATTTAATTAAATACCTAAACACTTTTAGTAATCAAGGTAAACATAATTCATGAATAAATCCTATTCTAAGTGCATCATATGTGTGTGACTCTATAGGTCCCAAATTATGTTGGCAATGAATGCCATAACCAACTTATGACATCACAAGCAAAGAGCGGTACCTAGAAACACATATTGCTACCCAAGTAATTCAAAAATTTGAAGAACAACTTCAACCTATAATTCGTGATCATTGTTATCGTGGCCATATAGTGACTTTGTCTCTGATATCCGTATTGAACTCGAGGCATGAAATTGTCACCCTCTTCAATGTTCAATCCATGTTCCTTAAATAAGAGCAGACTGTCTGATATGCATGTGAGTTCACATACGACATATTGAATAACATGGTTATGGCCATACATTTCTCAGTCTCACTTATCAAGAGGCATGGATATCAATATCTTGTAGGAGGGACAAATCCCATATACATCACTCACACTCAATCCCCATGTGTCATAGTGTGTCTGAGCATCACCTTTATGGCAACCCTAATTCAAGGTAATGTTGGATGATTTCTAAATACATCAAACAACATGTAATGAGTGTAGTGACTTCAAGTCTAAGAACCACAATCACCACTATCACTATGAGAGCTTATTGGTACTACCATTCCATGGTATATGTGTATCACTCTCAAGGTGGGTCTATCTGATACACTATTCTCTAATATGCACATGTGTGCTTGACTTGATATAATATATCATGACTAATGAGACTTTGTCATAAATCAACACACTCTCTAGTCGTATGCATTATTGTTGTCTATTTTTCTTCCATAGTAATATCCGACTAGGGAGATAACAAGAATGTATGTACTCTTATCATACATATGATCTCATTGTTTAGGTCCTCAACTAGAAGAAATATGTCATCAAGTAACATCATTCTTTAGGTATCTACTGTGTATGTGTAAGCATATCATGATTGAGAAAAACATAATAGATGGAATTACCTTTATAATTATCAAATTAACTATATGATGCCCCATCACAATCATCATATGATTGGCTCTATGGGCATACATACCAACACTATAGCTTCAAATGATAACATATGAACCCCCATCCCCAAATAATCTTCAAAGATTATATATTCCACCCAATCAAATGATATATATCAATCTAGTTCAAAGAAAAAGAAAAGAGGGATTGAGACAAAGAGCTAGGATTTAGGACATGATTTTTTGTAAGGAGTGTTAACACGAGAGAGACATGAGATTATATAGTAGAAATAGAAATAACTTACAAATATTAGGTCTCTAGTTAGTGAAAAAGTTTAAACCAATCACAAGAACTATGGAAAATAAGATGGTGGCTAATGAGGTGTTTCTTATTGATAGATGACACACTCCTCTTCTATATATAGGAAAGGAGATTATTACAAGGAAGAAAAGCTTAACCCATGAGACAATTATAATTGGACCCATATACATAATGAGATAATAACAATAACTCTAACACTCCCCATAATCAAGAGTGTGGGTGAAACACAGATCCAACTTTAACTTACATGACCAAATTAGATGATGTGACAAAAAAACGTCGCTTCCCATATAAAATTTTCACTCCACCTTAAGCATGACTCTAACAAATAAAATATTTAATGATGCCTCTTTTGAAGTTATGTTTAGTAGTATAGAAACATCAAGCTTTAGAGAGGATCTTTGAAGTGCATAGGGAATGAAAAATATCACCATTAATATGGAGCAGACAATAAGAACAAAATGGATGGTCCATCTTCACTTGGAAGGAATGTTTGATTAGAGTAATCACAATCAGCACATCAACAAGGTAGCAATAAAGGTATCTTCAAACATAGATTATGATGGTTTGATGATGATTGTCAAACATGGTCTGTATGGAGTGTGACTCTCCAAAGTTTGACAGTAATGAAAGACACCATCAAGGATAGCCAAAGTAGATTAATAAAATAACCTTCTTGGCACTTGAAGATGCAACTTCAAGAATACATGAAAAAAATATTTCTATGAAGATAAAATATTGATGATTCATAAACCTTGTAGGGGTATGATGTAGTCTTGAATTGATGATATTTTGAAAAGTAACATATATCTATTGAGCTTCAATAGGATGGTAACATACTAGCATCAAAGGGAACAAGAGGTTGCAATAAGAAAAGAATGCTATGTCCCAACGTGTGTCAATGATATAATTGAAATCCTTGAACTTGCATGAATGTGATAGCCAACTGGAATAAGTGAATCACAAGTACCAAATATTCATACATATTATGAACAGAACACTCATTAGAAAAGAGATACAGTAATGATGCACAAGAAGCACAAAGAAACATAGTGTCATTGGGAAAGAGATACACCAATGATGTACTGAAAGTACATTGCTTAGTGGGAATGAAGCACCACAAGGATATTAGTATATTAATGTATGTAATAATGATAAGCTCCATGGATACCTAGACTAGAGCATATTATCTCTGTCTTTCTTTCCATACAACCTCTTGTACATTCAATCTCCAACTTGATACTTCTCTCTCTCTCTCTCCTCAATACCCCCACACACCAACCATGAAGTCAGTGAGTAGTTGGTGTGGAAAAGAGACAATATCTCTTACATGTGGAAAGGAATGCACACATGAGGGTCAGTAGGGGGAATAAAATTGGCAAAGGAGAGTGATTGTAGTTTTTGAAGGTAGAAGCAAAGGTATCCTTTGTAAATGGACACCGAACTGCTTAGGGGTCTTGGGGTGTGGCCCCCTAGTTAGGGTAATCATGCATAAAAATCATAAAAAAAGTTTAAATAGGGAATTTCTACATATCTAAATAGCTTTATGGTACCTTATCAGATAGTGAAGACAAGTTTTTTAATAGGTAAATTCATGAGATTACTTTTAGCATATCTGGAGATCTTGATAGTGGGCAGTGATGGGAAACTATGGTGGAAAGGGAGGCAGTAGAAGTGTTAGAAGGATAAGTGGGAGGCAACTACTTTATGCGACCAGATGCGAGCCAATGTTGTTGCTGCTTCTTTTCATGGTGGCAACTCTATTGTGATTGTAGTTGCGGTTGGAGGCTACTACATTGATACTGGTAACAATGGTGGCTTGTTGTTGTGATTGACAACAATTGCATTGTTGCTGGTGGTGGTGGTAGAAATGACATTCTACTACTACCTTTGGAAATTAAGTGGTGTGTTGTTGATGATGGTAATGGTGATGGCAGTCATGCCTACTCCAACAATAGTCGTTGGCTACAACAGTGGGTGGTAGGGACTAGGCCATTATTAGGGTCTAAAGTTGTATGGGTGCCATAAGTAAAGTGTGATAACTTGTTCCTTTCTATCTCATCATACATGTGTTGTCTACTTCATATTTTTTCTTTGATTCTACATTCTTGTCATAATTTCATGATTCAATATGTTCTGATGCTTTTTGGGCTTTTGTTGAGTTCACATGATGAGTAGTGACATTGAATTTGATGTGAAACCAAGTGCGCATTTATTTTATATCTCATCATCTATCACGCCCTTTTGATCTTATAGTTATATATTCCTCTACCCTATCTTTGTTCTCATCATGTAGAAAACATGCTCACCTTTCCAATGCACCTATTTTTGTGTAAAATGGATCCTAGATGAAGGAGTTGTCCCCTTTTGAAAATTCCTCATAAATCATATATTTGTGTCCTTTCTCCTTGAGTTAGACCGGCTTTAGCCACCTTGGGCCCAAGGAGGGTGCAACTCAGGCACCAATCCCTTGTCAAGAGACCCATCCACATCTCCTATCTCTAGCCATGGGTAATAGTTGTACCCATGGGTAACAGTTGTACGATGATAGTTAATTAGGCCTTTAATTAATTACCGCTCCCACTATTTTGATTCAAATTGACATCCCTCACTATCAATTCAGAAGATTACAGTGTACAATCTTCTAGTGGATCCAAGATCCATATTTCATCCAATCATGAGTCAGCTTTGGTTGATCGCGCATAATATAGATTATTTAGGTAGGCAACACTTGCCAATTGCATCCTATGCAACTCTTGGATGGATGAAATTGCGCAACTCCTTGACATTCATCCCGTGCCTCTGGGCTTAGACGCTCTAAGAATCACCAGTTAAGTCTAACCCAAAAGCCGACACGGTAAACATGCATCCGGCTTTGGCAGATCCTACATGTCTACCCTTCACACTTTCACAAGATGGACGGTGCACCATGCCTTGGCGTAACCTACACTTGGTCGATTGAGTTTTTCATGTGTGTCACTAATGGAAGTTGTATAAGACTTAATATTTAATGAGGGATTTGGTTTTTATAGGTACATATACATATCCAATCACCACAATACATAGTATGGATCATATGCATGCTATATCCCACAGAAAACATGTGAAATGATAAAAGCGATGATTATGGCCGTCCTAATGTGATTCCTCGAGCTAAGAGGAATTACGGTCATCTAGGTCTACATCACATGCAACCTATACAAGATGAACTATGTGCTTTGCCTTTCTGGGTTTGATCAACTCATCTCCATGATTGATCAGCTCGCCATTAGGCCGGTCGGTTGGGTGCCACCAGCTGATCGATTGGCTACTCCAACCGATCGGTTCGTCTGGTCGTCATGCATATCCTAATGGCCTCCACCCACTTGTCTCGTTCCTCGAACCGATCATCTAGAATGCCAACGGATCGGTTGGTGCCTTGAACCGATCATCTCAGTCATCTTCAGGTTGTCCGATGTTCTTCGACATAATAAGAAATAAAAGTTTTATATTATTTACATTTGAATTGAGAAATGATGTTCCACATCATGTTACTATCATGCCATTATCATGGCCTCATCGTACAACTGTTACCTGCATGGTTAGTGAAATCACAAAGGAGCAATGATACTTGTACAAGGAACATTTACAACTCCTTACTTTATTATGAGAGTCAATCATGCAACATAGATGAGCATAGCATTCTTATATATATATATATCAAAGCATAACAACCTCATATACCAAAGCATAAGAAGCATTGGGTTATTGTTACAACCCCAATTTTTGGGTTCATTTGCCGAGAAATGTAATTTCTCATATTAACGATTTTTGAACAAATAAAGATATGATTTGTTTTGAATAAATGGATTTTGTTTACAATAGCCTTGATGATTGTGTTGTAGGCTTTATTGGCTATTGGGCACAAATAACAAGAAAATTCAATTACTAAATGAATAATTGAGTTCGTGAGAAAAGAATGAGATGAAAACCTCCAGAAGGCAAATCCAAAGAGGGATTTCGTGCCTCTTGGGTTCCAAGGAGTCCAAAGTTGCAAAGAAAAGGCAATAAGAAAAGAAAATATTAATTAAGTATTTCTTTATTAAGAAAGAAATTGAAAACAATGGTAAAATGTGCAAAACAAGTGAAAAGAGGTATAATTGAGTTATTCTTGTTGGAATTTCGTATCCCAAGGATTCCTAATATTAAAAGGAATACCAATGAGGAAAATAAAAGAGAAATGATGAGAAATCCTCAAAAAGAGATATTTTAATGAAAATAAACAAGATAATGTGAAATAATGCATATAGATGCATCTAGAAGGATAATAAGTATCCTTGAAAAAGGAATTTAGAAATAATAGAATGTCTTGGGATCCAAGGAGTCCCAATAAAGAAGAAAGATAGAGAAAATACCAAAATTGCAAAATAAAAGGATAATGTGATACATTATTAATGAATTTTGTGATATTGTTAAAAAGGAAAATAGTTTCTACTAAAAGGAAATAGAAATTCATGCTTATGGATTAAAAAGCAAACATAAAGGGAATAAGAGAAAAAAAATTCGAATTCTTAATAACTAAGGATCAAGGGGAAACAAAGAGAGAGAATTTATTCTCAACTATGGAAAGATGGTTTCCTAATGAGGAGAAGCCTTGTTTTCTCATGGGCAAGTACGTTAGGGCATTTATGTCTTCCCTATATAAAGGGTCGAACACATTGACGAAGACCAGAGAGATCCCACGTAGATATCTTTCTCTCTTCTTCACCTTCTTCATCGTTTCCATCCACAAACCCTAGAAGCGGGAAGCAATGTGACCCTAGCACAGAGAGGAGCCCAGGAGGGGTTGCGTTGGAAACTGGATATGCGCTGATGATAGAGCATGACCTAGCTAGTGTTGTCGGGCCCGAAACGGTGCTCTGTAGAAGCCACATGGCTGCACTTGGCTGCTGCAAGTATAGGTTCGCACAACCCATCCCAGCCACCTTGGCCCCACCTTGAGTCTTCTCCAAACTCGGAAGGGAGCAGCGGAGGCAAAGACACCCTCCCTAGGGGTTGTCGGGGGTCAGGGAAGGAAGGAGAAGCCACCCCAGTCGCGGCTAGGGCGGCAGGAACCAGGATCCATGAGGTTGAAGAAGGTCGGGTGCCCTTGGACGAAACTTCCCTCCATGGGCTACAGCGTTGATCGACTTAGGAAGGGAATAATATACATTTCATCATGTTTTCCAAAACAATGGGCAACATTGCATGCAAGGAGCTACGTGGAGCCTCCCTATTGGCCCAAGTAAGTGAAATCTTGCTAAATTCATAATTAAATATTGGTAACTCCGATTAGGACAAGTAATATATGAAAATTGATCCTCAGAACGAGAGGAACACAAAGAAATTATTGTTGAAGCTTAATTATTCTGTTGATTCAAGAAATATATCAAGATGCTATCTTTAATAGATTAATCAATGAAAACCCCTAACCTTTGTGATTAATGAATTAGAAAGGGGTTATGTGAGTGTTTAAAAAAGATATTAACCTATTGTTAATAAAAAGGGCATATTAGATCTAAAAGGATGATCTTCAAGCATAATTTGATAAATTTAGGGTTCCATATGATTTAATGAATCTTGAACCCTAATTGTGGTAATTATGATCCTTAATGATTTTAATTGGTCGAATTCATGTAAAAATCTGAGATATGATGGTTCTAATCTATTTTGAGTACAAAGATTCCTAATTATGGGCAAATACCCTTAATATAGTAATTAGGGTTTTCTAATGAATAAAAGGTGGATTTAATGATATATAGAGTTCGTTTGTGAATTAGGCCATAATGAACTATGAATTGATGATAAATGAGTATAATGATCTTGCCATGGATTAAAAGGATAAAAATGGTAGTTTTAACATAAAAGAGGCATAATGGGCTTAATTAATGTTTAAGTGTGCCTTTAATCCAAAATTAGGGTTTGTAAGTAATTGAATAGAAATAGGGTTTAAAATAGTAAATGAAGTGAAACCTAAAATGCATAATGAAACCCTAAAATGGATATGGAAACCTTAGGAAGTGATTTCAAGTTGAATAGAAATAATCTTGATAAAGTGTGTAGTAAATTGAGTAATGTGATTTGCAGGATTCTTGGTTGTATGGTTGAACTACTTGCTTGGATTGCCTTCTTGGTTGGAATTGATATTAGATTGAATCTACTGAATAGGTATGTGGTTACACTTATGAATAATCGTTTTAGTTTCACGGTGATTTCCAAAAGTGTTTATCGATTGCTTGAAAATAACTGTTGGATGCCTTTTATTTCATGCAACTATAAAGTGACTATGATTATCACCATGAATATATATATATATATATATATAACTGGCTTAGATCCGAATCCACCTTTGTGGCTTGTAAAGGCTAAAAAGGGGTAACCTAGAGTAAGTTCTAGGTTATCGTGGGTTTGAAATTGGGCTACCAAGTGTAGTGCCATGAGACCCTTTAGCATGCCATGAGTTAAGGAGTGGGCTACTTACGGGTAGTGCCATGTGAATCAACCCTAGAAACTGGTTCACCTATAGGTGGGACCATGAGGGGTTTAATGGGGAGCTACTATAAGGAAAGTAGTATCTAGGTCCACTGCAGGGACAACACAGAGGATAGGGAATGCATGGATCACACAATTATATTTAAAATGTAAAATTGTTTGTTAAATGGTAATTGGATGCAATACATTGTTATGAATAATTGCACGATTTTTGGTTCCCCCACATACCAGCTTTATGCTGACTGATGTTTTATTTGTTGGTGTTTTAGGTACAAAGCTAAAAGGACAAACAGTAAATTGTCATATTGTGAAATACATGAATTAAAATACAAGGAGGATTAGTTAGAGTAGAATTCATATGTGAATAGAAGTTTAGAGATCCAATTTTTCAAAAGGTATGCAAAAGTTTATTTTCTTACAACTTTCCAGTTTAGTCTGTTAAAATTTAATAATTGTTCTTGGTTAATTGCCGAACCTTTGATCCAGAAATTATGTGTGCGGCTTCGACCTCCCGATCTCCCTTAATTGGGGGTTACCAGAAGGTGGGGTCATAACATTTGGTATCAGAGCGTAGGTTCGTCACTTAACCATAAATAATTATTAAATTTTACAAACTCCACAGAACCCAAGGGAGTTATGAGAGGATTATCTGAAAGATGGAGGTGTCTAGAAAAGGATCACGACCAGGGGCTGGCAATATTTTCCTCCACACCGCTAGTCGGAATACGAGGACTCCCGGATCTGTGTGACTGCCTGGCCAAAGTCTAAGGGTATGAATTGAAATAAGATACCTTTAGGACTTTCTCATCTTATTCATCCCTTCTCATCACAAATTATGTTAAGAACCTTAAGGATTAGGGTTTTCTCTCTTTTCCTCACCCTCTTGAGGTACGGGTAAGGTTGATAGGGTCTAAGGAATCCTCCACCAAATTAATGAAAAGCATGTAAATAAGATGTCATGGACTTAAGCTTAATAGAGTAAGCGTAAACTAAAGAATAGATACATGTTTAGGTCGTAAGACATGAGTTGTCTTTGCCCTCAGTAGAGACTTGAGGCTAGACCTTCTTATCAGGAGGATAAGTAAAGAGAGTTAGTCTTGGAGGTAGAGACCTCCATTATAAATAGAGACCTGGCACATCATCTAAGGATGATGTTAATCCTAACCCTAAGTGAAGGTTAGAGAGGGAGAGAGATGACATGAAGAGTTAGATGTCCTTATGGACCAGGTGTGCGGGCATGCCTTGGATGCCATATGAGCAATGAGAGGTTCGATGACCGAGTACTTGCGGCAACCCAACCCTGGAAAGGGGCGAGCATGTTAGAGTGAAGGATAGCTCCTTCAAGGATAATGTTAGTGAAGAACCTATGAGCTTATAGTAGCATGGCATAGTAGGCACCCACAGTACGTCAGTAGTGCCGACAATACGCTAAAACCCTGGCCATGAGAGTATGATGGTTAGCTTATGAGATAAGCATAAAGAGCTATGGATAACCTTAAGAAAATGTAATAGGATTCACCCATGGATAGGTATGCTTGTGGGCTTGATCCTCCTTGGAGAGAGAACCTCAGGTAGTAAGGTAGTTTATAGGGTTAGCTCTAGAGAGAGAGCATGACCCATGCAAGAAGGTTGGAAGCCTAGACTCTGAGATATGAGGAAAAGTGGGGAGTTTAGGAGGATGCGACCTAAGTGGACGATAACGGTTGCCTCATGCTTGATCCCTGAAGGCTGGGGATATCTTGGTTGCCACGAGAGGAACCAAACTCTAGAGAGAGGATGAGTTCGCTGGTACCTCTATGCCTAGGGTATAGGTGTTTACCTCTTGAGATAGGGAGAAGAGTTCCTTAGACCTGGAGAGGTTTAGTAAGCAGGTTGTGAGGCCTTGTACCTTGTTGGATGACCATGGGGAGGACTCAACCCTGAGGTAAAAGGGTTAAGGAAGTGTGTGTTATACCTTATACATGCTTGATTCGTGGTTAATAGATTGAGCATGTAGTTGGTCATCAAAAAGTGAACCTAGGGTTCCTAGGCCTAAGAGGGGAAGTGGTGTACCTAATGCTCATGATGAGAATTAAGTTGCTATAGTCTCGAGCATGGTACTCCTCATGTATAGAGAAAAAGGGAAACCCCTCATAGCTAAGTGGATGACATGGGAAAGTATGATCGTGATCTGGTGTTGAGGATGAGAAAAAGTCTGACCCAGTATGGTATAGTAGGTGGTCAGCTTGTTCCTTAGTAGCTTGCTAGGGTTAAGCATGCTCATGTGGATGTAAACACGAGGCATAAGGACGATTGTGACCTTGGTTATCAAGGTGTAGTTTCCTCCCATCCTGGGAGAGGGACCCTTTTGTAGGGTGTATACCAGTCTTGTTGGTTTAAGGTAACCTAAAGAGGTCTCATAGGATCTTGAGAAGCTAAGTGAAAAGTACATGGTATGAAAATGAACATGTAGACCCATAGATATCCATCTCTAAGTGCATGCGGATGTGTTACCATGGAGGTAACCGGTATGGGGCCTGACCAAGGTAGGCAGGTCACCATGACCCCTATGAAAGGATGAAAGTCATCCCATGAATGTAGAGAGAGAGGTGATGAAGGCTTGGGTAAGGTCTAAGTTAAACATGTACTATAAGAGAATCCTAAGTCTATCCTAGGATCAGGTAGGGATAAGACCGATGGAAGTAGGAGTTGCCTAATTCCCTAGTTGCACATGACCATAGGGTCGGGAGGTAACAACTATCATTGTCTGAGGGACATGGGTTAGGAGATTGATCACCTTCATGAAATCATGGGTCCCAAAGGGTAGATGAGTAGGGCACTCTCTGGATGCATAAGAGAAGAGGGATGACCCTAAAAGTGTCGGCACCCTATAGACCTAGAGGAAATGACCAAGGATTGTGTGGTGACCCAAGTAGGTTCGAAACTAGTTTTCAATGGAGGTAACATTGATAGCAAGATGATTGTAATATAGAGGCATAAATGACATGTTTCAACTTAGATTTAAAGGTGTACTGGCAAGGTGGTATGTACCATCTCTACTCTTGGAACAGGAAGAACTATGTATTTGGACTACAGCCAAATGCTTATTTCCTCTTATTATGGGAGTGAGAGATAGGATAGTACGCATGCCATACACCAAGGATAAAGATGATGTGGGTTGGAATGTAGCCACGAGATATGGGGACAGAGAAGATAACATACCCTGGTAAAGTGAATGATACATGGATGGTTTGCAAACACTAAGAGGAATGAGGTAGTCACTTTATAAGGATCTTTTTAGCATGAGCTATGAGTTATACAAGGTTGAATTCGAAAACCAAAGGAATGAGCTCAGAGTTTTCTTGATGAAGATAGACTTAGAGTTTGAGTTTGAGAGGATAAGTGAAATACATGGAATGATGGAAGTGTATGTCTTAAATGTTACCTAATACCTAAGGATGTGAAGTGGTAATGGATGCTCTAGTTGAGATGTATCTGACTAGTTTGGCTAGAAGCTAGAAGAGGTTGTTAGGCTAACCCTAAGTTTGGAAAGGATATATGTTTGGCTAATACTCAGATGTAATGAGATCTGTTGAATAAGTTAATGGTTGTTTGGTTAGCCAGCCTAGGCCTTGATGCAATGAAAGGATGGTTGTAGAGCCTCAAATGCACTTCTTTGGAAAGGAAGGTGATGAAACCCTGACTAGAGTGGTTTAAGGTTTCTGAGGAATCGATCTTGAGGAATCATGACATATAGGAAATCATGATTGAAGATCACCATACACCGTGGTACTACCAAGATAATAAGTGACAGTAGTACTTTAGATGCCTAATATCAAGTTGCATGTGGTATATGGCCATGCAAGCTGAGGGAGAGGGACGAACACCAGTAGCCCATTGCATTGATATAAAGGATAAAGAGTCCCCAAAAGAGAAAGGGATTTCATCACTATGGATGTTGTAAGTCTCCCCTGGACCAAGGAAGGTCAAGATGCAATATGGGGTATGGTAGATCGTCTTACTCAGATGACATGAGAAAGAAAGAGTTCTTTCAAGGGACAAATCTAGTTGAACTACCCATGAGAGTGATGGTTCAACTACACCATGATGCGAGTTCAAAGGTTCTTGAGTTTGACCTAAAGGTTCCCTTCCAAAAGGTGGGAGTAGGTACATGAAGAACTCGATGTTAGTACGGTTTATCACCCTTAACTAATGGTTAGTATGATCCAGACTGGAGGGTCTGATGAGAGCATGTGTGCTCGTTCAGGATGATACATAGAGATAGTTCTTGTCCTTTGTAAGATAACCACCATAGCCAGTATTGGGTTTTGAAGAAGCTCTGTAAGGGAGGTTGTGTCGGTCACCACTTTAGTAAGGTGATGTTGGTGAAAGGACCACGTGATGGTTAGAAAAGGACCACAGTGTGTGTAGATGAAGTCTCTTTGATCGCGCAATGGTTGAAAGGAGCCTAGAGATGACAGGAGTCGTGAGTGGATGCAAAGTAGACTGACATGCAGTTCATTGTGGGAGAATATGTGACATGAAAATCCGACCCCTCTAAGTTATAGCTAAGAGAGTTGAGTCCTCGATGCATGGGTTCTTTTGTCATGGTTTGGTGGAGAAGGTTAAGTTTGATCTTACCCCTCAGGATAAAGAAATGTGTGATGAGTTCCAGGTGTCCAATTTAGAGCACTATGTGAGGTACCCCGACCATGTGCTGAGCAATGAACCTAGTGAGCCCCAAGGGAGGCTGAAATGGCTTGAGTCACCTGTGCAGTTTATAGAAGCCAGGATGAAAGAACTCAGAGAAAAGAATATGTGATGATAAAGGTTCTTTGGAAGCGCTATGAGTAAGGTGAAGCCACATAGGGGCCAATGGTGGACATGGAAAAGTCTTATCCTGAATTGTTTATTTGCTTGATAGAATTTTGAGGACAAAATTCCTATAAGAGGGGAAGGATGTTACAACCCCAATTTTTGGATTCATTTGCCGAGAAATGTAATTTCTCATATTAAAGATTTTTGAACAAATAAAGATATGATTTGTTTTGAATAAATTGATTTTGTTTACAATAGCCTTGATGATTGTGTTGTGGGGTTTATTGCCTATTGGGCCCAAATAATAAGAAAATTCAATTCGTAAATAAATAATTGAGTTTATGAGAAAAGAATGAGATGGAAACCTCTAGAAGGCAAATCCAAAGAGGGATTTCGTGCCTCTTGGGTTCCAAGGAGTCCAAAGTTGCAAAGAAAAGGCAATAAGAAAAGAAAATATTAATTAAGTATTTCTTTATTAAGAAATAAATTGAAAACAATGGTAAAATGTGGAAAACAAGTGAAAAGAGGTATAATTGAGTTATTCTTGGTGGAATTTCGTATCCCAAGGATTCATAATATTAAAAGGAATACCAATGAGGAAAATAAAAGAGAAATACAGAGAAATCCTCAAAAAGAGATATTTTAATGAGAAATAAACAAGATAATGTGAAATAATGCATATAGATGCATCTAGAAGGATAATAAGTATCCTTGAAAAAGGAATTTCGAAATAATAGAGTGTCTTGGGATCCAAGGAATCCCAATAAAGAAGAAAGATAGAGAAAATACCAAAATTGCAAAATAAAAGGATAATGTGACACATTATTAATGAATTTTGTGATATTGTTAAAAAGGAAAATAGGTTCTACTAAAAGGAAATAGAAATTCATGCTTATGGATTAAAAAGCAAACATAAAGGGAATAAGAGAAAAGAATTTTGAATTCTTAATGACTAAGGATCAAGGGGAAATAAAGAGAGAGAATTTATTCTCAACTATGGAAAGATGGTTTCCTAATGCGGAGAAGCCTTGCTTTTCTCATGGGCAAGTACGCTAGGGCATGGATGTCCTCCCTATATAAAGGGTCGAACCCATTGACAAAGACCAGAGAGATCTCACGCAGATATCTTTCTCTCTTCTTCACCTTCTTCATCGTTTTCATCCACAAACCCTAGCAGCGGGAAGCAATGTGACCCTGGCACAGAGAGGATCCCAGGAGGGGTTGCGTTGGAAACTGGATATGCGCTAATGACAGAGCATGACCTAGCCAGCGTTGTCGTGCCCCAAACGGTGCTCCGTAGCAGCCGCATGGATGCACTTGGCGGCTACAAGTGTAGGTCCGTGCAACCCATCCCGACCACCTTGGCCCCACCTTGAGTCTTCTCCAGACTCGGCAGGGAGCGGCGGAGGAAAAGACACCCTCCCTAGGGGTCGTCGGGGGTCAGGGAAGGAAGGAGAAGCCACCCCAGTCGCGGATAGGGCGGCAGGAACCAGGAGTCGTGAGGTTGAAGAAGGCCAGGTGGCCTTGGACGAAACTGCCCTCCACGGGCTACAACGTTGATCGACTTAAGGAAGGGTAGAACAGACATTTCATCATGTTTTTTCCAAAACGATGGGCAACGTTGCATGCAAGGAGCTATGTGGTGCCTCCCTATTGGCCCAAGTAAGTGAAATCTTGCTAAATTCATAACTAAATATTGGTAACTCCGATTAGGACAAGTAATATATGAAAATTGATCCTCAGAATGAGAGGAACACAGAAATTATTGTTGAAGCTTAATTCCGCTGTCGATTCAAGAAATATATCAAGATGCTATCTTTAATAGTTTAATCAATGAAAAACCCTAACATTTGATGATTAATGAATTAGAAAGGGGTTATGTGAGTGTTTAAAATAGATATTAACATGTTGTTAATAAAAATGGCATATTAGATCTAAAAGGATGATCTTCATGCATAATTTGATTAATTTAGGGTTCCATATGATTTAATGAACCTTAAACCCTAATTGTGGTAATTATGATCCTTAATGATTTTAATTGGTCGAATTCATGTACAAAGCTGAGATATGATGGTTCTAATCTATTTCGAGTACAAAGATTCCTAATTATGGGTAAATACCCTTAATATAGTAATTAGGGTTTTCTCATGAATTAAAGGTGGATTTAATGATATATAGAGTTCATTTGTGAATTAGGCCATAATGAACTATGAATTGATGATAAATGAGTATAATGATCTTGCCATGGATTAAAAGGATAAAAATGGTAGTTTTAACATAAAAGAGGCATAATGGGCTTAATTAATGTTTAAGTGTGCCTTTAATCTAAAATTAGGGTTTGTAAGTAATTGAATAGAAAAAGGGTTTAAAATAGTAAATGAAGTGAAACCCTAAATGCAAAATAAAACCCTCAAATGGATACGGAAACCTTAGGAAGCAATTTCAAGTTGAATAGAAAGAATCTTGATAAAGTGTGTAGTAAATCGAGTACATGTCATTTTTCAAGATTCTTGATTGTATGGTTGAACTACTTGCTTGGATTGCCTTCTTGGTTGGAATTGATATTAGATTGAATCTATTGAATAGGTATGTGGTTATGCTTATGAATAATCACTTTAGTTTCACGGCAATTTCCAAACGTGTTTATCGGTTGCTTGAAAATAACTGTTGGATGCCTTTTATTTCATGCAAATATAAAGTGACTATGATTATCACCATGAATATATATATATATATATATATATATAACTGGCTTAGATCTGAATCCACCTATGTGGCTTGTAAAGGCTAAAAGGGGTAACCTAGAGTAAGGTCTAGGTTATCGTGGGTTAGAAATTGGGCTACCAAGTGTAGTGCCATGAGACCCTTTAGCATGCCATGAGTTAAGGAGTGGGCAACTTACGGGTAGTGCCATGTGACTCATCCCTAGAAATTGGTTCACCTATAGGTGGGACCATGAGGGGTTTAATGGGGAGCTACTATAAGGAAAGTAGTATCCAGGTCCACTGTAGGGACAGCGCAGAGGATAGGGACTGCATGGATTGCGTAGTTATATTTAAAATGTAAAATTGTTTGTTAAATGGTAATTGGCTGCAATACATTGTTATGAATAATTGCACGATTTTTGGTTCCCCCACATACCAGCTTTATGCTGACCAACATTTTGTTTGTCGGCGTTTTAGGTACAAAGACAAAAGAACAAACAGTAAATCATCATATTGTGAAATACATGAATTAAAATACAAGGAGGATTAGTTAGAGTAGAATTCATATGTGGATAGAAGTTTAGAGATCCAAGTTTTCAAAAGGTATGCAAAAGTTTATTTTCTTACAACTTTCCAGTTTAGTCTGTTAAAATTTAATAATTGTTCTTGGTTAATTGCCAAACCTTTGATCTGGAAATTATGTGTGCGGATTCGACCTCTCGATCTCCTTTAATTGGGGGTTACCGGAAGGTGGGATCATAACAGTTACCAACTGAACACAAGGTACACCCTCACTATAGGTGTATCGGGTAAGGAATAACCTTCACCAAAAGCATCTCAGGTAAGGGATAGCCCACACCAAAGGCACATCGTATCTCACCAAAGAGTGTGACGCCCATCACTATATCGGTTAAGCATGAAACTCTTCACCACCTACTGTATCGGCCAGCACCCATCTAGGGCTACAACCATATCAGCCAACCACTATCACCTTGGTATCGGGCAGCATCAAACAAGAAGATATCGGCCAAGGAAGAGGGTAAGCTTCATAACGCCTAAGGCAACAAACCCTAACGTCCACTTCATATCGCCCAAGCCACTAAGGCACCATGCCGGGAAGCACCACAAGTGCAAGGTGAAAGGTGCAAGACATATCGCCCAACACAAGATCATACCCCTATCAACCAAAGAAAACAAAGAGGCAACAAGCTACCTTATCGCCCAAGGCACATGCCTACCATCCAAGCTAGGGTTATATCATCCAAAGGTTAGAGATCACCTCACAAATCAAGGAATAAGGGGTGTTGCTCAACCATCAATGCATGGCCTATCCATGTTGTCCAAGGTACTCAAGAGGGGATGTCAACCAAGCACCATATCGGCCAAGAACATATCGCCCAACAACATCTTGGGTAAGGATCCATGTCGGTCAAGAAGTCAATAAGACATCCATCAAGCATCAAGCTCAACCCTAGAAATGGGATATCGGGCAACTCAAGCATCCAACACACTTCACTCCACATCGGGTTAGGTAACCTTGTAACCATGCCGGCCAAGAACCACAAAACCTATCGGGCAAGGTACCATATCGGGTTGGTCATCTTCAACCTCAAGACTTCCACCAAGAAACCCTAATAGGTCAAGAGAGTTGGCTCACCTCTCAACAACCAAGTGAGAGGGGTTTTGCACAACTTCCATCACATATCAGGCAGCAAGGTGGGTCATCACCATATCAGCCAACCATCCAACCTCAACTAGGTCAACATCAACCAAAGGCCCACCTCTCAAGTCCATGGTAGGAGAGAGGTATTGTCCAAGCAACTAGAGCATAGACTCACCTCTCAACGACTAAGGAAGAGAGGGGTTTTTCCTACACCACTAGAGCTCAAACTCACCTCTCAAGACCAAAGAGAGAAAGGGATTTTTCCCCAAGAACACACCACACGCACCATGGAATTAGGAAACCCTAGGCTCACCTCTCAACAAATAAGAGAGAGGGGTTTTTCCCAAGGAACCCTAATCCAAGGTTCAGCCAACAAGGTCCAAGAACACATCTAAACAACATAACCATGTCATCATATCCCACAACGTCAAGGGCACATACTTGAGAAAAGATATTACTAACAAGATAAGCATGGTCGTTCAAGATAGCATATAAACAAGCAACATAAAAAGAAGGTAATATAGCTAGGGTAGGAGTTATGTAACCCGCCTTAAGAACACTTCTCAATATCTAAAGCTCCAAGCTCCAAGCTCTAAGGCACCACCTTCGGCCACCTCAAGAAGAGAACAACAACTTATAACCACCATGGCCGAAAAACAAGCAAGAAAGAGAAGGTGCCAAGGAAGGAGAGAAGAAAACTCACCATGAGAGAAGAAAGAGCAAGGTACGCTCTAGGGTTTCGGCCACCACTAGAGGAAGAAGAAGACTAGAGCTATGTCACCCTCCAAGCTCCACCAAGGAGAGGGTATCGGTCAAGACACCAACTGTATCAGCCACCACTTCCTCTTCTCTGCTCCTAGCTCGGCCACCAAAGGAAAGTGTGGCGACCGAATTGCCAAAACGTGAGATAAACTAAGCGGAAGTGATTAACTAGCAGCGGAATTATTAAAAATCACTAAAAATTAAAACTTTTCAGGAAGAGATCTTTAAACAATAAAACTCTTTCATAAAGAAACAAGATAAGTTGTTTACAACATGATTCATCATTACATCTCTATAAAATCACATCTCGAGTGATTACCACATAAATTGCTCTGTTACCTGTACAAAGCAAGATACAAAAATCTCGAGGCATTAAGCCAAAATCTCAGATCTACTTTAAACATCTACTGACTCCTAGGGCCTGAGAGTACAGAGACGACACATAGGACATACTATCTACAAGACTTGACAGACAGTGTCTCCACCTGAGAATCACTATTGTCCCTGATGTTGCTGCTACTACTGCTGCTCACCCTCAGATGGGTTCCTCCGTCCTCGGTGTCTACCTAAAAAGTCGAAACCCACGGGGGTGATACAATTTGAATAATTGTCCCAGCGAGAGTTATAACTCTCCACCAGAAGCTTTGTTATTGCAATAAAGGAATAACAATAAGCAATAGAACTTTAAACATTCAAAAGCAGGTTTAAAATTAAGTAAAGCAACATTCTCTTAGACAATCATTTCAATTATAACTTAATTGAATATCAAGGCATATCTCAATAAGGAATATGAAGAACATGTATACTAGTTATTCAACTATAATATTCTAAACAATGTATCATCAATCATTATTTCTCGTAGTTCAACCTAAGCAGTTATACTACACAGTTGATTATGTTTTTTCAAACATTATTATGCCCTGAGGAGATGAGTTACACCTCTCATACTCCAACCGACCATTACGAAATCGCAATCGGTACCATACATAGGTCATCAGAAGAGTTGGATTCCTATGACCTCATCTTCCTCAATCAGTGTAAGGATCAACATGCAGGACATCTCGTGTCTCTGCTATAATAGCTTTCCAGGATATTTTGGCAACTTCGCTATTAGAGTTACAGTGGCATTCTGTACTCTCTTCGCCATCGAGGGATTTTTTGTTTATCTCACACCGATGCGACATTAACAACATCATCGAGAGATTAGTGATATATCATCTCAGTATAAACATATAATGAAGGAATGAGAGATTAAAGTACATCTCACATCAATCCCTACATTAGGACGTAAGGATATTCACGTCCATAACCCCAACATACTCAAAAGTATGTTCTCCAGGAATTCCCTTAGGAAAACCTATTTCACCATCATTAAACTACTGACAATAATGGATCTATGATCAGGGCTCTACATGATATCATTATACTTGATAATTTAAGTACATTATAGAATTCTTTTAACATCAGGTATGATTTCAAACACAAACCATTAAAACAATTACTATAAAGAAAGAGTACTAATTATATCAAGTTCATTTCACATTAGTTACCATTGGGATATCAATCCCTAACCATATCTTCATTATGATTCAAAACAGGGGTGTTCAAACCCTTAGATCATCAATACACTTGTTACCAAGTGACATATAATCATCAGGTCATTTAATAGCATGGCTTTGATTATAACAATGTAGATATTGTTCATGGCTCATACAACCTATCAATCTCATATGTTACCTCTTAAACAGGGTAACATAGCATATTCTTATTCATAAAGCTTATAAAATGCTTTCAATGAATAAAACATCATAACCCTTACCTGGCTATGATCACTTCTTTATAAAAACCTGCATGGTTAATATATTTGATAATAGACAATTTATCTCTATATCAGCATATTACAAAACAGAGATAACCTTTCAACTCAAGGGTTGTACCATTATACCCTTAATAGGGTTAGGTTTTCCCTATTCAATTCAATTAGGGTTATTCAACCCCTTTATCTTGAGTAGGAATAGTGATTCCTTATTTCATATTTCAATCATAGTGTTTCATGCTTAAAAGCAAACCCAAAATTAGGGTTTACTGTTCATATCATCGCATCACCCTAGATTAGGGTTTACTATTCACATTATAGTGAATTAAGATCATATCAACATTATGTATGAGGATTACTTCCATTAATGCCCTCAAATTAGGTTAAAATTCATTAACCTTCATAATTAGGGTTTCCATGATCTCACTATAAAGGATCATACCCTAGTTAGATGTATTCATACATATTGGAAGCTTGTTACTTGATTCTCATTTATATGAGGAGTCTTCTCTCTCCTCTTACTATTAGATGATGTTTACATCACTCTTGATTAAGTTAAGTTAAATAAACCTTGATAACATAAATCATGTCATCACCATTATGGTCATTAGGGTTTGCTTGATCAAGGGGTATTAGTCACACTATCCCACTAAGGGTACTTTTGTAATGTTCACCATTGATCATAACATGCATCAATCAACTAATTACTTGTTCCCTTAATCACTTTAGGTACCTTTAGGGTTTAAGTTAATCAACTACTAAACCATCTTGACCACTAAGGCATCAAACGTTCTTGACCTTAATAGACCCCAAACGGTTTTACACTTTCAACCTCCAAACAGTTTTGAAACCATTTGGAGTTGTTGACTGTTTGGTCCCTTTGACTTTTGAAACCGCATGGCGAGGTACACCCTCAAGACCGTTTTCCCTAGGTGAGGTGAAGACCGTTTGGTCTCGTTGACCGTTTGGCCAACTTTGACTTTTGAAACCGCATGGACAAATCGATCTTGAAACCATATGGTCATCAAACGGTTTGGGATCATTTGGTTCCAAATGGTCTTGAGACTTTTTGGACTCAAACGGTCTTGAGACCGTTTGGTCCAAACCACCTCAAAACCGCATGGACCAAAAAGTACCTCAACCTATCCGATTGAGTTAGGGTTTCCAAGGTTGAACCCCTCAATCGATCATGCAAAGATTAGCCACTTTTCAATTGAGTCTATTAGGTCAACCCTCAACTAATTTGACCCTCAATTGACCCTCCATTGATCACCAATTAGGGTTTGGATTGATTGGGTTAGGGTTTGGAATCGATCACCCTTCAACATGGATCAACATGAGTCTAATTGATGTTGAACTTATTGAACCATCATTCGATTGGGTCATGACCTGACCCCAAACGGTCTTGGGATAGTTTGGACATCCTCCAAATGGTCTTGAGACCGTTTGCCCATTATTTTATCAAAAACCAAGTCATTCACTTAAGGGTTGAACCCTAGATTTGGTCACAAAATCAGCATTTAATTACTCAACAACTTGATATGATTGGACCCTTAATTAGTCAACCCCACTTAACCCCACTACAAAAATTTGGCTTTTGTTGAAGAACATTTGTGAGGAACCAAAAATCGTGAATAATGATGTCCATTTGTGAGGGCTCATCCTTCAAATATGGGACCAAATCCCTCAACCGTGTTCTTGACATCGTTAGGCATTTTATGTGAACATTGGTCCCTCACAAATACATTTCTTACTAATCACCCCCTCAAAAACTCCTTTCCAAATGTTCCCTCCATCTCATAATCCTTCCCTCCATTCTAAAACATTGATTCGTCTATCAAAATTCATGAAAAAAATCACCCAGTCCCGGCGGGCGCTCCTTTCCCCCTCATTTCCTCCACACTCCTCCACTGAACCCTCCCCCTCCCAATTCTCTCATTGGTTCCTCCGCACTCCTCCACTAAACCCTCCCCCTCCCGATTCTCTCATCGGTTCCTCCGCATTGAGTCATCCTTGACGCCAATCGCCCTGCTCGGTTGCTGTCGTTCATCCTTCGCATTGGGCTCATCCTTCATAACTCCTTGCCGCCGTTGACGGTTGCTGCCCTCTGCCATTGACGGTTGCTGCCCTCCGCATTGGTCGTTGCTGCTACGCAGTCACCGTGCTTGATTGCCACCGATCGCCCTGCTCGGCCATTGGTCGTTTCTGCTATGCAGCTTGCTTCTTCGGCCACTGGAATCCTCTCTAGGTTCGTATCTTTTTCTCTTTTTCTCATTTGGGAGAGCACTAGCCCCCACTTTGACCCCTGATAGCCAAGATCGGTTCTTCCTCCAATGGGCTTCCATTTCATACCTCATTTGTCCGCCTCATCTCCCCCCAATGTGATCTGCATAGGATTAGCTGGGTTTACTTGGTAAAAATACTAACCATCTAGTATTCATATGATTTATCTCCCCCTCCCCTAAGGGTTAACGTTCACACGTATAAGAAACATATCACAATGTTGAAAAACTTTGACTATCCTCAGTTGCATGGAGATGGTCATACAATAGTAATAGAGAGTAGTCAGGGGCGTGTTCAATATTTGGAAGCGAGGAAATAGCTCCTTGGGAGTAGCTACCATAACTAAATGGAAGGGAATCAAAGTTGTGATGTACATAAATTCCTAGGCTATGCATCTATAGTATAGCATCCTCATAATGATTTTCTATCATACAACTTTGTGTTTTGTCAATAAGAAAAGAATAATTTACTGATGTGATTGAGTAGATATAGTATTTGATTGAATATTGTCTTTCTCGAATATGTACAATATCTATTAATTGTACAAACTCGAATTTATGTATAATACCTACCATGTAATCCAAGTCATACTTGATCAAATATTACTCATATATAATTGTTGAGGCTCAAGCTTGGTTCAAAGCAATACACATGTGTGCATGTATGTTTAATTTTGCTACTCTGTTCTATTCTATATGAACAAGTGTTATCATGACACACATATATATGGGTCAGAGCCAAAGTAGTTGATAATGAATGTATTAATAATATTCCTAGTTTCTTTGAAGACAGTATGAAGGAAATAAGCAATACCTCCTTTAAATCTATTATATGTATCCTTTACTATATCTGGTGGTATAGAAATAAGGTGATTTTTGAGGAATGGTTAGTCAATGTTAGTGTGCTATAGTCTATTATCCATAATGAGATAAAATTGCTTCTTTACTAAACGAGCCATGTGTTCTTTTTTCTAGAATTGCTATGCTTGTGCTTATTTTCTAAAGATGAAGAAGGGTTCCATCTGATGTTACTGGTTTATTGATGTAGTGGTGATCAAGATGGTTGTATGTGTTCTACAATGTTGGAGTTTCCATACTAAGTTAAAAGTGCTTCTTTTCTAAGGGGGTTCCGTCTCCCTTTTTTGGAGTTTCCTACTTGTCCTTATGTTTAGAAGATGAAGTAGAGCTTCTATCTGGTGTTTTTTAGTCTATTGATCCAGTGATGATCAAGATGGTTGCTTGTAAACTGTTGTGCTGAAATGACCTTTCTTTTGAAGAGCAGTTCTAGAGGTGACCAAAGCATCATTCTGATTAAAAACCCTTACATTTAAACCCATTCCTATAAACACATTTCTTATTGGGTGAAAATTGTAGATTGCTTTGGTGGCTGCATTAACTTGCTTCTCAAGTGAGGCAAAGCTTGGGGAGTTACATTCTTCTCTTCTAACTCAGCATTGTTGTCTTTTCTTTTCCCATAGTCAATTTTCTTAGTAAAAATCTTGTCAAACATGTATGATGGAATCACCAACATGGGATTATATTTTTATCATCCTCCATGCCAACATGGTTTAGATAGTTGACTCTCATGGAAATCATATTGTCATGGGGGTTCACTTGATTTTTCATGTATTTTCATTCTCATGTGGAAACTCTATAGAGTATCAACAAGAGTTCTAGGATTCTTTTGTGGATACTTCACACATTTCATCTAAGTCTCATCCATCTTTTGAAGGGGAAGTGGTTAACCTTGTTACCCCTCCCAACTCTGTTGAGAAAAATAACTTAGAACCTTCCTTTGAGTTTCTAAAATGTAATAAGAAGAATACGTCCAGAGGTAGAGGGAGAAAGGGGTCAACTGAGGATAACAATGCTACTTTATCCAATAAGTTTGATAACTTAGCAATTGTTTATCCAATAAATTTGGGTAGTTATAGTGGATTTCTCATCACACTAGTCATGGTATTGGGAGAGTTTTTGTTTTGTGGAATGGTATCTAATGCTATGTTGAAAAGCTTTTTTAATATGATAAATTAATACATACTAGAATCACTGCTGGGGATAAAAGATTTCTTCTTACTGCTATTTATGGTCACTTGTACGAGTGATGTTCTGTTTTCTCATTGCGTTGTTTTTGAATGTTTTGTTTTTGGTACTAAGTATAATATAGCCTGGTGTTTTTGCATTTTGCAGAGGCACACTAAGTCATTGTCCACATTTCGGAAGTCTAGGCAGAAGCCTCAAGAAAGAATGGGTGTTCTTAGTAATGTGGGTTCCTCCTTGTTCCCTTAATTGTTAAAACAACATTTGTATATATGTCTTTTTTCCTTTACCCCCTCCATCTAAAATAATACCCTTTCTATAACATGTGGTTGTGATGCAGGCCCTAAAAGCCAATAACTATAGTAATGATCCTCTGCTAAGTGCAGCTCTGTACTTGGAGATTAATTAAAGGCCGACTGCCCAGGGCTCCCATGGGATACATCCATTCCTGATATAATAGTTGGCACTTTGGAGATCTTTGGCATGGATGGAGGATGCTCAGTTGTGGTGAACTTCTCTGCAGGCTTATTTAGGATCTCATTCGCTGTGGAAACATGAAGGGCGTTGTAAGTAAAATCTTTTAATGTATTTCGTTTAAATTAGTTAAACGAAATACATAAAAAAAATTACTGACAACGCACTTAATGTTTCCACAACGAATGAGATCCTGAATATCAGAGAAGTTCACCACAACTGAGCATCTTCCATCCATGCCAAAGATCTCCTAAGAGCCATGACTCCCCAAAAATTATGGTGATGGTGATAAAAGTCCCCGGGTAATAGTGATGTGACACCATGACTCCCCAAAAATTATGGTGATGACCCCGTAATATGAGGATATGGTGGTGATTCCATATACCTTGAATTATCTGTACTTGTTAAATCTACATGCATAATTCTTATTATCTATTGTTGTTCTCTATTTGGATATTGAAGATAACTTGTGGTAATTGTATATTTTGCTCCTTTATATAATCTTTGTTTATTACTATATGAATATTCCATTCGATATCTATTTGGATGATTCTTTCTCACTTTTTCTTGAAAAGAATTGTTATATTATTTTTTGCCCCTTTTTCCTAATGTTATCCAATATCTATTTATATGGACATACTAACTTTTATGCCAACAACATCCACTTTATCTTCTTTTGTGGGGCATGCTTCCAACCCCTTAGGTGGAGAAGATCTTAGATAGGTGACCTCGAGATGCAACCTGCATAAGATAGATTGAAGTATCCAAGTTTCCCTCTACAATCTCTTAGATATAGTTGGTTTCTTTTAGTTTTGTATTCATCCTACTGATGGTGAAACTATGATAGAAATTAAAACTGTAATAGCTACACTTTTATCTTCTGCTATTATAGTTTTGGTATATGATACCTTACATATTTAAATTTAGTCCATCATCCTTTGTGAAACATTATTATCAAGTTTTGGATCGTTTTCTATTATTTAATCAAGTGAGTGGCTACCTATCAGGTCCCACTCCTTACAAAATTCATATGCCCTAATTGTAATAATAATGAATATGAAGAAATAAATGATATTCTTTGTTTATCATCACATAAATCTTTTCATTTTATGTTCACATTATATGCTTCTTAATCTTGATATGTTTGTTATGATTATTCTCTTATGATAATGATAACCTAAAAATCTCTATTTGAGTCAAACAAGCAAGATAAATTTTATTGCATGAAATGAATATGAAAGATGAGAAGTTAGACTAAGTAATGAGGTGAAACCCTAATGATGTAGTGTATTCCCTACCAAAATATATCTTTCCTAGTATTTAGAAGTCTAGGAAAGGAAATGTGTATCCTTATAGCAACTTGAGTGTCACAAAACCAGAAGATTAAAACAAAATTCTACAGCGGATTACCGAAAAACACTAAAAATTAAAACTAATTACAACAAGGACCAACATTAGGAAACTTATTTCATAAGGGTGCAAAAACTTTCCATTTGAATTATATATCATAAATCATCATTATTTACAACATGGCCATAAAAGACTACATGTCACATGTGATATTTGTTCATTTACATAAACATGTACAACAACAAACTATGTACAACAAGGGTACATTAACCAAAAACTCATATCAATAACAACATCGAGGAACATACGTAATTCCCCCAAGACCTAAGTGTATAGGGACGACTCTAGGACTCTAATAACAAAAGGACCACAAGAAGCATTCCCAACCTCAACGGTTATTGTCCTCCTTTCTGCTGCTCTGCCTCCACTGCATGATCTATACCTCCTCGTGCATGTCCACCTAAAGGATGTGGGAAACCCATGGGGTGAGATTCCAAATCTTAGTGGGAGATATAACTCTCCACCAATGCTATTATTAACTTAGGTAAGATAAATAAAGAATAAAAGTAAAGCTACAATTACAATAATTAGATTCACTAATAATATCAGTAGGGAAGTTATTATCATCTAACAGTTCTAAAGGAATATGTAGAACATGTACATTCACTACCAACTATATTGTACAAAAGTTAGTAGGGCCTCATCCAATGTTTGTGTATTTGATCCTAAGCAAATATACTACACAGCTGATTACATATTTTATTATGCCCCGAGGATTTGGATCGTACCACCCAAATCCAACTGACCACTACTAAGTTGAAATTTGTGCCATACAAGGTCCATGGGAGAGCCAGAATCCATGACCTCACCAAACCTCATGGTCAGTACACGTGTACACATCATAGACATACCAGTCAACTACAATCGTAACATATAGTCAAACAATGAAAGTCCTAGACCACCTTGGTACAGGTCACGACACTAGTAAAACAGAGCTACAACCCGTAACTGCACTCCTTCCATGGTATGGCTCGTAGCTAATCCTGTGAAACCACATAAGCAACATATCACTGAGCTATGGCCCGTATCCACACTCCTTCCAGAGTATGGCCCGCACCCAATCATGTGAATGCATATACTCAACAGTATATGACTCCATGATTCCTCTAAGGGAAAGCATGTTTCACCATCCAACAAGTGATGACACTGAGATGGATCTATGGCACATGACAAAACTACATGTTCAGGTTCCACTTGATCAGTTAAGTCAATTAGGTGTCTTTTAGCATCATTCAAGTTACAACGTATAAAGTCATACAAACTCTACAATGATAATGGCATATCACACTTCTAGAAGATACAAACATATAGGGTGTGAAATTGTCACACTATCACCACATGATGCTTGTATTATTGTCATTCACCACATCATCAACACCAAAGCCACATACTATGGAATATCAATCCCTCAATTCATAATTCATGTATCACAATGTTTCAGCATGCCTCTTAAAGGCCGATTCAACCTATATCATGTTTCATCACCATAGCATATACTAGCTATGATTATCAAGCTTATAAAACCTACATGGTTATAAGTTCATAAGTAAGAGAGATAACCACATAACATCATAACCATTCCATGAGAGAGAAATAAGCAATATCATTGTTCATTATTAGGGTTAGGGTTTCCTATTAACCGATTAGAGTTTACAAGACTAGGTTATACATAAACCCTAGAACCAACACCATCCATTATCTTGGAGTGTATAAGGATTAGGAAACATCATTAGGGTTGATTAGATAACATTCTAAACAAGATTACATATGGCTTATATATCATTCATATATGAATATCATTAAGTGTTAACATGTGTTTTTCATCCACCTAACATATATTCAACTTCTAGATACATGAACACCATGCATGGGATCAAGATCAAGGGTAAAACTTAGAGAAGAACCTCCATAACTCATCATCTACTAAATCGGGTAAACATAGATTGGGCTTTGTGTTTCTCCTAAACCAAGCATGGTATATCCACCAAACAAGCTCTATATATTACAGCTAAGTACAAGCATGATGAAGAAGCAATTTCGATAAATAATACATAAATAACAATCTTAAATAAGTGCAATAATAGAGTAGGTTTAGTGTTATATAACCCGCCTTAAGATGATCACCTCCAAGAGCTCCAAACTCCAAGATCAAGAGCTCCAAGCACACGATCCAAGGATTGAAGAAGCTTCACCCAAGATCCACACTTAACCACAAGAGCACCTCAAGAAGGAGAAGACACCAAGGTCAAAGCTAGCCCAAGGAAATAAGCAAAGAAGCTCTTGGCCGAACCAAAAGAGAAAGAGAGGGGAAATCCTATTCACATTTGGGTCTACCTTGTCAAAACATGGCCTATGACCCTTGTGATGATGAGTTTCTCTCCAAAAATGACCCCCTTGGAAAAACCATGGTCTAGGGCTGAGAAAAAAAAGGAATATGAAGGTAGGATATCAAAACAAGCATCAACTTAGAAGACAAACACTTACCCAGGGTGGAAGATGAGCTCGGATCACCACCACCACATGTAAGAGTAAATTGAATCCCCAAGATCCAAGGACGAACTTCCTTGCTCCACCAAGCTCCAAGAATAAGCAAATAAGGAGGAAGAAGATAGATGGCTGAAAAGGGTTGCAAGAAAGAAGAGATAAGGGGTTATATAGATGGAAGATGAGAGATAAGGCAAAGGGTGAGGTGCCAACATACTAAGGAACCCAAGGACACTTGTCCACTCAAAAGGCCAACATGCAACCACTTTAGCATGACATGCAAGACATGGTGATACACTCTAGGTAGTGTCTCAACCACCATGTCAACCCACATGGTCGCGGTTGTGAACCTCCCATGGTGTACCATCCATGGTCGTGACACCACCAACCATCATCACCGCATGGTCAAGACTAGGATCCTCCACAAACCCTAGGTCGAGACAACCTATGCCTGGACAACCATCTCGACCCAAGACCACCCTAGACCTCCTAGGTCACGACTCAAACACCTGGAGGAGGTGTTTTGACCATGACATCCTCCAAAGCCAACCTTTGTCGTGACCCAAGGTTGAGACAACACAACAAACACACATGGTCAAGGCACTCAACACTCACATCAACCCTAATCACCACCTAGGGTGATAATCCTCAACCAAGGATCAAACAAGATGCCCTACTCTTTCTATTTCCTCTAGATGATGTCAAGAAAGAGAGGGAACACTCTAGAGGTGGCAAATTGCACATCAACCTCCTACATTGGGTAAATTGCCACCAAAACTAGCACAGTAAGCACAAACTTCATCCAAACAAGCTTAGACTTGAAACTTAAGCTCTCCACAAGACCTAATTACATCTCAAAAGATTAGAGTAAGGTTCTAAGAAAATGATTAAGCCAAAGCAAATAGGTTACCCCAAAACTCAGGTCAGGGGTCTTACTTTGAGGGTTCTGAGAAGGCATTCAAAATCATATAATATTGAGTATACATGGGTCACCAAGAATGAGTATCTTGTTATGCCCCCCTTGGGACTGTGAAATCATGTGTGATATGAGTGCAATAGAGGTTGTGTCTCCAATATTTAGTACATCCTACAATGATATGATAAAAAACATATATGTGTAAATATGATATCTGACATGTAATAATATATGATTATGATATGTCTCATGACCTATGTATTTAGGGAAGTCACAAATTTGGATACTGGATTTTAAGCCCCTACCATTAGAATCTAGTTAATGTGCCCCTACTTAATATACTATAATCGACTGAGGAATGTTGAGATCCTTGTGAGATAGGATACTTCTTGGATCCTTTATTATGTGATTAGTTATTTAGTAGTCATAACATTTTAATTTAGACATTGCACTCTAAATTAACAAGGTTAAGAGTCGAATATATTTTACAATCAAGTAGGTTATAATTATTGATGTTGATCATGGTAGTTTCAGGATATCTGAAATGATTATCCACAATACTATAAGTGATGTTATGTTTGTAACCTTGAGATGATTGATATAGGATAATACCACCATAGTAATATGAAATATTGTATATTTTGTGATAAAGACGCCTCATTTTGATTTATGAAGTGAAGTGGATAATTGAAAAATTAAACTAACTAATAACATCTTTCCTAATTCATGTACTTCATTTAATATACTACTCATACATGTTTATCTTTGTTGGAGCAATCCGCTAGATGAGGCTCTTTAGGCTTGTGTGGTTCTCCCACAATATTTTAGGTATAACAACATATCATAAACAAATGTGATGGTTGGTATGTAACAAGAGAGAATATAATTGTGTTTAGAGTGTCCTTGTACTCTATATTCCTAAGTGTTTACCACATGTTGGACACTGCCTTTGGTGTTTTCCTATGATTATAAGTTGTGAATTGGAATAATCTTCATATGTTGTTGTATCTTCACGAATGTAAATTTTTTTTAAGTCATATATTGATATTAATAAAGAGGAATTTGGCTCCTTCTCTATCAATATTTCTGTCTGAGAACCATAATTATGTTAGCTTATGAGCTTTTGGATGGTATTACATGAAGTACTATGTTTGTTTGATTCTTAACTTTATGATTTATGGACCCTACTTAGTATTTCATGTTGTGTTCTTGGTATGAATGGTGGGACGTCCAAATGTACTTATGATGTTTGCTCATAACCCAAGCTTATAAAGCTTGTTATATCCAAAATTTTTGATTTATTTTTTGTTGTTTGCCAATTTAGTTGGATTTTTTTATTAAAATTTTATGTTAGTTTGGATGCACATTAACATAAAGAAAAAAACACTAGGAATAGGTTATATACGATATGGTGACTGGGAAGGAGACTATGAAGGTGATGGAATAGTTTTGCTGCTTTCGGACACCTCCCTGGGAAGATTCAAGGCTTTGGAACTCCAAGATGTGGAGCCTGAAGTTATCAACCCGACCTTAAAACTTCATTCTATACCTGCTCCAACTCACTGGGAAGCTATCCGGAGGATCAGCGCTGATAATACTTTCTCCTTAAAAGCAAAAGAATTATCTATCACTACTACAAAAATGGCTTATAACGTCACATTTAAAGGCATCAGTTGTATACAACAACCGACGCCTAATCAGTACAGCATCGGTTAAAAAATGAAACCGACATCTATCTGTGAAGGGTGACCAGACACGTGTATCACTTTTTATTTAGCGTCGGTTACCACATAACAAATCGACGCTAAAAATTGACCGCCAAATCCAATTTTTTGAGAGAAAAAAATTTCCTCCAAAATTTAACATTCAGCGTAGGTTATTAACAAAGAAACCGACGACTAAAGTTTTTCTAAAAAACAGAAATTTGACCAATTTTTGTCGTCAGTTTTCTTACAGTCACCGACTCCAATGTGTTTTCGCACGTTTAATCGCAAAAATTTTCATCACCATATAGCGTCGGTTTTTACAAGGAAACCGACGACTATGGTCTTAATTTGAGAACATTTATTTTTGTCAGTATATATATAGACGTCAGTTTTTATGGTTTGAATCGACGACTATAATCAAATATAAGTGTCAGTTTGTTGTTGATAACTGACACCGATAGTTTTCAGCGGCAGATGCTTTTAATAATTGACACCTATGGTTAACTTAACAGCATCCGCGTGAGCCAGACTTTCCCCTTTCCTTCTGTTTCATTCATTCTCCGATTGAGGGTTTTAGCCTCCGGCGATTCCTCTGCTCACCACCGTTAGTTGCTCTTGTGCCGCTGCTCGCCTCTGCCGCCGCCGTTTGCTAGTGCTCCGGCTGCTACTCTCCAGGTCGGCCGCCGCCACGAAGGCCCTCTCTATTTGTTGGCCACCGCCCTCCATCTCTGCTCACCCTCTCTGCTCACCGGCCCCTATGTGCTCATCGGCACCCTAGCTACCGCCATTCTCTTCCACTGACGCGCCTGCTCTACACCTACTGCTCGGCATCACTGCTCTCTGGAGCTCCTCTCCTGCTCGCTGCTCACACCTACTGCTCTCCAGGCTGGCTGTAGCTCTCCTAGGCCTGCTCCCTGCGCGCTCTGCTCCATGCTCTCCAGAGCTGCTCTGACCATAGGTCATGCATGCCTATTTGCTGTCGGCGCCGCCAAGAAGGCCTTCTTCCTCCTCTTCTTCCTCTTCCCTCAAGGTACCCTGCTCTTTCCTGACCACCATTGGCTGGTCAGATTCACATTAATATTGCCAATCATGTAGGAAATGAATGCTAGATCCAATTATAGACATATTAATGTATATGGTTTTGATCATAAAAATGCGTAGATTGTGAATAAAATATACTTAAAGCTCTATTATTCTTCTTGTTACAAAGGTATAGTTAGTACATGAATATTAGATGATTATTCAAGAAAACCCTTGTTTGATGAGCATGTTGTTAATCATGTTAATTATGATTTTTTATATATTCTGATGTCAGTATATAATTATGTGATCCCAACATCTTAAATTGAATTAGAATGATTTCAATGAATTATAGGGTTTTAAAGTTGATAATCATGTACATGCGGAAATAGGTTTATTAAACTAATGGTTATAACATAGTATGATCTTAATCTGATCTGGATGTTCATAATAATGTAGTATGTTAAATATGATGATTAGGGTTACATATAATGTCTAGTAAAGATTTCTAGCCCTTTTGTCATTAGGGTAATTTTTATACATGTTTGAGTAAATTAGGGTTCTAATCTACCCTTTTGTCCTATATTTGATGCTAATTGTGCATATATGTTGTGTTTGGGACTTTAGTGATGGACTTTGTCCTAAGTTGTTATTTTTTCATCTAATATGAACTCTAGTTTCATCTATCCTATCTTGGAAATCAGTAGTACATTGATGTAATATCAACTAAGGGCCCAAGGTCAGCCCCACCCCTCCCCCCTTTTCTATATTATCAATGAGCTTCATCTTACTCTTACCTAAGAATTTTTTTTCTTAATCTCTTATACATCACTATATTTAAGGTTAGTCTGTCTACTAGAGTGTGTGGATTAACCATGTTGCCTGTAGTTTATAACATTGCATTGTGAATTATTGCATGTTTGAAACTATTGATTTCTTGGTTTATTATTTAATAATGCTCTATAGATTAGGATTAACCATGTTGCCTGTAGTTTATACACATTTATTATACATAAGAATGACAGCACATGTATTTGTTGGCCTAGAAACCCATCCAAGATTTACTCATTAGGAGTAAATCTTGGATAGTCCCCGGTTTGGGACTGTTCTTGAATACCTAATTTCACTTAGGATGTAAGTGTATAATTTGTATTCAGTTTTCAAGAAAATTTTGGTAGCATTTCTCCGTTTGTTCTCTAAGTACATATGTACTTGGAGAACAGCAGGGAAATGCTGCCGAAATTTTCTTGAAAACCCAATGCACATTATACACTTACTAGTGAGATTAGGTGTTCAAGAATGGGATAGGTGGTACACATTTATTATATATAAGAATGACAGCACAAGTATTTTTTGGCCTAGAAACCCGTCTAAGATTTACTCATTAGGAGTAAATCTTGGATAGTTCCCAGTTTGGGACTGTTTTTTAACACCTAATCTCACTTAGGATGTTTTAACCATGAATTATATATAAGACCTTAAACCCTAAAGTTTTAACCATAAACCCTAATCTTTTAACCCTAGACCCTAATCTTGTTCTAATATATACTTGTTTTCTCTTTGATCATAGAATGGATAGATCATGGATGTCCATTCCAAATCACTGCACCCCCGAGTTTATTTCTGGTCTTGACCAGTTTATTAGATTTGCTGAGGAACATAGGATACAACCTGGAGATAGGTTCTACTGTCCATGTAGGCATTGTGGTAACAACTTGAAAGTCAGCACTGGTGACGAAATCAAAAGTCATGTCATGTGCAATGGGATTGTACAGGGCTATACAGAATGGCACTGGCATGGAGAGATTTCAAACCTGAAATCAGTGGATGTCGATAGCAGTGCTTGTGTGGAAGAAGAAATTGCCTTCAACGAAGTAGATGTGAACGAACCAGTTCCAGTAGACATCGTTGATGTGATGTTGGATAGTTGTGGGGTAGAGCACACCGATCCACCTCCCATTTTTAGAAACATTGTGCATGATGTTGAGATACCGTTATACACAAGTTGTAAGTTTACAAAGCTTAGCGCTGTGTTACGATTGTATAAACTGAAAGCTAACAATCGATGGAGCGACAAAAGCTTCACGTCATTGTTGTCTTTGTTGAAAGAAATTCTTCCTGAAGGAAACGAGCTGCCAATCTCAACATACCGATTAAAGAAATTGTTGTTCCCAATGGGAATGGAGGCCAAGAAGATACACGCATGCCTGAATGATTGTGTATTATTTCAAAAGGACTATGTGGATTTGAAAGATTGTCTGAAATGTGGTGCGTCAAGGTATAAATTGACGACTTCGGAGGAGTCCAAAATTGGTTCTCCTGCCAAGGTGATGTGGTATCTACCTATAATACCACAAATTCAATGCTTGTTTGTCAATCCTATAGATGTGAAGAATTTAAGGTGGCATGCAGATGTTAAGAAAAATAATGATGGGATCCTACGACATGCGTCTGATTCCCCACAGTGGAAGAAGATTGATTTAGTGTACCCTGAATTCGGTGAAGAAGATAGGAATCTAAGACTTGGGCTTTGTACAGATGGGATGAATCTGTACGGGACATTGAGCAGCCAACATAGCACTTGGCCAATTATGCTTGTTATATACAATCTTCCTCCCTGGTTGTGTATGAAAAATAAGTACGTTATGTTGTCATCTTTGATATCGGGCCCTAAACAACCTGGAAATGATATCGACGTTTATCTTGAACCTATGATTGATGACTTGAAGAAGCTCTGGGGTGAAGGTGTGATGACCTATGATGCTTCATGAAGAGAAACATTTTATTTGCACGCTATGTTGTTTTGCACTGCGAATGACTTTCCAGCATATGGGAATTTGTCTGGATATAGTTTCAAAGGATCTAAAGCGTGTCCTATATGTGAAGAGAACACTGATTCAATATGACTAAAACACGGCGGCAAGACTGTATATCTTGGTCATCGAAGGTTTCTTCCAAAATTTCATCTGTATCGTAGGTTGCGCAAAGCATTCATTAGATAGAATGAGGAACAGAGTGCACCTAAACCTATATCATGGGAGGATGTTTATGAAAGAGTAAAAGACATCGCCAATGAATTTGGTAAGAGATCACAATGTATGATGGCCACACGGAGTGACAAGTCTTTATTCAAGAAGAAGTCAATATTTTGGTATCTTCCTTATTGGAGTTCTTTGACAGTCAGGCATTGTATCGATGTCATGCACATTGAGAAAAATGTATCTGATAGCATCATCGGTACTCTATTGAATATACCAGGTTAGACTAAAGATGGGATAAAATCTAGAATGGACCTACGTGAAATGGGAATAAGAACAGAATTAACATAAGTAGTTAGTAGCGATCGGAGAACAT
This sequence comes from Alisma plantago-aquatica, assembly GCA_963693085.1. NCBI lineage: Eukaryota > Viridiplantae > Streptophyta > Magnoliopsida > Alismatales > Alismataceae > Alisma > Alisma plantago-aquatica. Next base: position 1,282,521,608 of record OY856409.1, read on the forward strand.
ACTTACCTCCCGCTTGTTATACGTTGTCTAGAAAGGAGAAGAAAGCTTTTTGTGAATGCTTGGTAAATGTTAAGGTGCCACAGGGTTACTCATCCAACATCCGTACATTGGTATCAATGAAAGATCTGAAGTTGATAGGTCTTAAATCTCATGATTGTCACACTCTAATGCAACAAATATTGTCTGTGGCAATTCGATCTATATTTTTGAAGCATGTACGGTTTGTGATGACCATACTTTGTTTCTTTTTCAACAGTCTATGCAGCAAAGTTATTGACCCTGATACTCTCGATAAATTGCAAAGAGAAGTGGTTGTTACCCTATGTCAGCTTGAGATGTATTTTCCTCCTTCGTTCTTTGATATCATGGTACATCTTGTTGTCTACTTGACTAGGGAATTGAAAATGTTGGGACTAGTTTTCTTGCATTGGATGTATCCCTTTGAACGATACATGAGTGTTTTTAAAGATGATGTTCGAAAGTGTTATCGGCCTGAAGGGAGTATTATTGAGGGTTATGTGGCAAGAGAGGTTATGGATTTTTGCAATGACTTTATGAGTGTTAATGACGCTCCTGTGAATGACAAGAATATTGAGGAGCATTTTGGCAAAGGAATTTTGGGATCACGGGTGAAAGTAATCAGCCATGATCAGTTGGAGCAAGATCACTTGTATATTTTACACAACATCGGCGAAGTGAGTGTTTATATCGAGGAACATACCAATTTCATCAAGAGACAATATCATCAATCCAATTCAATGTGGCTTGCTAGAGAGCATAACAAGACATTTATTAAATGGTTTGAAGATAAAGTCTTACATCAAATATCTCAAACACCAGATAATCTTACTAAAAGCATCAAATGCCTCACCTTTAAACCAAAATTGAATGTTATGTCTTATGAAGGGTTTGACATAAATGAATTCTCGTATTACACAAAGCGTCAAGATGATAAGAGTGTCGTCCAAAATAGTGGGGTCACCCTTCAAGCGTCTTCATTGTTTTTTGCAAGTACAAAGGATAAGAGTCCATGTGAAGCTAAAATGTCATATTATAGTGTCATTGAAGACATATGGGAGTTTGACTATGTAGATTTCAGAATTCTGCTCTTTAAATGTAATTGGGTTGACAACAACAAAGGAGTTATATTGGATGAATTGGGTTTCACGTTAGTGAACTTTGAAAAGATTGGCGAGAAGGGTGAACCATTCATATTGGCATCACATGCGAAAGAAGTATTTTATATCGATGATCCTACAAATGATAAATGGTCAGTTGTTCTTCATGGTAAAAGACAGTTCATTGAAGATCCTATAGATGAAGAAGAGTAATATGATAAGTATGATGACTCCAGTCCATTCTCAGTTGGGTTGCCAACACCACCAAACATTGAAGTTGGGGATCACAATGACTTGTATGTTCGTGGGGATCATAATGAAGGATTGTTAATTGATAAAAGATCACAATATTAGAGGCATGAATGTTTATATTTTTTATATGTTTTATTTTTCTAAATGTGAACTTTACAATGTGAATGTGGACTTTACAAAGTGAATTACTTTACAATGTGAATGTGAACTTTACAATGTGAATGTGAACTTTACTATGTGAATGTGAACTTTACAATGTGAAATACTTTACGATGTGAATGTGTACTTTACAATGTGAACTTTACAATTAGTGTTACTTTACAATGTGAAATTTATAATTTGAATGTGAACTTTCAGATGGCTGAGCATTCCCATGATGACCGTGTTGATGATCACCGTGAGGGTGAGGACGTGCTTGCATCGCCTGACAATGTAAGTTTTAAGAATATATCCCTGAGGTTTCTATCTATATGTTCATTTATAATTATATTGTGTAAGTGTGTTTTTTATCAAATTTTAGGTTGGTGATGTACCCCCTGAAGAAATTACATCAATTGATGAGCAGCAAAAGAAAATTGAGAAAGTGAGGGGCATCACAATGATGAACAAGTTAATACAACAAAGGGGTAATGGACCCAAATTGGCTGTGGATTTCGATCATGCAGGAAATCCATATGGAGTGAACCGCAACTCATTTGTTTCATATCTTGGGGTTCTTACTCGCAGCCATTGCAGTCCTATCCTAGAATCCTGGCATAAAGTTCCTAAGGGGAAGAAAGACCACATATGGAAGGAACTATGCGTGAGTTATTATTATTTCTAATTTTATTTGTGTAGATTACTAATTTTTAGGATACTAGTTAATAGCAATTCTATTTAATTTGCAGAGCATATTTGATCTGGATGAAAAGTTGCATCGTAAATGTGTGATGCAACGCTGTGGGAGGGTCCTAAGGAACTATAGGATGAATCTCACCTGAGATTACATACGCTATGTTGATAAGAGGTTCTTGATTGATTTCCATTTCTAGACATTGATCACTATTTCACTAACTCTACACTAATAATTTTTGTTTGTATTCTCTTTAAAAAATAAATTTAGGCAGAAGGAAGCCACAAAGCAATGGAACTACCTGGACCCCAAAGACTGGGAGGCATTTATTACCCAAAGAACAACATATGAATTCAAGGTATTAAGCGCCACTCCCAATTTAATTAATATACATTTTTATGTATTCGCCTATTCAAGATTAACCTTTAGGTATTAAGTGATGCTCAACGAGCAAGGCGTGCACTGAATGTGCATGACCACACAATGGGTCTACGAGGATATGCAGGCATTCACCAAAGACTACTACAGGCTGAGTCTGCTCAGCCTACTTCTACTCAGGAGACTGCAGAGTCCTCTACTACTTCTCTCGCACATCTGCCTCGCCATGCTATGTGGATAGCTAGGAGGCAAAATGAGAAGGGAGACATACCGAAGCCCGCAACTGCTGAGGCGGGTGCAAAAATGGTAAAAATCAACTCTTAGAGCAATCGATCGATATTTATTATTGTTCAGTTTAATTACTTACTAATTTTTGTTGATGGTGATTAGTGGGAGTTGCACGAGCAGAGGAAGGAAGGCAAGTTCATCCCTCAGGGCACAAGGGATGAACTGACAGTTGCTCTGGGTAACCCAGAGCATCCTAGATGTGTTAGGGGTGCAGGCGCTGGTGTGGGCATCAAAGCGTTCTTTGGGCCATCCCAGTGCAAATTTGTCCCAAAAGTGGGACTTTCGTAAGCTGAGGTAACCTATTCTCTTATTTTAGAATGTTATTATGAAAGGGAATTCAATAATCAGAAGCTAGCGTTTCTTTTATCCATGTATAGGTAGATTTGTTAATTAATAGGAAATTCGAGGAAGTAATTGATCATAGACTCTATGAAGCAATTAGCAAGTGGTAGGTGTCTCAAACTGCCACTTAGACAGTACCTGTAGTGGGCCACTCTTCTCCTACTGCTCATACTATAGAGGTTGGGAGTAATCCTATAGACTCATCACCTAGCATGTCCTCTATAAGTATTTTTATGACATAATAGCTAGTTTGTTCAAGATGATATGTTTGTGTATATATACATATAACATTCATTACATAAATTTGTAGGGGTTGAAGTCATGCCGACTAAAAATTCAAGAATATATCATTGCAGAGGCATCGGCTTACCCACCCCTTAAAGGGTGCATGTTTCATGGGTATCCAGTACCAGATGGTGTGGTACGTGTGAGCCTGATACATGTACTCCCCGACTAGATAGATCTTGCACTACCTCATGCACACCGAGATGCTGAAACACTTGGTGAGGCAGTAGGCGGAGTGATATTGTAGCCCGAACCAGATGTCCTCTATACTGATATTGTATGATAAATTTCCATTACTTTAATTTGTTAGTGTGTATATATGAGTCAATTGATCTAAAATTATATATACAGGTCAAAAAGATGAGACCCGCTACATCTCAGCCTCCACCTCCTCGACTACCAAGTTGGCTTCCAAGGGACCTACATGCCTCGATAGGTCCTAATTGTAGGGGTGTGTCAGTATAGATCGGCGAACATGATGCAAATTGCCTTATAATTGTTACTATTCCGGAGGATGCTACAGGTAAATCATACGATAACAATCTATTTATACACATTTAGCATACGTATTAATGCATACTTAATACAAGTTCTACATACGTACATATTAATGCATATGTGGGCTCTGATCTCCAAACCATGACATAAACACGATTAAAACGTAGCGGAAGCGAATCGGTAATCAGCGGAAGACAAAAATCACGGGAAATTAAACTTTCCGAGGCAAGAGCTTGGATCCATAAAAGCTTCTTTCATAAAGAGAGATAAACTGTTTACATCTCAGGATAATTACTTCTTGAGTAATTATATACATCCAGATACAAAATCTCAAGATCACTATACAAAAGACTCCAAGACCTGAGAGTACAGAGGACACATAGGACTGACTCTAACTACACCATATGGCAGGACAATCTCCACCTGAGATTACTGCTGCCCCTGATGCTACTGCTGAGACTGATCACCTGTAGGTTGGTTCCTTCGTCTCTGACGTCCACCTAAAAAGTTGAAGCCTACGGGGTGAGACAATTATACATAATTGTCCCAGCGAGAGTTATAACTCTTCGCCAGAAGCTTTATTATAACATCAAAGAATATTTTAAGCAGTAAAGCCTTCAAAGTATTCTATAACAGTTGCAGATATAACAAGATCTCTACAATTTAGGAGATATGGAGAATATAAACATTATTGCAATGTAACATCAATCAACTAACTTGGAGTCATCTCTAACAAGTTATACTACATGGTTGATTATGTTTTACAAACAACATTATGCCCTGTGGAGATGAGGCTTACCCCTCATACTCCAACTGATCGCTGAGAAGTCACATCAGTATCATACATAGGTCATTAAGAGAGTCGGATTCTCATGACATTCACCTTCCTCAGTCAGTAAGAGGATCACTTGTAGGACATCTCGTGTCTCTACTTAATATAGCTCACCAGGGTAAACTGGTCCTTCGCTATTCTAGAGTCACAGTGGCATTTTGTACTCTCTTTGTCATCAGGAGGTTTCATATTTACCTACCACTGATATGGATATCTGTGATGTCTTCGTCATCAGGAGGTTTCATGTTTACCTACCACTGATATGGTATGGAATTATAGTGAAGGATGGATGGATTACACATCTACATTACTTTCCTATACTAGGATGTAAGGTTCTACACATCCATGTACCCCACATACTCAAAAGTATGTGCTCCAGGAGTTCCCTGAGGAAAACCTGTTTCACCATCATTTAATTTCTGACAATGATGGATCTATGATCAGGGCTCTACATTATACTTGATTAGTTAGGTACATTCAGTATTCTTTAACAGCATACATTGTTCTGCAAACAATAACAATAGCATAGCAGCTATAAAAGAAGAATACTAAATGTAACAGGCCTAACTCATATCAATCATCATTTCTCATTATCCTCATCACAAGTCATCTCTAAGGCATGACTTTGATGGTATTCATGGCTCTCGCAGCCCATTATCAGTATAGGATGCCACTGACAAGACATCATATTATTTTACTTATTCATAAGGCTAACAACATGCCTTTAATGAATATAACATCATCATCCATACCTAGATATGATTACCTTCATATCAGAACCTGCATGGTTAATACAACTGATAAAGGTAATACAAAAATAAGGAATATCCTTCCTACTCTTGTCATAAGAGTTTAAATCTCTAATTCTTATCAAATAGAGTTTAATATTCAAAAGCATGCCATTACCCTTGAATTAGGGTTTACTCTTCACGTTACATGTCATCACCCTTGAATTAGGGTTTACTATTCACATTAAGGTGAATTGGACTCATAACATCATCATGTATGAGTAACATCTTCATTGATGATCTTAGATTAGTTAAAAGTTCATCATTTATCATAATTAGGGTTTCTATGATCTCACACAGGTGGATCATACCCTAATTATGCTCATTTCTGTGTATTGGGGATGCTTCAATTGAGTTTCCACTTAAAAAGGGTACTTTCTCTCTCTAGAAGTACTTTCTCTCTCTAGAAGTACTTTCTCTCTCTAGAAGTACTTTCTCTCTCATCATAAGGTTAGGTGATGTCAACATCACCCTAGATCAGGTCGGATTAAGTCATCATAGGCTAACATAGCAAAAAACATCACCATTATGTGATTTAGAGTGACTTTCTCTCTCTAGGGTACTTTCTCTCTCTAGAAGTACTCTCTCTTTCATCATACTAATGGTGGATGATAACATTAGACTAGATCAAGTTGGATAGAGTCATTATGACTAAAAACATCATTCTCATGTAATTAGAGTTTGAATTGAGCAAGGTATAACTCAATTGACCCTTCAGGGGTATTTTGGTAATTCCCCCCATTGAACATCATTATGGTCAAAAACCTTAGTCAAATAACCCCTTACTATCCTAGGTTATCATTAGGGTTTGATTTGGGCAACATTGGACCATTTATATTATGAATTGATTGAAAGAAGTCAACTTGGAATCACATTGATTGATTTCAATCATTAATCATCAATTGAGTTGAAATCGGTTGAAAGTGTTGACCGTTTGCCCACTTTGACTTTCCAAGACCGCGAGCCTCTTTCTAACTCCAAGACCGCGAGCCCCCTTAGGCTTCAAGACCGCGAGCCTCTTCAAGTGGTTCAAGACCGCGAAGCCCTATCATTGGTTCAATTGATGTTGAGACCGCGAAGATCAAATTGGAGTTGAGACCGCGAAGAGACGTTGACCGTTTAGCTAGTTTGACCTCAGGACCGCGAGGCCCTTCGCGGTCTTGAGACCGCGAGCCTCCTCTCGGTCTTGAGACCGTGACCCCCTCACGGTCTTGAGACCGCGAGCCCTCTCACGGTCTTGAGACCGCGAGGCTCACATGGTCTCAGCCGCTTGGTCCATCAATAAAATCAAAGATACAATCGATGATGTTAACCGATGTTGAAGCCCTCGAAAGGTCAAAGTTATGTTGACCACCTATGGATTGGGTCAACTAAGGTTATTCTTAACCAATTGGTCATTCAATTGACCCTCAATTGTTGACCAATTAGGATTGAAATCGATTCAATTAGGGTCTATCAATGTTCACCCATCAATACTCAACAATGTGCATCAACACAAGGTTGAACCCTTCAATTGAGCTCCAATTGGGCTCAAACTTGGCCCAAACGGTCTTGAGGTCATGTGGGTGGACCCCACATGGTCTTGAGACCGTTTGCCCAAGATTTCATCAAAATCTAAGGTGATTTGATAGAGGTTGAACCATGATTGGGTCACCAATTCAGTATTTTGATCAATTGATAACATATTTGCAATTGGGTCCTCAATTGGTCAAATTACTCAACCCTAGACCTTCCAACGGTCTTGGGTGATTGTCCTCTCGGTCTTGAGACCGTTTGGATGAGTTCCAAACGGTCTTGAGACCGTTTGCCCATCAAATTTTGGATTCTAGTGCAGATTCATCAAGGTCTGACCCATTGAGTTGATGATCATGTCAATATTTAATTGCAATGTAATTCGGTGTAATTGTACCTTCAATTGGTCAACTATCCTTGACCCCAGACCTCCAAACGGTCTTGGTTGATTTCCCTTGCGGTCTTGAGACCATTTGGTGACCCCCAAACGGTCTTGAGACCGTTTAGGTCAATCAACCCTAAAAACCCTAATTAGGTCACCATAATTTCAATACTGATTTTACCTAGGGTTAGCCCTAGTATTCACCCTTCAACTCTTAGCCCGTTTGGAATTAGACCATCAAACTTGGTGAGTTGTTAACTAACATTATTTTGAACAGTAATCTCATACGTTCAACGCCTGTTCAACGACCTTACACGGTCTTGAGACCGTTTGCCCAAAAAGGCAATTTCAGACCGTTTGAAAATCAGGAATAAATTCAAATAAAGTTGTTACTTAAAAAGGTCATATCTCCCGATTCCTTTGGAGTTAGCCTCCCAAATTTTGAGGTTAATTATCCTATATAATTAGGAACAGATTTCGTTTACGGTCCACGCTCGGTCAATGGGGCCAAATGGTCTTGGAGACCGTTTTCCCTGTCGCGGTCTCGAGACCGTTTGCTCACCTCGCGGTCTTGAAACCGAGAGAGAAAACTTTTGCGACCGTTTAAGGAAGTGAAAAGCGGTGGGTTTTTCTTGGAAATCACGCCTTCATCTCCTAGCTCAAGAACAGTACGAATATCCCATGGATTTACTTGCAAAATAGCAGGGAAAAGTAGGGAAACACTAAGAGCTATCATCCAACCGCATATAAAGATGCACATAGTAAAGCATGGGTTTAGAGTTATAAAACCCGCCTAAAGCTTGCTTCTTGAGCTCCAAGCTTTCAAGCTCCAAGCTCTAATGGCGTCCTTGAGTTCTTACAGGTTGGCCAAGGTGAAAACCCCAAGGAAGGATGAAAAGAAACGACTAGAAAGGTAGGGTTTCAAGAGTTAGCCATGAAGATGACCTTGAATTCGAGTTCTAACCATGGAATTAAGCAAGAAGAGGGGTTTAAACCTACCTTGCACCCTTGGTCGTCCTCCTTAGCTCCAAGGCAGTCCTTGGTCATCTTTGGTGAAATGAAACAGTAAGGGAACGAAGGGTGAGTTCCCTTGCAACTAAGGGAAGGAGAGCTTATATACATGGGGTAGGATTTTCAACATTAGTTCATAAGTTGTCCATAATTCCAACTAGGTCCCTCCTTCTTTACTTGATCGTCCCTTCCTCTTTATTCTAAGGACAAACCTTCTCTTAAGGTCTTAGGAAAAGAAGGTAAAGGAGAGCAAGCTAATAATGAGGTACATACATAAAGAAATATTGCACATATACCCTGATTATTCAATCACAAGGCATATCTCATAACTTGATAATTCAATTGAGGTGACTTCCTCATCATTTCTTCTCTTAATGATGGCAAGAGTCTAAAAAGATACATTAGATGACATATTTCACAATTTGTATCCCTTAATTTGGGTAATTTGCATTTTACCCCAAACTAGGGTTTCAAGCACCGGGATTGCTTCCACAGCTGCACCTTGGTGCCCTAGCTTGGGAAATCCCTCAAACTTTGCCAAAAAGATTTCTCATGATGTCTCAACATCAGAGGAACATCTCATCATGTGCAAATTGCAAGATAACCCTTTTAACTGGGTAAATTTGCACATAGGTCCTTGTATATCAAAACAATGCTACAACTTTAAAAAAAAAGGAGAAAATACTGAAATATATGTTTCTGAGAAACTTAATTACATGCTCAGAGTTAATCACAAAGATTTAATTACATATTTAGGCAAAACACCTAGGGTTAACTCATAACCCAGGTCAGGATGTTACAAATTATCCACCCCTTACAAGGATTTCGTCCCCGAAATCAATAAAACATACTAAGAGAAAAGGGCAGGATACTTCCTTCTCATCTCATCCTCTAACTCCCAAGTGGCTTCTTCAATACCACGATGGTTCCAGAGGACTTTCACAAGACTTATATCTTTCTTCTTTAACTTTTTAATTCGTTTATCAAGGATTGACACTGGTCCCTCCTCATAGGATATGTCATCATTCAATTCTACCTCCATAGGTTGTAGAACTGACTCGGTGTCTGGGTGACATTTCTTCAACATAGAAATGTGAAACACAGGATGTAACCTCTGTAATTCTGGGGGAAGCTCTAGTTTATATGCTACCTTTCCAATCCATTCAATGATTGGATAAGGCCCCATATATCTAGGAGCTAACTTCCCTTTCCTTCCAAAACGAAGGACCCCTTTCCAAGGTGAGACCTTAAGATACACTTTGTCTCCAACCTGGAACTCTAAAGGTCTACGACGTTTATCAGCATAAGATTTCTGCCTATCTTGAGCAGTCTTAATCTTATGTTGTATTACTTTAATCTTTTCTGTGGTTTGTTGCACAAGGTCAGGACCTAACAACTGATGCTCACCAGTTTCAAACCAACACAAAGGTGATCTACAACGTCTACCATATAAGGCTTCATAAGGTGCCATACCAATACTATGATGATAGCTATTGTTATAGGCAAACTCTATCAAGCTTAGGTGTAGATCCCAACTTCCGGTGAACTGGAGAACACATGCTCGCAACAGGTCTTCTAAGGTTTGTATGGTCCTTTCCGACTGTCCATCAGTCTGTGGATGAAAGGCCGTACTAAACCTTAGCTTGGTGCCTAAGGCTCTGTGCAACTGTTCCCAAAAACGACTTGTAAACTGAGGACCTCTGTCAGAAACTATTGTGACAGGAACTCCGTGCAAACGCACTATCTCTTGAACATACAACTCTGATAACCTTTCAGTAGAATAGGTTGTTTTGACAGGTAAGAAATGTGCTGTCTTAGTCAACCTATCAACAACTACCCAAATGGAATTATGTCCTTTGCTTGTCCTGGGTAGGCCAACAACAAAGTCCATGGTCACATGGTCCCACTTCCACTGTGGTATGGGTAAAGGTTGCATTGTCCCTGCAGGCTTCTGGTGTTCGGCTTTAATTTGCTGACACACAGGACACCTCAGAACAAACTCTGCAACGTCCTTTTTCATTCCAGGCCACCAATACAGATCTTTCAAATTCCGATACATCTTGGTGCTCCCTGGATGCATAGCATACATGGAAGAATGGGCTTCTTCCAGGACTAACTTCCTCAAGTTGTCCACATATGGCACTATCATTCTCCCATTATAACAAGCTACTTGATCTTCTGAATCATGAAAACCATCTTGCTTCTCATTTCCATACTCAGATCTTATATGTTGAACTGCAGTATCACCTAGTTGTGCCTCTTTAATATGCTCCCTTAGAGTAGGTTTAATATGCATCTCAGCTAACAAACCGGTTAACAATGACACCTTCAACTGTACATTGTCCTGCCTTAAAGAGATAAGCATATCTCTTCTAGGGCATACTAAAGAGTTTAGTTGTGCTCTATTCATGGTTGATGTTGCTGATTTCCTACTCAAGGCATCTGCAACAACATTGGCCTTGCCTGGGTGGTAATTAATTGTACAGTCGTAGTCCTTGATTAACTCCATCCAGCGACGTTGCCTCATGTTGAGCTCATGATGAGAGAAGATATACTTAAGGTTTTTGTGGTTTGTGAAAATCTGGAATGTTTCTCCGTAGAGATAATGTCTCCAGATCTTCAAGGCATGAACCACAGCAGCTAACTCCAAATCGTGTGTTGGATAGTTCTCCTCGTGTTTCTTAAGCTGTCGGGAAGCAAAAGAAATCACTTGTTTATTCTGCATCAACACACATCCTATTCCATTTTTGGAAGCATCACAGAAAACTATATACCCTTTTCCTTGTTCAGGTAGCACTAGCACAGGTGCACTTGTCAACCTCTCCTTCAGCAACTGGAAAAATTGTTGACACTTATCACTCCAAGAAAAAGGAACATCTTTCCGGGTCAACTTGGTCAAAGGTAGGGCTATAGAACTAAAGTTCTTAATGAACCTTCGATAATAGCCAGCTAACCCCAAGAAACTTCGAATCTCCGTCGGTGTCTTCGGTTGTTCCCATTGTAGAACAGATTCTACCTTTGTAGGGTCAACACGAATTCCCGAGGCGGATATCACATGTCAAAGAAAAGATACTTCTGGCAGCCAAAACTCACACTTGCTGAACTTAGCATACAGCTTATGTTCTCTTAGCAAAGTCAAAGCTTGGCGAAGATGCTGCTCATGCTACTGAGCATTCTTACTATAAATCAGAATGTCATCTATGAAGACGACAACACACTAATCAAGGAAAGGTCGAAAAACTCTATTCATGAGTTCCATAAATGCAGCCGGTGCATTGGTTAGTCCAAACGACATAACCGTGAACTCATAGTGACCATATCTTGTCCTAAAGGAAGACTTGGATATGTCACTATCCTTAATATGGAGTTGGTGATATCCAGACCTCAAGTCTATCTTTGAAAAGACTGTTGCACCATGCAACTGGTCAAAGAGATCATCAATACTCGGCAGAGGATACTTATTCTTTATTGTTACTTTATTGAGTTGTCTGTAGTCAATGCACAACCGCATTGACCCATCTTTCTTTTTAACAAACAAGACCGGAGCACCCCAAGGTGAAGTACTCGGTCGGATAAAACCTCTCTCAAGTAGCTCTTGAAGCTGTTTCTTAAGTTCTGCCATCTCGGCAGGCGCCATCCTATACGGAGTTTGAGCTATGGGTTTCGTATCTGGGATCAGATTAATTTCAAAATCAATCTCCCGAGGTGGTGGTATACTAGGAAGTTCTTCAGGAAACACATCCTCGAATTCCCTGACTATGGGAACTTCAGCAGGATTGGTCCTTTCCTTGGTAACATCTACCACATGGGCTAAGAATGCATAACATCCTTGCCTCAACAGCTTATCAGCAACCATAGCTGATACAAGACAGGTGGGCAGAATCATTCTTTCACCTTGAAAGATCCATGTGTTGCTTTCATCAGCAAACACAGCCAACTTGGACTCACAATCCAAGACAACTCTATACCTTTCTAAGGTATCCATCCCGAGGATTATATCAAAACCCTACATATCAAGTGGTATAAGATCCACTTGAATGCGATGGTCAGAAAAGAAGAGGATGCAGGGAGAACATACCTCCTGCAAAACGACAGACCCACTCAACGGAGTTTCTAACAATAAACTATCTGCTCTATGACTAACAGTCACATTGCAGTTACGAATCACGTCACGAGTGATGAAAGAGTGTGTAGCACCCGGATCAATCAGAACAGATACATCACAGGATATAGACATATCAGAATATAAAAGTTTCATCTGACCTTCCACTACCCGTGGATTGACCACTGCCTCAGGTGGGTTCATAGCATAGAACCTCGTAGTCGCCTGGTGTTGAGGTGGTGTTGATGATCCAGCTTGAGACGCTTGTCTACGTCCTCGAGCTGCTCCTTGATGTTGTCTATTCTGATATCCCTGTTGATTCTGTCTCGGGGTTTGTTGTGTCACACCGACAGCCCTAGAACGGCAATCCTTCATCAAGTGTCCCACCTTACCACAGTTGTAGAAACTCTTCTCCTGTTGCTGTGGTCTGGGTGGTCCAGTAACTGACACTGATGCAGAACTGTGCGTCCCTTGAAGCGGTTGACTCCGCCCTCTACCTCTGCTTGGTGTCCATTGAGTTTGAAAACTCGATCTGGGTGGTGGAGGGTTAGGTGCAGAGAATCTAGGTTTCTTGGAATCCCTAGATGAAGAACCCTGGAACTGTGGATATCTTTTATGGGTTTGTCTTTTCTCAACCACAGATCTCTCTATCCTTCGGACTGACTCAACGAAGGTAGAGAATCTCTCTCTGTTTTCTAAGGCAGACACAGGGGTTGACATATCAGAATTCAAACCCTTCTCAAATCTTCTGATTCTTTCCTCATCCGTAGCAGCCATGTGCGGACAGAACCGCAATAACTCCATAAACTTAGCTTCATACTCACTAATGTTCATCATACCCTGCCTTAGTTTCTCAAACTGAGAGATCTTCTCATCTAGGAAGGTCTTTGGAAAATATCTATTGATAAATTTCCGACGAAACTCTTCCCATGAGAACTCTACTCCAGGTCTCTTCTGCTCTTCCATGTTCCACCAGTGACCAGCACTGCCTTTGAGAAGATAGACAGCATGTCTAACCTTCTCAGCTTCCGGAATCATAAGAATCCTGAAAGCCTTCTCCAACTCTGTCAACCATAAGTCAGCATCTGCAGGGTCGGCAGTTCCGAAGTACTCGGTAGCTCCGACACGACGAAGTCGTTCGAATGTCTTACCGATACCTTGTGCTTCAGGCTGGGCAGGTGCCCTAGGTGCAGGAATGGGCATCCTATCGGTTATATGTGTCATGGAAGTCATGAACTTCCCGAACATCGTCTGTATAGATGGATCACTCATGTCAGCTGGGTCGAGCTGGGGTGGCTCTCTTGGCGACTCAGGTGCAGGTTGTTCTATTCTCGGAACTCTTGCACCGCCTCGAGGTGCACTAGCACTACTCTCTGCCACGTGCTCATCACGATGTTCTGACATTCTTATGTATCTTCTTCTCCTGAGGAGCAGAAGATTCTATTAGATGAGGAAGGAGTACTAAAGGTAGACTCGACATCCTAAGTCCTATGCCTCTATAGACTCAACTGAACCTGGAGCTCTGATACCACTAGTTGTGGGCTCTGATCTCCAAACCATGACATAAACACGATTAAAACGTAGAGGAAGCAAATCGGTAATCAGCGGAAGACAAAAATCACGGGAAATTAAAACTTTCTGAGGCAAGAGCTTGGATCCATAAAAGCTTCTTTCATAAAGAGAGATAAACTGTTTACATCTCAGGATAATTACTTCTTGAGTAATTATATACATCCAGATACAAAATCTCAAGATCACTATACAAAAGACTCCAAGACCTGAGAGTACAGAGGACACATAGGACTGACTCTAACTACACCATATGGCAGGACAATCTCCACCTGAGATTACTGCTGCCCCTGATGCTGCTGCTGCGACTGATCACCTGTAGGTTGGTTCCTTCGTCTCCGACGTCCACCTAAAAAGTTGAAGCCTACGGGGTGAGACAATTATACATAATTGTCCCAGCGAGAGTTATAACTCTTCTCCAGAAGCTTTATTATAACATCAAAGAATATTTTAAGCAGTAAAGCCTTCAAAGTATTCTATAACAGTTGCAGGTATAACAAGATCTCTACAATTTAGGAGATATGGAGAATATAAACATTATTGCAATGTAACATCAATCAACTAACTTGGATTCATCTCTAACAAGTTATACTACATGGTTGATTATGTTTTACAAACAACATTATGCCCTGTGGAGATGAGGCTTACCCCTCATACTCCAACTGATCGCTGAGAAGTCACATCAGTATCATACATAGGTCATTAAGAGAGCCGGATTCTCATGACCTTCACCTTCCTCAGTCAGTAAGAGGATCACTTGTAGGACATCTCGTGTCTCTACTTAATATAGCTCACCAGGGTAAACTGGTCCTTCGCTATTCTAGAGTCACAGTGGTGTTCTGTACTCTCTTTGTCATCAGGAGGTTTCATATTTACCTACCACTGATACGGATATCTGTGTTGTCTTCATCATCAGGAGGTTTCATGTTTACCTACCACTGATACGGTATGGAATTATAGTGAAGGATGGATGGATTACACATCTACATCACTTTCCTACACTAGGATGTAAGGTTCTACACATCCATGTACCCCACATACTCAAAAGTATGTGCTCCAGGAGTTCCCTGAGGAAAACCTGTTTCACCATCATTTAATTTCTGACAATGATGGATCTATGATCAGGGCTCTACATTATACTTGATTAGTTAGGTACATTCAGTATTCTTTAACAACATACATTGTTCTGCAAACAATAACAATAGCATAGCAGCTATAAAAGAAGAATACTAAATGTAACAGGCCTAACTCATATCAATCATCATTTCTCATTATCCTCATCACAAGTCATCTCTAAGGCATGACTTTGATGGTATTCATGGCTCTCGCAGCCCATTATCAGTATAGGATGCCACTGACAAGACATCAGATTATTTTACTTATTCATAAGGCTAACAACATGCCTTTAATGAATATAACATCATCATCCATACCTGGATATGATTACCTTCATATCAGAACCTGCATGGTTAATACAACTGATAAAGGTAATACAAAAATAAGGAATATCCTTCCTACTCTTGTCATAAGAGTTTAAATCTCTAATTCTTATCAAATAGAGTTTAATATTCAAAAGCATGCCATTACCCTTGAATTAGGGTTTACTCTTCACGTTACATGTCATCACCCTTGAATTAGGGTTTACTATTCACATTAAGGTGAATTGGACTCATAACATCATCATGTATGAGTAACATCTTCATTGATGATCTTAGATTAGTTAAAAGTTCATCATTTATCATAATTAGGGTTTCTATGATCTCACACAGGTGGATCATACCCTAATTATGCTCATTTCTGTGTATTGGGGATGCTTCAATTGAGTTTCCACTTAAAAAGGGTACTTTCTCTCTCTAGAAGTACTTTCTCTCTCGAGAAGTACTTTCTCTCTCATCATAAGGTTAGGTGATGTCAACATCACCCTAGATCAGGTCGGATTAAGTCATCATAGGCTAACATAGCCAAAAACATCACCATTATGTGATTTAGAGTTACTTTCTCTCTCTAGGGTACTTTCTCTCTCTAGAAGTACTCTCTCTTTCATCATACTAATGGTGGATGATAACATTAGACTTGATCAAGTTGGATAGAGTCATTATGACTAAAAACATCATTCTCATGTAATTAGAGTTTGAATTGAGCAAGGTATAACTCAATTGACCCTTCAGGGGTATTTTGGTAATTCCCCCCATTGAACATCATTATGGTCAAAAACCTTAGTCAAATAACCCCTTACTATCCTAGATTATCATTAGGGTTTTATTTGGGCAACATTGTACCATTTATATTATGAATTGATTGAAAGAAGTCAACTTGGAATCACATTGATTGATTTCAATCATTAATCATCAATTGAGTTGAAATCGATTGAAAGTGTTGACCGTTTGCCCACTTTGACTTTCCAAGACCGCGAGCCCCCTTAGGCTTCAAGACCGCGAGCCTCTTCAAGTGGTTCAAGACCGCGAAGCCCTATCATTGGTTCAATTGATGTTGAGACCGCGAAGATCAAATTGGAGTTGAGACCGCGAAGAGACGTTGACCGTTTAGCTAGTTTGACCTCAGGACCGCGAGGCCCTTCATGGTCTTGAGACCGCGAGCCTCCTCTCAGTCTTGAGACCATGAGCCCCCTCACGGTCTTGAGACCGTGAGCCCTCTCACGGTCTTGAGACCGCGAGGCTCACATGGTCTCAGCCGCTTGGTCCATCAATAAAATCAAAGATACAATCGATGATGTTAACCGATGTTGAAGCCCTCGAAAGGTCAAAGTTATGTTGACCACCTATGGATTGGGTCAACTAAGGTTATGCTTAACCAATTGGTCATTCAATTGACCCTCAATTGTTGACCAATTAGGATTGAAATCGATTCAATTAGGGTCTATCAATGTTCACCCATCAATACTCAACAATGTGCATCAACACAAGGTTGAACCCTTCAATTGAGCTCCAATTGGGCTCAAACTTGGCCCAAACGGTCTTGAGGTCATGTGGGTGGACCCCACATGGTCTTGAGACCGTTTGCCCAAGATTTCATCAAAATCTAAGGTGATTTGATAGAGGTTGAACCATGATTGGGTCACCAATTCAATATTTTGATCAATTGATAACTTATTTGCAATTGGGTCCTCAATTGGTCAAATTACTCAACCCTAGACCTTCAAACGGTCTTGGGTGATTGTCCTCTCGGTCTTGAGACCGTTTGGATGAGTTCCAAACAGTCTTGAGACCGTTTGCCCATCAAATTTTGGATTCTAGTGCAGATTCATCAAGGTCTCACCCATTGAGTTGATGATCATGTCAATATTTAATTGCAATGTAATTCGGTGTAATTGTACCTTCAATTGGTCAACTATCCTTGACCCCAGACCTCCAAACGGTCTTGGTTGATTGCCCTAGCGGTCTTGAGACCGTTTGGTGACCCCCAAACGGTCTTGAGACCGTTTAGGTCAATCAACCCTAAAAACCCTAATTAGGTCACCATAATTTCAGTACTGATTTTACCTAGGGTTAGCCCTAGTATTCACCCTTCAACTCTTAGCCCGTTTGGTATTAGACCATCAAACTTGGTGAGTTGTTAATTAACATTATTTTGAACAGTAATCTCATACGGTAAACACCTGTTCAACGACCTTACACGGTCTTGAGACCGTTTTCCCAAAAAGGCAATTTCAGACCGTTTGAAAATCAGGAATAAATTCAAATAAAGTTGTTACTTAAAAAGGTCATATCTCCCGATTCCTTTGGAGTTAGCCTCCCATATTTTTAGGATAATTAGCCTATATAATTAGGAACAGATTTCTTATACGGTCCACGCTCGGTCAACGGGGACAAAAGGTCTTGGAGACCGTTTGCCCTGTCGCGGTCTCGAGACCGTTTGCTCACCTCGCGGTCTTGAGACCGAGAGAGCAAACTTTTGAGACCGTTTAAGGAAGTGAAAAGCGGTGGGTTTTTCTTGGAAATCACGCCTTCATCTTCTAGCTCAAGAACAGTACGAATATCCCATGGATTTACTTGCAAAATAGCAGGGAAAAGTAGGGAAACACTAAGAGCTATCATCCAACCGCATATAAAGATGCACATAGTAAAGCATGGGTTTAGAGTTATAAAACCCGCCTAAAGCTTGCTTCTTGAGCTCCAAGATTTCAAGCTCCAAGCTCTAATGGCGTCCTTGAGTTCTTACAGGTTGGCCAAGGTGAAAACTCCAAGGAAGGATGAAAAGAAACGGCTAGAAAGGTAGGGTTTCAAGAGTTAGCCATGAAGATGACCTTGAATTCGAGTTCTAACCATGGAATTAAGCAAGAAGAGGGGTTTAAACCTACCTTGCACCCCTTGGTCGTCCTCCTTAGCTCCAAGGCAGTCCTTGGTCGTCTTTGGTGAAATGAAACAGTAAGGGAACGAAGGGTGAGTTCCCTTGCAACTAAGGGAAGGAGAGCTTATATACATGGGGTAGGATTTTCAACATTAGTTCATAAGTTGTCCATAATTCCAACTAGGTCCCTCCTTCTTTACTTGATCGTCCCTTACTCTTTATTCTAAGGACAAACCTTCTCTTAAGGTCTTAGGAAAAGAAGGTAAAGGAGAGCAAGCTAATAATGAGGTACATACATAAAGAAATATTGCACATATACCCTGATTATTCAATCACAAGGCATATCTCATAACTTGATAATTCAATTGAGGTGACTTCCTCATCATTTCTTCTCTTAATTATGGCAAGAGTCTAAAAAGATACATTAGATGACATATTTCACAATTTGTATCCCTTATTTGGGTAATTTGCATTTTACCCCAAACTAGGGTTTCAAGCACCGGGATTGCTTCCACAGCTGCACCTTGGTGCCCTAGCTTGGGAAATCCCTCAAACTTTGCCAAAAAGATTTCTCATGATGTCTCAACATCAGAGGAACATCTCATCATGTGCAAATTGCAAGCTAACCCTTTTAACTGGGTAAATTTGCACATAGGTCCTTGTATATCAAAACAATGCTACAACTTTTAAAAAAAAAGGAGCAAATACTGAAATATATGTTTCTGAGAAACTTAATTACATGCTCAGAGTTAATCACAAAGATTTAATTACATATTTAGGCAAAACACCTAGGGTTAACTCATAACCCAGGTCAGGGATGTTACAGCATAGGTATTAATGCAGGTCAATCATACGAAAACAAGATATTTATACAAGATATTTTGGAGTTGTTTAGTTATGAATGGCTGAACACATCGATGATAGAGTTGTGGATATGGTGAGATATTGTTTATACATCTATATACCTTGTTTTATATATGGTGATCTGGTTTCTTATATATTAATGCATACGTAATACATATTTTGCAGCCACTTACACAAGATATGTACAGATTTTGAGTTTTCCCATGTGGGATTTTTGGTTCCATCTTTGATTAGTCTTGTAGATGCAGACCCATATTCAGTTACTTCATACTACTATGATGCTTTTCAATATTTTGGTAAAAATAATAAGACGGTGATAATAGCTCCATTCAATGTCGAGTAAGTTTACTTTGTTTATAATTTGGAATTAAGCAAATTACATTTTTATTGTGGATTTTGAGTTATTAATTTTCTACTTTCTTACTTGTAGTGGTAAGCATTGGGAGTTACTAGTTATTGTTCCCAAGACGTTCACTGTCTATTATCTAGATCCTACGGGGAATGAGTTGGATACATTATATGGACATGCAATTAAAAGGCCATTATTCTCGTGAGAAATATTTCATATTTTTATATCTTTTAACATTTGTTACTACATTACTATTTAATTATGCAATTTAATGGGTTACATTAACATATGTATGACTTTACAAGAGTACAAAAAAGTTGGAGGAAAGGTCCCCAGGAAAAAGAATCTGTCACTAATTTGGGAGAATGTGAAAGTAATTTCCTGACTCCAATGTATATATTATTTATGTGAATTGTGCTTATTTGTATTTTTGAATATTTTGTATGTTTCAATTTATATTGTGCTACACAAGACAACGGTTGGGCATGTGCCTACTATGTGATGCTATTTATGGACCTAATCATCAAACATGTCGTAATGGAAATCGATAAGATACAGCAGGTATTATACATAGTCTCATTAGATAATATGAAATATATCAATCGTATTATATATTATTAATTATATATATACATCATTCTCTTTGTAGTTCTTTAAAACTGCTGACTTCGTCACAGGTGGAAAGCATTTTGTTGTACATGCTCCCTATACGAGAGATGAATTAGATGTTGTAAGAGAAGAATGGAAAAAAACCCTACAAAGAGTGGGAATTTTTAAATATAATTTTATTGACAATTATGACAATGATGAATAAAGAATAACTTTGTTCTCATAATTATTTTTGTGTAAATGTGAATGAATTTTTATGAATTGTCATATGTGTGTGAATATGATTAATACATAAATGTTTCTACATGTGTCTGAATGTGAAAAGAGATGAAATGAATGGAACTGCATATTGCTATTGGTTTCTACATGTGTGTGATGAAAAAATAATATGAATTAAATGTGCTTATACATGTGTGTGAATCACATATATATAATATTGTCCATCTTGTTAATTTTACAGGTTTGTGGCATGTTGTTGGATGATATCAATGGATGTCGTAAACTTGCAGTTCAGAACTGAACTGCAGGTTCTCATCCTGCTGACCAGCCATACAGCAGACCTACAAACTGATAAAAAAAATCAAAACATAAACGTCGGTTAGTTGAACAAAACCGACACCGAAGACATACGGCGGTGGTTTTTAACCTAAAACCGACGTCAATGTGACCAGGTACCATGGACGTACTGGGAAGCACGACCGTGGTGGCAGGCAGGGGATATGGTGTCGGTTATTAGCACAAAACTGACGTCGGTTCATATGATATGGCATCGATTATATTTAAAAACGGACGCACATAGGCTCTTTGCTAGTGCATTTTTCAGTGGCGGGAAGCATTTTGATGTCGGTTATTTGAACAAAACTGACACATACGACGGCGGTTTTTGACCTAAAACTAACGTCTATGTGACCAGGTACCATGGTCGTGCTGGGAAGCACGACCGTGGTGGCATGCAGGGGATATGATGATATGGAATCGGTTATATATAAAAACCGATGCTCATAGGCCCTTTTCTCGTGCGTTTTTCGGTGGCGGGAAGCATTTTAATGTCGATTCTTTTAATAACCAACATCTATAACAATTCTATAGTGTCAGTTTTAGTAAACAACTGACGCCTATAGTCATTTTGCTGGAGCGTTTTCGGTAGCGGGAAGCCTTTTGGCATCGGTTGGGAACCGACACTGAAGGGGTCCACCTTTAGCGGCGCCCACTTGGGTGTCGCTTGGAAACCGACACTAAAATCCCTTAATTAACCGATGCTAAAGGCATGTTTTGTAGTAGTGTATGGTGGATGGAAAGCTAATATACCCTAAAGAAGAGGGTGTTGAGAATGTAGAGAGACAGAACCAGTGTTTATTGGGCTATGTTGTGTATTTTCAACCTCACATTCCTACCCTCACTTTGCATTTGGTCCATATATGGAAGGTGCAGAACTCAATAGAAGTTTTTGATAGAGGCGATGGACACTTTGCTATAAAGTTCTCAGATCTGGAGGACTTAAAAACTACCATTGACGGTGACAAGTACATGAGAGATAGGGTATTTCTTCTAAAGAAATGGTAGAAGGAAGATAAGTTAATGAAAACTTGGCTAAAAGAGGTTCCAGTGTGGGTTAGAGTGCATAATCTTCCATTAGAACTCTGGGATGTCAGGATGTTTGAAAGAATTAGATCTTTACTGGGGAAACTATTCAATATGCATTATCTAACTGGATCTTGTATGAGATTTGATTTTTCTAAATTTTAGGCTCTCACGTCTTCTGAATCAAAGTTTCCTAAGACATTGAAGCTTTGTAGTAATGCTAGTGAGGAAAATGTTGTATTGATCGAATACGAGTGGTTACCTTATAAATGCTACTTCTGTGGTTTATTTGGCCATGATGACTACCCTCATAGATAAGTCATAGATTAACAAGAGCTCAATCTAGTAGGAAGGTTTGGGAAATAAAGCATGTGTCATCTGAACCTATTACTGAAGACAAAGCAGTCACGAATGTAGTTTATGAGCAAGCTATAATTACGGAGTTCAAGTGTAACATCCCAATCTTGTTATGCAAATTTTCCAATATACTTTGTTCCTTACATGCCTTTTTCTAAATCAGATAATAGTTGAGGACTTAAATGCAATTTGTCCATGTTAATTTTACAAAATCATTTTATTATGACCAATTGCTCTCTTATCCTTGTTTTATTTAAAGAAAATGTTTTCATACATGTATATGCCCTTTTGTTGAAGAAAATTTAGAATAAAAGTTTTATGTCCAATTTTCTCTCTCTTATGATAATTAGTGATTTACTTGTGTAATTATTTGCTTAATGGCCTCCATATTGTTAATTAAAAAGAAATAATATTTAGGGAACGTTTTTATGTTTTTCAATTCTTATTTGAAGAATTAATGACTTTATATGCGCTATTTATATTCATTTAAGTGCACATGATGACTTTTGCTACATTAGGCCTAAAACGTGTACAAGCATCAAATCCAATTATATGAGAATATTCTAGACACCCTAGTGTATCTATGGTTCAAATTTGAACCCATTATGACCATGTTTGACCTCCCAATTAAATTGGGGAAGATTTGAATGTTGTTTGACCTAGGATTTAATTCAATTTCAATTGATTGCTTTGATTTTTCCTAATGTCCCGCATTTACATTGTGTCACGCGTTACATTTCCTTTTCTGTTTGGCGCGTGTAACAGCAGCCATTGGATGAGGATCCAACAGCGCTCGCCTTTTCTTCTTCCTCCATTTTTCCCCGCGGGTCAGAACCGTTTCCAGCGCATTGAGTGTGAGCTTCCAATCTCACACGTTGCTCGACGGTTTTGCTTCATTTCTTCGCCAACGTCTTCGCGAGACTCCACCGAATCCAGCGAGCCCTATCTCGCGCTCCCTCGTACCCTACAGATTAAACGCCCAATATAGGGCAGTGCCTTCCCTCCGCCATTGAAGCACATGCACCTCGCTAGCCTCCTCCGCCCCCATCTAAGCACCCCGCGAGCACCGCAGAACCCCAAGTATCCCCCCTCCTCACTCAATTTCTCCACCGACTCTCCCAGCAACCCCGACCTACTCAGTTTCTGTCTCCGGCGACCTTGTGACCACCCGACCTCCTTCAGTCATCTCGGCTCGATTGCTTCTACGGTGAGCATCCTACACACCTGCTTGATGTTTCCCGATCATCGGTTTACCCTGCCTTGGCCTCATTCTCTGTGTCCTATAGATGGGTCTTGAAGACCTTGTCGGCGCTAGCCGCCGTGGTGTTTTGGTGTGTCTGCAACCAAGAATATAGGACGGATGGCTTCGCCTGGCCGTCATGATCATTTTCCGACCTTACGTCCACATGTTTGTCTGGCCTCTCTGTGGTCTTTGCTCTCCGGTGTTTTTCCCCTGTCTTCAGTTCCAGCCATGGCCAGAACCGGTTTCTGAGCTCCTAGGCTCTCCCAGCCCTGAGCTTAGGCTCTCTGAGTTCGCCTTCTCATCACGAATTCGACCGAGGTGTTCTCCACTCTCGGGTGGTAGCAAACCTTGGTCCTTTCCCTCGGCTGAGAAGCTCGCTCATGGCGCTGGAGCCATGGCTCACGCTGTGTGAGCAAGGAACAATCTGAGTTGGGTAATGACCAAGAGGGTCATTCGTTTCTTTTCGAGTTTTTTCCGCTTGTAGGGGTATTTTTGGGATTTCGCTGATCCTCCCTTCTCTGATCGCGAGTCCTCAGAGGCGAGCATCGCAGCCTAGTTGGCCTAGCCCGATTGGGCCAAGTCAGATGCGGGCCCCTTTTTCCGGATTTAGATATATATTTACATACGTGGCATTATCTCAATTTGCGATTGGCCAATTCTTTAGAAATTCGTAGTAAATCGCCTGATTATCAGAAAAATAAGCAAAAATATGTTTTGGAAAGGATTTTCGATGAGGAATCCGATTTTCTAGTTTTTATCGACTGACTTTACTGCTTTCACATCTCAATAATTATATGACACAAATTAGGGTTTGATTTGTATGATGAAGGATGATATGTTAATTTCAGGTGATTAAAAGGATCCAATCGGTCAAACTAGGTTTGACCTAGGTGTTTTAGTTCAAGGTAAGTGGGCCATGCCCTTGGCATAGATAACCTTTGGTTGATTGAATGTTTATGAATATTGTTAAGCATTTTATGTTAAGGTCTTGATAAATGCATGTTTTCCTTCAAGTACATGATTATTGAATGATTGTTTTCTATGATATAAGTCTAAGTATAGAAACCACATTTATACTATGAATTATGGTTAAGGAACAAGAAATCAAGATTAAGAGGGAATAAGTTTCCATTCATGCTTAAGAGGGAGAAATCCCATTATGGTCATGGGGAGAAATCCCAATCATGTTTAAGAGGGAGAAATCCCAATTAAGATCAAGTTTAGGATATTAAGAAGATAAGCTAAGTTTAAGCAAGATCATGAATAATAGAAATTGATTTAGATTTATATGCACCTTGTTATGGGATTTCCGAGCATTATGGGCTTTCCGAGCATTATGGGCTCCTTATGGGGCATTAAGAGAGGAGCATATTCTTCTAGTCAATTTCTTTATGTAAAAGACATCAAGAAACGATTAATGTTAATGCATGTTCATGTTTATGTCAAATTAATTTATATGTTATTTTTATGTCTTATAATATGCCAATGCCGCTTACTTACTTATGATGTTTGTTTTTCCTTTGCATGGCTGGGGACGAGATGTCCGCAGGAGTTGGAGCTAAGGAGAAGGAATCATCTTGAGAGTACCAAGGACCCAGAGATCCAAGGAGTTGTTTCCTGGTGGGACGTCCATCTATGGAGATCCTATCGTTATCTGGTTTATGTTTAGTATATCTTTGGAGACCTGATGTAGCTTTTATCCCAAGAACTTATGTATGAATCTATGTTTTAATAATGCCAAGTGTTATTTGTTTCTTGATATGAGATCATGTATGTGACATTTCCTCCCAAATATGCCAAGTACCCCACATTATGGATAATGTTGGGGATTAGGCTGTGCTTCCACTGGTTACGTAAGAAACCCTAGGGAGGGGTGTTACATTAATGGTATCAGAGCAAGGAATAGATGGCCACTAAGGCAACAATAAAGATTCATGCAAGTCACCCTAGGATGAAGAAATAGAAGTAGAAAACATGATTATGTATCCTAGTATGTCTAGAGAACCCTAAAGATGACTAGAGTCCTCACCTCAGTAGAGAAGTACATGTTAGCATGCTTAGGTAGTTGAAACCAAACCCTAGATGATGATATATTTCTCCTTGTCTCAATGGTAAGGGCCACCCAATTGAGATTTGATGAAAATGTCATTTAATGTGCCTTTTCATGTGTCTTACTTTCTTAATTGTGTGTGTGGTATGGGACACATGTACAAATAAGTTGGTGAGATGTAACATGAAAAGATTTAACATTTCTGAATATGTGCCTGATCACCACATATAAAGAGATGAAGGATACATGACCTAAGGTTAGACAACTATGAAGATGTAGTCATGATAAGTAAGAGATAGATTCCCTAAGTATAATGAGTTAGGTGTAATGATAAGGAGTAAGTATGAGACTTAGTAAGGGTAGTTAGGTAATTTATGTTGAATCATAATGCTTTGTTTATGCATGCTTCTTTTCTAATAAAATTTGTATGGAAAATTTGCAAGTTTATGTGTAATCCTTAAGGTGGGTAGAAACCCTAGGAAATTTCGAGGACGAAATTTATTTAAGGTGGGTAGAATTGTAACATCCCAATCTTGTTATGCAAATTTTCCAATATACTTTGTTCCTTACATGCCTTTTTCTAAATCAGATAATAGTTGAGGGCTTAAATGCGATTTGTCCATGTTAATTTTACAAAATCATTTTATTATGTCCAATTGCTCTCTTATCCTTGTTTTATTTAAAGAAAATGTTTTCATACATGTATATGCCCTTTTGTTGAAGAAAATTTAGAATAAAAGTTTTATGTCCAATTTTCTCTCTCTTATGATAATTAGTGATTTACTTGTGTAATTATTTGCTTAATGGCCTCCATATTGTTAATTAAAAAGAAATAATATTTAGGGCACGTTTTTATGTTTTTCAATTCTTATTTGAAGAATTAATGACTTTATATGCGCTATTTATATTCATTTAAGTGCACATGATGACTTTTGCTACATTAGGCCTAAAACGTGTACAAGCATCAAATCCAATTATATGAGAATATTCTAGACACCCTAGTGTATCTATGGTTCAAATTTAAACCCATTATGACCATGTTTGACCTCCCAATTAAATTGGGGAAGATTTGAATGTTGTTTGACCTAGGATTTAATTCAATTTCAATTGATTGCTTTGATTTTTCCTAATGTCCCGCATTTACATTGTGTCACGCGTTACATTTCCTTTTCTGTTTGGCGCGTGTAACAACAGCCATTGGATGAGGATCCAACGGCGCTCGCCTTTTCTTCTTCCTCCATTTTTCCCCGCGGGTCAGAACCGTTTCCAGCGCATTGAGTGCGAGCTTCCAATCTCACACGTTGCTCGACGGTTTTGCTTCATTTCTTCGCCAACGTCTTCGCGAGACTCCACCGAATCCAGCGAGCCCTATCTCGCGCTCCCTCGTGCCCTACAGATTAAACGCCCAATATAGGGCAGTGCCTTCCCTCCGCCATTGAAGCACAGGCACCTCGCTAGCCTCCTCCACCCCCATCTAAGCACCCCACGAGCACCACAGAACCCCAAGTATCCCCCCTCCTCACTCAATTTCTCCACCGACTCTCCCAGCAACCCCGACCTACTCGGTTTCTGTCTCTGGCAACCTTGTGACCACCCGACCTCCTTCAGTCATCTCGGCTCGATTGCTTCTACGGTGAGCATCCTACACACCTGCTTGATGTTTCCCGATCATCGGTTTACCCTGCCTTGGCCTCATTCTCTATGTCCTATAGATGGGTCTTGAAGACCTTGTCGGCGCTAGCCGCCGTGGTGTTTTGGTGTGTCTGCAACCACGAATATAGGACGGATGGCTTCGCCTGGCCGTCATGATCATTTTCCGACCTTACGTCCACATGTTTGTCTGGCCTCTCTGTGGTCTTTGCTCTCCAGTGTTTTTCCCCTGTCTTCAGTTCCAACCATGGCCAGAACCGGTTTCTGAGCTCCTAGGCTCTCCCGGCCCCGAGCTTAGGCTCTCTGAGTTCGCCTTCTCATCACGAATTCGACCGAGGTGTTCTCCACTCTCGGGTGGTAGCAAACCTTGGTCCTTTCCCTCGGCTGAGAAGCTCGCTCATGGCGTTGGAGCCATGGCTCGCGCTGTGTGAGCAAGGAACAATCCGAGTTGGGTAATGACCAAGAGGGTCATTCGTTTCTTTTCGAGTTTTTTCCGCTTGTAGGGGTATTTTTGGGATTTCGCTGATCCTCCCTTCTCTGATCGCGAGTCCTCAGAGGCGAGCATCGCAGCCTAGTTGGCCTAGCCCGATTGGGCCAAGTCAGATGCGGGCCCCTTTTTCCGGATTTAGATATATATTTACATACGTGGCATTATCTCAATTTGTGATTGGCCAATTCTTTAGAAATTCGTAGTAAATCGCCTGATTATCAGAAAAATAAGCAAAAATATGTTTTGGAAAGGATTTTCGATGAGGAATCCGATTTTCTGGTTTTTATCGACTGACTTTACTGCTTTCACATCTCAATAATTATATGACACAAATTAGGGTTTGATTTGTATGATGAAGGATGATATGTTAATTTCAGGTGATTAAAAGGATCCAATCGGTCAAACCAGGTTTGACCTAGGTGTTTTAGTTCAAGGTAAGTGGGCCATGCCCTTGGCATAGATAACCTTTGGTTGATTGAATGTTTATGAATATTGTTAAGCATTTTATGTTAAGGTCTTGATAAATGCATGTTTTCCTTCAAGTACATGATTATTGAATGATTGTTTTCTATGATATAAGTCTAAGTATAGAAACCACATTTATACTATGAATTATGGTTAAGGAACAAGAAATCAAGATTAAGAGGGAATAAGTTTCCATTCATGCTTAAGAGGGAGAAATCCCATTATGGTCATGGGGAGAAATCCCAATCATGTTTAAGAGGGAGAAATCCCAATTAAGATCAAGTTTAGGATATTAAGAAGATAAGCTAAGTTTAAGCAAGATCATGAATAATAGAAATTGATTTAGATTTATATGCACCTTGTTATGGGCTTTCCGAGCATTATGGGCTCCATATGGGGCATTAAGAGAGGAGCATATTCTTCTAGTCAATTTCTTTATGTAAAAGACATCAAGAAACGATTAATGTTAATGCATGTTCATGTTTATGTCAAATTAATTTATATGTTATTTTTATGTCTTATAATATGCCAATGCCGCTTACTTACTTATGATGTTTGTTTTTCCTTTGCATGGATGGGGACGAGATGTCCGCAGGAGTTGGAGCTAAGGAGAAGGAATCATCTTGAGAGTACCAAGGACCCAAAGATCCAAGGAGTTGTTGCCTGGTGGGACGTCCATCTATGGAGATCCTATCGTTATCTAGTTTATGTTTAGTATATCTTTGGAGACCTGATGTAGCTTTTATCCCAAGAACTTATGTATGAATCTATTTTTTAATAATGCCAAGTGTTATTTGTTTCTTGATATGAGATCATGTATGTGACATTTCCTCCCAAATATGCCAAGTACCCCACATTATGGATAATGTTGGGGATTAGGCTGTGCTTCCACTGGTTACGTAAGAAACCCTAGGGAGGGGTGTTACATCAAGGATGATAAATCTATCATGAATGAAATATTGAAACAACATGATCTGTATCTCCTATCCCAAGTAGACTCAATAACTAAGGAAGGGTGTGGTTTGATTCCTTCTTCTCCTGTGCCTGTTTTTCTAATATTTCTCCAGAAAAAACTAACATTCAAAATGTTTTTCTTAATGGTGGGATTAGGATGAGAAATATTTTTCCTATAGAATGTTAATCAAAAGATACTACTAGTATCTATAACAGAGTGATCAATTCTACCTTTTTCGCATATGCCCTCTCAACTTGGTGGTATGGGGATTATCAGTGAAGAAACTGAGGCTGTCAGTTCAACAACCCCTGGTACAAATGACCTCATCCATAAACATATCCTCTTGGAACATCAATGATATTGACAACAAGATCCTGAGTGTCCAAGAGGAATTAAGGAGGGCAAAGAGTGAAATTATCATTATAAATGAACCCAAGTTAAGAGCTAGTAAAATTGGTAAGTTTATGAGGAAATACTTCAGTGAGTATAGTTGACTTTCTAACTTAGATAGATATGATCTTGGTAGAGTAGTTATCCTATGGAGAAATTGCACTATCTCTAAGATCTCAGAATGTGATAAGGTGCTTCATGTTAAAGTCAATATTGATAGAGTTAATCTATGGAATGACTTGGAAAAGCTCATCGATAACATCGATTGTCCTTGGGTATTCATGGGTGACTTTAACGTTGTAAGAAAAGATGAAGGAAAAATAGGAAAGCAACCACCCTCAAGAAAATCTATGGATAGTTTTAACAACTTTGTTTTAGATAGTAGTTTTTTTAAGTTGAATCTTTCAGGACCTTTCTTCACCTGGGATAACCATCAAGAAGATGATGATTTTATTACATGTAAGATTGACAAAATATTTTACAATTCTGATTCCCTAAACCAATTTGAATATTTTCATGGGGTATGCATCTCTAATACTGTGAGTGATCATAAGAGGATCTACCTTATTGTTGGTAAACCAAAAAAGGCATCTCTCCTTTTAGATTTATTAAGAGCTACACTAATCACAAGGACTTCCTTTCTCTTCTTAATGATGCCTTGAACCAGGAAGTTGAGGGGTTTTCTATGTTTAGACTCTATAGGAAGTTCTAAAGTCCTAAAGATAAACTCATTAGTTGGAACAAAACTGTCTTTGGTGACATTGATGAAAAGGATGCCTTGGCTAAAAACAAAGCTTGTGAAGCACAACTGATTGTTGATCTTGATCCTTTGAATGTTGATGCTAGATCTAGAGCCTCCTTCTTGAGAGATGAGGCTAAAGTGGCTTGTGATAACGAAGAGTGTTTGTTTAGACAAAAATCAAGAGTGCAATGTTTTAAAGAAGGTAATTCTGATACGAGATTCTTTTATTCGACCCTTAAAACTAGAAGATCAAGAAACTCTATTAAAATTCATCTCATCATTGGAGAGATAAAGAAGGATAGCAATGATATCAAAGTACATATTTTCAACTTCTATTCCGATCTGTTCTGTAAGGTGAGCTAGGCTCTTCTTGGGATGGAAATTGGGATGGTCCTTGCTTATCTAAACAATAAAGTATTTTTTTTCTATAAATGTTACTAGATTTGAGGTTGATGATATTATCAAAAATATGAATGAAGATAAATGTCCCAACCTTGATGGTTTTAATGGTTTTTTCTTTAAGTATGTCTGGGATGTCATTGGTGGTGATGTGTTTCAGGTTATTAATGATTTCTTTATGAGAGGTAATATGCTCAAGGAGGCTAATAGAACGTTCATTACCTTGATTCTTAAAGGCATGGACTCTTCTTTTATCTCTAATTGGAGTCCTATTGATATTTGTAATTGCTTCTATAAAATTATTTTGAAAATCCTTACAAAAAGATTACAACAAGTGCCTCCTAGAATCATTGATGTAAATCAATGTGCATTTGTGAATGGGTACAATTCTATTGACTAACAAAATTCTCAATTATTTCCAAAAAAAGTAGCAATTCTAATCTTTGTGTGTAGGCTGGTATATCCAAAGCTTATGATTATGTCAGTTGGAGATTCTTATTTTTTATCCTCTTCAAAATGGGCTTCTCTTCCAGTTGGATTAGATGGATTGATATTATATTTAATTCAACCTCTTACCATGTACTTGTGAATGGTGAAGCCACTGATTACATATGGCCTTCTAACAATGTTAGACAAGGGGACCCTTTGTCCCCTTACATTTTTGTCATCGTTATGCACGAATTCTCTAAGCTTATGAAAAGGGAGGTTCAATTGCAGAATGTTACTCCTATCTATTCTCCTAAATTTCATTATTGCTCTCACCTTACTTTCACAAATGATCTTATGATCTTTGCTAAGGCTGATGAAAAGAATTTTGTCCATTTAAAAGAGCCACTTAGGGATTTTGGTAGGATATATGGGTTGAGAGTCAATAGTTCTCAGATGTCTATTATGTTTGGGAGTAAAGCTAATGCTCAACTTATTACTGGTGTTCTTGAGATGCAAGAAGGAAGTTTGAATAATTCCAAGTGTCTGGGTTTACCTCTCTTTGCTAGAAAACTTAACAAAAAACATTGTGACGTGCTAGTTGACAGAATCAGGAAAAAACTTGAAATCTAGAAAGCTAGCATGTTATCTCTTATAGGGAGGTGGAACTGGTCAAGTCTACCTCACTACTATGCATTTATACTGGGTTATGTCATTTCCCATACCTACTTCTACTCTAGATGATATTGATAAAAATTTTCATGACTTCTTGTGGGGACAAACTAAATCTAAGAGGAATTTACACCTTGTCAAATGGGATGTTGTTTCTCTACCGACCAGTGAAGGTGGTCTAGGAGTGAGAAAAAGTAAAGAAGCAACCAAAGCTTGTTTGGTTATCAATGCTTGGGATATTTCTAGGAAAAAAGACACCATTTGGGTGAAATTAATTAGTGAAAAATACCTCCTGAAAAATTCCTTCTGGGCTATTTCAAAGTCTCCTAATTTCTCATGGATGTTCAATAATGTCTTGAGATCCAGGGATAATCTTCTTCCCTTTATTCAATTTGTTATCATTTCTGGTTCTTCTACTAAAGTCTGACAAGTTGAGGATGTTGTTGGTAGTAACATGATTATAAGATCAGGTATTCCCTAGTTTTCCAATCGGGATGTTATTATTAAATATGGAATTTGGAGCATCCCTAAATCTAAATGTTTTCATATTTTTGAAGATCTGTTGAAATCTTTCCCCATTAAATGGAAATGATGGTGACCATGTTCTCTTCAATGGAAAAAAAATCTATCAGAATCAAAGACGTTTGGGAGTCAATCTGATCCAAAGGTGTGAAGAATGAACAATTTATCTAGATTTGGAAATGTAAAGGTCATATCAATAATCTTATTCACTTGTGGAAAGCTATCACAATAAACTCCCCACTTCTCACTGTTATAGAAGAAGGGGTATATATGTGACCTCTATCTATTTCCTTTGCATGCAATATTATGAAGATACTTGTCATTTATGTTTTAAATGTAGATTTGTGAAAAATCTATGGCATTATGCTATTTTTGAGAGTATTATTGATCCCCATCCTAGGTCTTGGGATGATCTTGTCCGTTGGAAGGATGTTAAGGCTAGAACTATTTTCCCTCTTATTCTTTATCATTCTTTGGTTGAGATAAACAAGAGGGCCCATGATAACAGGAGCACAACACCAGTTGTAGTTTGGAAAGTCGTAAGGGTTGACTATGGTATTCTTTCTTAATTTTGGTCTTATATGTTCACTGATGAACCTGTTGGTTATAGGCTTTGTCTTGTTTATTTCCTTTGAGTCTAATGATATACCTTGGTGACCCTTCCACCTATGTATCCTCTGAATGGTCACCTACTGGAAGATCTGGGATGCTCTGGACAAAAAGTTTTCTTTTCTTATGGAGTCTGATGATATCTGATGAAGGCTGATGCATAGATAGTTTTTACCTTGAGCTGGTTCTCTAGCATGGGTGTTACATTTTTTGAAGACATGGTGGTCCGTGAAATGAAGGTTTTCTTTTCTCATGCTTTATCTGCTTCTGGAGCACAGTGGCTAGTGGTCCCTTTGAGTCTGATGATATGCCACAGTGACCCCTCCACCAATGAAGATTCTGAAAATGTTTACCTGTTGGAAGATATGGGACGTGGAGACTTTTTTTTTTCTTTTTCTAGAGTCTGGTGCTTCTCTCGTAAAGGGTGATGTACAGATGGATTTTCCTGAGTTGTTTCTTTTCATGGGTGTTACCCTCTTGAAGACTTGATGACCCGTGAAGTGTAGGCTTTTTCTCCAGATGTTTTATCTGTTTTAAGGCACAGTGGTTGGAGGTTACTTATGGGGGTTGTTCATATAAGTTTTCTATCTAGGAGTCCCCTTCTATCTTAGTCTGATGACGCTTCTAGTTTTTTTTATCATTTCTTCCTTGATGTCATGTATAGATAGACACTCCTTGTATAGCTTCAACAATAGTTTGTAATAGCTCTCATTTTGAAAAAATACAAAAAAATGAAGGCGTGTTTGGATGACCAAAAACAAATTGTTGGATTTTGTGGGGGGGGGGGTATTTCCTTGTGATCATTAGGGGGCTAATGAATCGGATGGTCCTCACAGTTGTATTCCATCTACACTTTTGATTGTATTCAAAATCTCTTAGTCATTCTTTGTCTCATATGTCTCACTTCTAAAGTGAGAGGGATCTATTTAAGTAAGAGTGGATATCAAGGGGTCATGTGGGCCTTGTAGGGTATTGGAAATTACAATTAATTGAGGTTATTTGTATATTTGCTTTTGACCGAATCAACATGCACACATGTATGTGTGACTAGTCATGCAATGCCAAACCCATTTCTGTTGTGCGTGTGGAATGACTTTTGAAACAAAAAAACTTTTAATTAGTTTTTTGTACATGACATTTTAATTTTCTCATTTGAAATTTCAATGATGAATACATTTGTTCCCTTAGCCGTGTAAATGTTAATCCATATGAATTATCTCTTATACACTTTTGCATGCATGTTTATTAGTCATTTTTGTCAGATTGTGTCTTCTCAAGTCTTTGGGTGTACCTGATGAGCTATGCACATAAGAACTCACATACCAATTATTATCTATAAAAAAGTTGCTAGTTGGGCACCTAGCTTGCTGGTTACCTCTATCTATATAATGCAAATGTCATTGACACTTCTATGCACGCTTAAGATCATCAGAGAGTTGTTGTGCACATATTTCTCTCTTTCTTCTTGTTGATGCGTGCACTTCTTTGTTGTTGTGTGCGTTCTACTTCATTTTTCCATTACCTACTATGTGCAAACTCCGTCATTTCCTTCTCTTCCATGCGATGCTATCTACGATTGTGTGTCAAAGATTTATGTGTGTACTTTCTCTAGTGATAGACCAACGAACTTCAATTTTGTCTTCTTACTAGCACTAAGAAGCAATACATCAGCAGTACGTGATTTAATCTAAGAGACAAATAACTATAAAGCTCGTGTATAAGAACGACGGATTTTATCGGCACCATGGTGATCCTCATGACACACCTTGACTTTCTAGAATTTCCAACTCTAAGACACCGTTCGCCTCAGATTGGACTCAGATCCAATCTGGATTCAACCATCTCTGACCGCGACACGATTGCAATTTGGGTATTGTGACAAATGCGTTGAAACTAGACCAATGGGGTGTGTGAGTCCAGTTTCAGTCCCCCATTGTGGATTAAATTCACTTGTTTCACTCCTACCATTTTTAGTATTAAAGAATTTAATCAAGAATGGATTCATGTTTTGATATTGATATGACACAATATACTGATTAGAACTGGATTCAAAACAACTCGATTAGCAAACATCATTTTTTTTCGATTCAGACTACAAATGTTTCATCGACTAGATTAACTCAATAGAGCCTTCTGTTCATTACAAACGGGGCTAAACTATCTGTTCTTTCTTTGAATTGCATTATGAAAAAAATCAAAATAGCACACTTTGACAAAGAATATTTCAGGTATGACACTCCTTTAAAAATAATTTTCAACATAGCCCACTCTAGTCAGAAAACGCCACATGAATTGACATATTTAAAGTCCAAAAACTGAAAAAGCCATTCACTTTGAAGTTATTAATAAAAAATAAAAAAATAAAAAAGGAATGAAAACGCCAAAGCAAGTGGCGCTTTCACCCCAACGTCCACTTGTTTTGGCGTTTTCATACTTTTTCATCTATTTTTTACTAAAAACTTCAAAATGAATGGCGTTTTCACCTCATGTATGTATGAAACGTCAATTTAAGTGGCGTATTCTCACCAAAATAGACTATGTTGGGAATTATTTTCAAAGGAATGCTATATCTAGATTTTTTTTATCAAAGTGT
Organism: Alisma plantago-aquatica; assembly: GCA_963693085.1. NCBI lineage: Eukaryota > Viridiplantae > Streptophyta > Magnoliopsida > Alismatales > Alismataceae > Alisma > Alisma plantago-aquatica. Next base: position 1,282,557,071 of record OY856409.1, read on the forward strand.
GCTATTCTGATTTTTTTCCCCTTGAATTATTTGCCGATTTGTTAAAACCGGAACTCAGAAATTGAAATACATCCAATACAAGACTGGGTTTATGTAAGATGCCAAGCGCGCAGGAGAAAAAGACAAGAAGGACGGGCAGTCTAAGTCATCCTTTCATAGCTTATTTGGTTCGTCATGAAAACTTTGCATGACCAGAATGCGCAAGTCTTTTCCTTTTAATTTGTTGTGCTAGGAATACCTGACACAAGATACAAGAGGTTATGGTTTATTGTACTAGGAATAGTTAGACAGGGAAACACACAATGAATTTTCAAAAGAGGGCAATTTCCACGCAAAGATCTATGTCGTAGTCGCTCCAACGGCAATGACTTTTCCGAGTCTTGCTATCTTTTTCATTCATCAAGTGAGTAGGAGGGTGGAATTCAGAGAGTGAGCAGAGGTCAATGCAGTGCCGAACAGAGACAGGTCACCTACCGACTCCCAGCTTTTCTGGTTTTCACTAACTGCTGCATCGAGCTAGTGTTCATCGAGACTTGTTTTATGTGGAACATGTTATATGGTGAAAATTGCTTGTGTAGCATCATGCAATTCAATTTTGCTGCTGGAAATCCTGTCTCTCTCAAGCTCAAGCTCGTTGTTTACTGTTTCTGCATCTTTGGCGCCAATGGAGTTTTTGTTTTTTGCTGGTGGATAGCGAAGCTCCTACCGGACTCGACAGGCGGTCAACGCTGTCCTACTTGTCCAAATTCAGTTTTAAGTCACCGACGGGCTTCTTCAGCCTATCTTCTGCGTATATTTAATGAATAAACTGGATGTTGGTGGATGGCGACGTATTATTAGTTTATGATTGATTAAGACAGCTACGAACGCCATTGGTATTAATATGTGATATATGCAATGAGCAATCAAAAGTCCTTTCAACTGCCGCACACCCTCAATCATCCTAGAGACGGTCCAGAAAGCATATATACGCCTATATGCTAATCTCCGCACCATCTTTACCGTTGGGCCCACTCTTAATGCCCCAACTAAACCATAATTATTAGAGACGATCCCAAATTTGATAAAGCAGTAATCCCAGACCTCAGTCTTATCGATAAACATAATATGCAGCAGCGAAAGGTTTAGTAAATAGCATTCAAGATCAACATTCATTTACATTTCAAGAGCATTGGAGATTTCACATATAAACCATATACATTCACTCAAAGGATGCTAACTAGGCTTTTAGAAACATATACAACAAAATATAAGGTTACGGGATTCATTCATCCATCAAGACTCTCCCACAAGATATCTTCAAAGACCAAATACAAGTATAACTAAACACATCATGTCAGTTTGGACTTCGCCTAATTGTGAAGTCAATCGACTTTATGACAAGGCTGAGAGGTAGATAACTCACTTCGATCGCCTAAATATTTGTTCTTTGTTTGATTAGTCTGTGTATAAGTGAGCATATAAACATAGGAGTAAATAAACACAATTTCTTTCTCTTCCTTTATATAAAGACAATTATACTTCAAGATAATCTTTAAACATACAACAGAGAGAATTATACAATTTCACTTGGCAGTAAATGAATCATATCAGAAGAGTACAAGAATATGAATAACAATTAAAACATAAAACAGTCAATTTTCTTTTCTATTTAATTTCCATAGAACTACTTGACGTGTAGCTAGCCAAGTAGAGATAACACAGCCTGCTCACATTTAGGACTCACCATCCATACTTAGGATTTTGTCGGCTATCCTAAGACAACTAACTCAGTCCAGGCCTGCCATAGGACTATTATGAACCTATACCATCACTACTCTAAATCACAAACCTTTCTATAAGGTTGGGTCGTACCTCATCATATCACATAGTCATATATCATATACTTAATTCTCCTATCAGTGAATGATCAGGGGTCTCTATCTCCTAATTATTCTTCCTCAATCTTAGCAAGAGAGTTTGGGGCTCGGTCCCACCATTATGTCCCCCTAACTCTATGTAGATTAGTCTTCAGGACTTGATCCACTCCAGGTCAGTCTCGTCATAGATACCATCTTTTTTAGAAGTAGACCTTATCACCTATTCAATACAGACATTGGGGATGGGCCATGGTGTTCAAGACACCTATCTAAATCAATTAGGTCCCAGCTTTCACTATTAGGTATCTTACTCGATTTAAGAGATCCATTCACTTAATTTCATATGAATCATAATTACATGAAATCTAGAGTATGTGTAAGAATGTGCAATTCAATTAGGCTTGCATAGATACACTTAAATGCAATACCTTTGGCTTTCACTTTGATCTTATATGGGATAACTTCCCAAGAAAAACCTATTGATGATTGCATCTCATCACATCTTCCTTTATCATTACCAATAACATGCAAAGTGAACCATTTTCCATGGTTTTATGTCGATTACTGTCATACTCAAGCATAAGAAATATAAAAGAGTATGATTCCAAGGATTTCATTAACGTTCATATCTTTAAAAAAAATGTGACATTTGTAGATCTAAATATCTATGTAAAAAATTATAATTTAACCATTTAGTAATTAGGGAATGGTGAGAGCATGATTGTGAAGTAATATTTATAACAATTCAAAGAAGAACATAATATAGTAGTTCTGCCAAGATCCAGAAAGAAAATCCATCAAAGATCCTGGCTTTGGGTAGAAACAACCTAAAATCTCCTTTCCTCGCCAAATGGGAACGAAATGGATAGACATGTAAATGGTGTACAAAATAAACTTTAGATCGACATTTGGTTCCAAATTATAAGAAAGCTCGATATGCATCACATTCAACTTTGATTTTAAATATCGAATTTTAGGTTCAAAAATTACATATTGGATTCAGATACCGCTATATTTGATCTAACAAAAATATAAATTTGATAATTATATATATATATATATATATATATATATATTACAATAAAGAAATTATTCACATATAAAATATGAGAACATATTAACTTTAATATATAAATATTTAATGTAATAGTAATAATATGCATATATAATATGTTTGTTATCATTAAATGTAGTCAAGTGGGATATTTAATCCAAATTTGAATACTATTCATTTGAATCATATTCAAATGTCATTATATGCTATCCTTTAGATATCAGACTAGATATAACATCATTTTTTTGGATTTGTATATCAAATATAACACTATCTGCTCCACATTGAATCTATTTACAAGGCTAGAAATAGGAGAAGAAATAGGAGACACATGGATCACAACCTCATTTTTGGTGAGAAAACCAAATTGGACGAAGAGGGAGAGGAGGAATAAGTTCACAAAAAAAGTAAAACTAACGGTGTTTTGTTATTGGAAATGAAAGAAGTGTTCTAGAATCAAAATCTACATTAGAACCTTGATCTTATGCACAAATCACCCTTATTGGGAAAATTGCTAAAGGGGGCATGTAGGCAATTGTAAAATAAGGTATCAAATGCGTTAAAGTTAAAATAGATTGATAATATATTTGCAAAGATCCAAGATGGCACTCAAGAGATTACAAAAGGATCGGGGAAGCGACAGGATACAGGGAAAGTCAAATTCAATTTGAATACAGCGGTCAAAAATATGTTGGTAGCAGTATTGATGTTGCGAGAGATCACCTCAGGCGGTGGTTAGGAGGTGCAGTTATGAGTTTGCAATATGAGGATATCATTGAAGCATAATTATATGGTGTCCTCCTAGCCATGGAAGTAGTTGACCTAAATAACCTGGAGTTGGCGGTCTTTAAATCAAACACCCTAGCAATAGTTAAGATGATAAATGAACCCATATATAGCAATCCTAGATATTCAAAGATCATTCACAAGATTCAAAGAATCAAAAGTCAACGGTGGCATGTGATGTATTCTAGTAGAGATACCAACATAGTTGTTGAAGGATTAGCAAAACACCACTTAAAACACCTTGGGAGATTGACTATGCATGATCTTCCTTCTCCTGAGATTTAGGAACCTCTTTTTATGGACTATTGTAATGGTAGTAGTACTACCACATTTACATTTCAACGCTTAATTAGTGATTGTAAGTTGAATTATGATTTTCTCCCAAGGGGAGGGCGGGATGAATAAGAGAGCCTCCCAACTGCTAAAAAAAAGTAGAAAATTATTGTTTGGTGCCACAGATGCAATAGTTGACTTACTTTTCAGGTAGTCAAGTTGACTTCCCACCATGATAGGCCCACATTGACCAATTTAGAAGAAAAAAGAACAAAATCCTTTATGGACCCTATCAATGTCCACCATACTTGTTTAGAAGTTGGAAGGCTTCTCAGGTTAATGGAAACTCATCAGCTGATATGGTAGATAAAAGCACAAAAAAGTGAACCCAGGTCTTGACAAGTTGACCCGACCTTTGTAGAAATTCAGCTAAATAATGTGCCTGAATTATAACAAGTTAGCTCGATCTTGGTCAGGATAGTTTGTCCACTTTGACCAAAGGGGCTACACCATCACTAAGATTGAACCCGAGGTATCCTAAGATTGGCCAACTTCAGACGCAAAACCTACAAACTAGATTCTAAGTGTTCTTAACTTTATTTCTAGCATATGTAACTATATTTTATTCCTAAATCTTATATTCTCATATAAGATCACTACATTAGCATATTTTTCCAAAATTAACAAGATCAAAGTATACTTCATATATCCTTCCTAAAGATAGTCATCTAAACACATCATATACATCTTATGTCCAACCACAAATTATAGTTACAAACAATCAACTTGAGTCATAAGCTGTCTAAATTCAAACAAGAATTACCCCAATCTTTCATACATAAATCAAGTAAAGTTTTACTAATCTCAATTGCATCGATTCATAGTTCTTCACCTGATTAGAGATTCCATCTATTTAAGTGCATTCACATATATTAAATCACATGATTAACTTAGATGAGAAGATATTAGGCAATAAATAAGAATATTATTCAAGGGTTAAGGAAAACATGGGATTGCATGATTACACCTACTACACTGTGAAGAGGCCCACCATTTAGAAGTTTCTACTATAGTTGGAAGGTTTTGTGCATTTGTCTTGACTACATAGTTAAATTCCATTCAATCTATCAGATTCCAAGATCCATAATCAATAATGTTGAGTTTGTGACATTATCCCTCCCTTTCACTAGATTTATAGTAATAAATTTTTCTCCTATCAAATGGTTCCATTTTTTGGGTATACATCTCTACTTTGACAAAATTACCATTTTAAACTTAAAATAGGCATGGAACAACACATGCATTTCGATTGATCTCTCATTATTTGGATGAAGAATAAGAATATGGAAGGAAAGTGGTCAAGGGACAAGGCTATGTGTAACATACTAGATTTCTAGGTACTAAATCCATTTTTGAAGTATAGTTCCTAATTTTTTTCTGAACTTGATCCCAGTCTACGAACCAATCCTTCATTTGAAGTCTAATTTAATTACTTTTATTCATCCTCATATTCCATGATATCATTGTACTTCAATTGTGTTTCCTTTATATATATGAGTTGACTCTCCCTGGAGAAATATTTGTAGATAGGTCCTTCATTTTATCTAATGAGTCATTCCATTACCTATTTGTGCAATTCAATGTTGTTGGGCCTACACATTTTCATTTGACTTATCATAAATCAAATACTCTTGATTTATACACCATTGACTTTTGAACCTAGGAAAAATATTAATCATATTAAAAGAAATTGATATAAGAATTCATTAAGAAAATAATAAAGTTAGATGTGCTATGTTTATAAATAATGGCTCTAGTATTTAGTTCTATAGAAAATGGACTGATTAAAATCTCATAGAATTGGATATCTCTTTTTAAAGTTATTAAATTACTCGTTCTATGGGGACTTTATGATAAATAAATGATCCATTTATTAACCATGAAACAAGAGAACGATGCATACCCTAAACTTTGAGGAATTGGTTGTTACAGAGAGCACAACCATGACCCCTCTCCCATTAGTTACAGAGGAGGAAGATGACCACCCTTCCTTTCTCCCATTAGGAATTGATCCCAATTCAGTTCTCCTAGCTTACCATTTCTAGTTTCTCAGACTTGTGGTGTGTATGGACTATGGAGTTCTCTCCAATACGATCACATCTTCACCTAACAGATATGGACAATACCAAGGATCACCGTCGTTACCCAAGTGCACTCCTTCATCCCTTATCCTACCTCCCTACTCCCCATAGAAATCCTAGCTCCCTCTTCTATATCAAATTTCATTCCCAACCTTCCTTCGGAAACTCCCAAAAAGGATCATTAACACCAACCACACCAGCGACAGAGATGATTAGGAGTCTTTAGATGGCACAACATCGACTCCTTACCAAAAATATGTAATTGTAAGGACCCTGACCTGCGTTTAGGGTTTACCCTATTTGTTTTTCTTAATCTTGGTTCTTTGGTGCTTGCTAATCACCTTTGGTGGTGATTAGGGTTTTGTTGTGCTTTGTTGAGAGTTTGAGGGGCTACTTGCAAATAACCCAAGTTTAGGGTTTTTGTGTGCAAGTTTGCTATCTTGAGAGGTGTTTCCCTCTCCTTGCTTCCTCTAGGGTTGAGAGGAAGGCTTGGGCTTGTTGTTTGAGTTCTTTGGGCCTCAGTTGAGCTTGTTTGGGCCTTAAGGTGCTTTGTTTGGGCTTGCTTGAGCCTTGTGTCGGCCAAGGCTTGCTTGTGTCATCTAAGGAGGTATGTGTGTCGGCCTAGAGTAGTTTGTGTCACCCAACATGGTGGTATGTCGCCCAACAGAGCTGTTGCATGTGTCGCCCATGTTGCTTGGTCTTAGTTGGTGGACACTTGGTGCATATCTTTGACAAGTGTCTCTTGGGGGTGATAGAGTGTTGGCTTGAACCCTAGGACAAGTGTCCCTTGGGTGGATGACACATAGCATTGATCTACCTTGTTTTCTCCTCCCTCTCCTTCTATATATGTAGCTCTTTCCCTTGCCTTAACTTCCTTTGCTCTTTTGGTCTCCCCTCCACCTTGAGTGCACGACACTCCTCCCTCTCTTGCTTGTGTCGTCCGAGACGCTCTCCTGGAGTTGCAGTGGTGGCCGATACCCTCTCTTGGATCAGCCTTGGTGGACGACATCCCTTGGAGCTTGAAGTGCATCTTCTTCCTTGGAGCTTGGAGCTTAAGGCGGGTTGCATAGCTTCTAACCCTAACTCCTTTACCTCTAGCTATGATCTTGTTGCATGTTAGTAGCTTAGCTTAGTTCCTTGCTTTTATACCTTGCTTATGTACCTTTGGTGGCCGATCCCCCTCTAGGGTTTAGGGTTCCTTTGTGCACCTTGCTTTCTAGGGTTTGAGTATCCTTAAAGTTGGAGGTTGAAGATGACCCTTGTTCTGTGATGGGCGACATAGTGGTGTTCTTTGTGTTGGCCGATATGGTGACCCCTGTTGGGCGATACCCTACCTTGTTTGAGTGTGTTGGGAAACATCCTCCCTTGTGATGGTGTTGGGCGACATGAGTGTCGTGTGTTGGGCGATAGGATAAGCCAGTATGATGATTTGGTCGTCATGGTGACCATGTTGGGCGACATGGTCCTTTGTTCTTGAGTTGGGCGAGACCCTCTCTTGACTTGGTGTCGGGCGAGATGAGTACCTTATGATGGGTGACATGATGAGTACTCTTGTGTTGGGCGATAGGTCAAGCTAGTGACGTGTTGTCCGATGTAGTAGAGTTGGCCGTTGGATGTTGTTGGGTGATACATCTTGAGGTGTTGGCTGATATAGCCTTGTCAAGCTTAATGGTTGTTGGTGTCGGACGACATGGCCATGTGTGGCTTGTTTCCTTGTCTTGAACGATAGACCATGCATGTTGGCCGATGGATGTTATTGTGTACCGGACTATACATCTTGAGGTGTTGGCCGATATGGTAAGCATGATGGGCAATATGGTTGGATGACACCCTCTTCTTTGTGGTGAACGACAGACCTAAGTCTCTTGATGGTTTGTTGGTGTTGACCGATAGGGCTATGCTTGGTGTTGGCCGATAGCCATGTTGGGCGACAACCTTGGGTGGTGATGGCCGATAGGGTTGGGTATGTGTCAGCCGACAGGCCTTGATAGGTTTTAGTGAGGGTGGTGATGAGTTATGGTGAGAGTCTTGTGATTCTTTAGTGATGGCCTCATGGGTCATGGAAGTGAATGTTTGTGCTCAAATGATTATGATGCTTTGAAAATAATAATAATGCTAATGATAGTAACAATGATGATAATGGTAGTTGCATAATGATGATGATAGTAATGAAGTTGATCATAATAATGAGGGCAATAATGATAGTAATGATATGCATGAAGTAATCCTTGTACTTAATTGTTAAATGAGAATGGTGTTAGTTACACTAAGAGCTTGCTTAATGATATGATAATAATGATGTTAGTGGATGATGACAGTAATGTTAGTAGAAACAATAATACTGGCTCTTTGTATTCCATAGGACATCTTACTTGATGTGAACATCTTGATTATTCATATAATCCCAAGATAAGGATAAGTATAGGTATGGCTTGTTAATGATGTGCTTAGTACACTTGATCACCAAATAGTGTAAATGACAAGTATAGTATCTCTAATATCATCTTGTAATCATAAGTATGGTTCTTATGTTGAATCTACGATTATTGTGTATCATAACCATGCAGGTGATGAGTAGCCATGAAAGGTCTATGAGACATATGTGATGAATAACATCACTTTGATGATTATTCTATGAGGTTGTATGAATGATGTGTTTGTTCCATGATGATGATGTGAGCCTTGAGAGGTAGTGACAGTACATGACGAGGGATTGAGATCCCATGGTATGTGATGATCCTCGAGATGGATCTGGATGGTTGGCAAGAGGCCAAATGGTAACATGTGATGTGGGATCCTTGTAATGGATCAGGTTGATGTGGTTTCCATAATAAATATAATGTTGTTTACTTTCTGTTATGTTTTGCATGTTATATAACCTAGTTGAATCCTGCAATCCATCTAAAAGATATTAATTAATCACAGTGAAATATATCATGTAGGTTTCCCTGGCCATAGATCCATCATTGTCAGGATTTGGTGATGGTGAAACGGGTTCTCCTACGGGTTAACCTGGAAACGCATATTTTTGACTATGTGTAGGTTGCTCCTAGCCTAAAATGAGGAGGTAAGAGTGCAACTTCGGTTGTAGACTCAAGGGTGCAAATTCAGATTCGTAGCCCAATTATGATAAAGAGCATGGTGAACAGGACCATGGCTCAGAATATATGATATAAAGAGCATAAAGACGTTCATGGCTCAGAGCATGGTGAACAGGCCTGTGGCTCAGTTTTACTAGCGCTGAGATCTGTACCAAGGCGGGCTAGGAAGGGTAGCCTATGGAGCTAACCCCGTGGCTAAGACCACTGTGGCTAAGACCACTTCAGCATGAGACTACGGTCCTGCTTTGTTACGTGTACTGACCACGGAAGGGAGGTCGTGGAATCCGGCTCTTCCATTGACCTTGTATGGCACCGGCTTGGGTTTCATAACTGAAGGTTGGATTTGAACGGTACGGTTCAAATCCCCAAGGCATAATAATACGTAATACAGCCGTTTAGTACTTATTGCTTAGGATAAACACGAAACATTGGTTGAGGCCTTGTTGGTGTAATATCCTTGTTATATCTCGCAGGTTATGTGATAATATGTATGATCTTGATAAGCAGGTGGTGTGACATTATATCTTGTTCTGATAATCATGTTACATAGGGATACATCTTATCTTACTAATCATATTCCTTGAGATATATCTGGTTATATGCTTTTGTATAGCGGGTAAGCTTGTCGGTAAGAATAATCTATTTTATATAGACTGCTCTTGTTATACTTGTTACTAGATATCTGCTGTTATAGTCTATCTTGCTGAGGTTCTGTAGTTGCGGTGGGGAGTTATGTTTCCCGCTGGGACAATTGTTCAATTGTCTCACTCCGCTGGTTTACACCCTTTTTAGGTGGTCGAGGTAAACGTGGTCGTGGTCATGGCATTGCGGCCGAGCAGCTTGACGAGCAGTAGAAGGCAAGCGATGGACATGCTGCTGTTTTGGATGTTTTGTAGTAGAGTCTAGAGTCATCCCTGTACTCTCAGGTCCTTGGCAGTGTTTTGACGATGTTTCACAATGAACGATCGATGACGTTTGTATATCCTGTTGTTGGCCGGATGCGGGCCTCTATGTATATGAACAGGTGGTGAACTCATGTGTTGGATGAACAAATGTTTCTGTAAGCTGTAGACACGTATCAAATCCCGTGTATGTATATATATGACATGTTTCTGTGCAGGTTGAGGACTGGAAAGTAATAGTTTCACAGTTTATCAGTTTTTCGCAATCGGTTTTAATTAACCCGTGTTTTCGATAATCTGTGATTATGGTGATTTCCGCACGTTTTCGCGTAACACCTCATTATCTGTATGATAATGGGATGTGTTGCCACAGTAATGAACCCCAAAACCCTCGCCATTTCCCCTCCATCTTCCCTTGGACATCCCATTACTCTGATCAATATCAACCCTTGTCATCTTGCAACATGAGGCAACAATCCTTGACAACCCTCTCCAGCAACATATCACGGATGGTAGTCTCCTCACATCCCACCTTAGTCTACAACCAGTTGGAAGATATCCCTTCAGAAGACCTCCCTTCGGGTAGTGTGCTTATTTTGACAAGCACCCAACATCACAACTTAAACCTTGTCTGGTCATAGGATCCACGATGAAGATCCCTTTTGCTGACCTACAAGACCACTGATGTGGCACCTTCATTTGAAACTTTGTTTGGTCACACAACATCCTGCCTTGATCATATCATGCAACTAGTGCATCAACAGGCGCCCTCCATCCTCTACCACCTCTTGGACTTGATTCTAGCCTCCCTAAACCCTAGCCAACCATTAGACCTTCTTTTCTCCAGTCCAACACCTCCTTCCATGATGGCGTGGAGCATGTTAGCAAGCTTCTAGGGCTGCCATTAACACCTCCTCACCAACAACCGATCAACAATTTGCAACATATCTTAAATACTACCATCAATGTAGATCACCTTCTCCATTGCCACCCTCTACATCTCTGTGGCACCACCGACTTATAAATCATTGACCTTCATGTTATGGAACCAATTAAAGGTTGTAAGATCCCTAACCTGGCTTAAGTCATAAACATGCTTTCTTAATCTAATATGGTGCTTAATTCATTAACCAAACCCTAATATATGATTTGATAGCATGTGACAAAGCTAAGTTTCAACTTTGGTCCAATTTAAACTTTGTTTGCTTAAGTTTTGCAATATATGTGCTTATGTGGACCTTTATGCAATTTCTCCATTTCTAGGGTTTTATTTGTAATTTTAACACATGAATGTCGTGCACCATAAATTTTCTTAACATATTTGATATATTTGCACCTTTGAACACCTATATGCATCATTGGATGTGTGGTGTTTTCTACTTAGGGTTAAGGACCTAGGGTTTCTCACCTAAGTACCCAACTCAATGGTTTTTCTAAGTAAGCTAGGGATCCGATGGTTTCACTAGGAGAGTGAAGGATTTGATGGTTTTCCCTTGTATCATGGGATTCAATGGTTTTCTCTAGAGGCATAAGAAATGATAGTTTTCCATGTAGTATGCACCAAATGATGGTGGATTAGGGTTTGCATATATGTCTAAGTATAGGCATGATCCGATGGCTTTTCTAATGGTATTACTTCATGGTTTTCCATGTAGTTTGCCAACTGATGGTTCTCCTAGGTTGAAAAATGATGGTAGATCTGCTTTTGCATGGATGGCAGTTTTGACCTTTTGACACATGACAAGCATGCTTCAAACCCACAACCACCTTCCTCTCTCATCTTAGCTAGCCTTATATGCTCCTCTCCACTCTCCCAAACAAACTCTTTACATTACTTCATCTTCTTCTTGTTGCTTGAGATATCTGACCCTCTTGCTTGGTGGAATAAAGAGAGCTCGTAAGAATGAATCTTGGTCAATATTGGTTGCATGTTGGTCTATGGTTTGGATCTACCTTCTCTTGGATTGTTTGGAGCTTCCTAACCTAGTTTCTCACCCTAAACAAGTAAGACCATCTTCCTTATATTCATTTTTCTTATTGTCCTCCTTCTCTCTTCTTATTTAGGCAAATCCATGGTGTTCATGGTAGAACTCAAGCATGTGGTTGAAGAACCTCTTCTTTTTCTAGATCTTCCTTATACTTGAAGAAGGGAGCTATCTTGGAACATTTGAAGAGCTAAATCTAGAATTTCTCTTCTCTCTTTCAAGATACCCTACTGTTTGGATGTTCATCATCCTCCTTGAGGCAAGTTATATAACTTTCATCATGTTTCCTTTTAGCTTGCTTCATGTAGAACTTTCCCTAAAATGTGGTAATATGTAGAACGATGATCCTTTAGGTAAGGTATGAGGATATACAGTAGTATTTGTGTGGGTAAACTATGCCTAGATCTTGTGTACGATCTTCTTTTGAAGTAAGCTACCTAAAAACATGCAAATTTATGAACTAATGTTTTTCTTGAAGTACAGAAATTATGGTTTCTCCCTAAGTGTAATGAATTTATTTCTCACTTAGAACTATGATACGATGTCTTGACATCTCATGAGAAACGATGATTTATACTTAGTCTCTGAATTGATGGTTTTACTCATGATAGAAATTGATGGTTTCCCTAGTGAGTGAAATGATGATTTACCTAACACACTAAAAGTTGATTTACCTAGAACATCAAACGATGGTTTTACGTAGCACATCAAACAATGATTTTACTTAATGAAAAGAACTACGTTCTCTTAATGTTAGGAATTGATGGTTTATCTATTGCTTGCAATCGATGGATCTACTACTCTATGAAATGATTTGCCAACTAAATTAAGAAATGATGGTTTTAATTAAGTTCCCAATCCTTATAGTTTTATTTATCTCATGAATGGAAGGTTTTGCTAAGTCCTTGAATCAATCAATGGTTTTTCCTAGTGTACCAAAGGAACTAATGGTTTTGTTTAATATGAAAATGGATGGTTTTCTTAAAGCCCATGATTTGATGGTTTTTCCTTGTGTGTTATATGTATCTATAATTGCGCTAAGTATGTGGACTATTGGTCTTTCTAGTGACCATGATCCTATGCTTTTGATTTTGCCTAAGTGTGTCTATGAACTGATGGATTGCCTACGAGTGTTGATTTGTGATACCAAACCAATACACCTTGTTGAATCTTAATTAAAATGATTGAGTGGTGATGGTTTAATATATCTATCTTCCTCTAATGTTGTAATGATGAAGGAATATTGTCGTAATGATAATGGTAACCCTTCCATGTTACTTTGAGAATTTCATAGCTCTTATGTTTGATGAAATATTGTGCTAAATATGTACACAACAATTGTACTTATGACATGTAACCTTTTACAAAAGTATTGAAAGATAATGATGTTCTTAAAGGAAATATTGTGAATGGTGTAAATGGACTTTGGGCATGTTTGATACCTAATGGAAGTTTAACCCTCTCCATGGGTAATAATGGGTTGGTATACTATGATGTTGTGATAAGAATATGTTTGATACAATTTATATTTTTTGGATTTGCTATCTACCAATGATTTTGTAGAAACATTTTAGGGTTTGCATGTAACTAGATTGATGTAGTCTAAAATCACCTAATTGTCTTAACTAATAAGTGAAACCCTAATAATGTAGCGCCTTATGCGTAGAACTATTCCACTGTCAGGATTTGTTGGATAGTAAAATGAGTATTCTGAAGGGAAACTAGGAGTTTTATTCTGTTGAGTGTATGCGGGTGTAGGGAGGGTATATCCTTGTCATCCTGATCTCGAGGTTTTAGAGAATGGTCGAGGTAGTGTCTTAGATGAATATGAATGTATATACATGTGATGTGATTGAGTATGGCTGCAGTCATACCTCATATGATAGGGTTGAATACCCTGGCTTCTAGTGGTGTGGCCCGTATACCTAGGATAGACTAGCATGATTGTTGCTTGACTGATATGTCACTACAGAAAACTCATACTGGCTGAGGGGAATAGATTTTAGGATTACATCTCTCCTAGATCTTGTACGGAACTAATTGTGACTTCACAATGTTTAGTTAGAAGTTTGAGTGGTATGCCTCAAACTCCTCATAGCTTAATACAATATGTAATTTGGTCATGTAGCATACATGTTAGGATTACTTGACGATTCACATTGGTCGATAGCCTTGCCTTGTTTCTTGTAATATATAGATGATGAATAATGTGGTAAGAGAAATCAACTATACTTATAATGTTAGCTATGTTTGTTCCTCTGATAATCATATTAATCTTTTAATGTTGCCATGTTATCTACTTATTTACATAATATGCTGCTAGCAATAAATGTTGTTGAGAGTTATATGTCTCACTAGGACATGGGTCTCACCTCATGGGTCACCATATATTTTTAGGTGATCGTCATCAGTGTCATCAAACCTATGGTAATGAGGAGGAGAAAATTGGAGATAATAGAAGTAGAAGGTTGGCTAGTTCTCTAGTGTGTCCTAGAGTCATCCTTGTACTCCTAGGTTCAAATAGGGAAGTTTTGTAAATGATGTATAATGACTCGAGTTTTTGGCAATATGTTGATGTTTGTATATGATATATATATGTGGGTAATGAATTTGTATAAAGGTTGTGGCTAAGGCTAGTGGATAAATGTAAAACATACATGGTATAGTGATATATCATGTAAAATGTAGGACATGTACGTAAATGTTTTTGGACATGTTTACTTCATTTTTAATTATCCCACTTTTTAGCGATGTGGTTAATTAGTGATCGACCGAGTTTTGGTTTTGAGTAATTTCATTTTGCATGTCGGGGTGTCACAAAAGCCCTCTCAACAAGATACCACACCTCTCCAGCAAACCAATGAGTCCTCAACTAGCATGCCTACAACTCGGCACAGACATGCAAAACCATGCCACCGATTTTCCTTATTCACCCCGCCAATGACCAGCTTCGTCTCCCCTTTGAGCATCAACAACCTTCATAAACCTAGATCCTACCTATTGGACTTGTTGAGCCTTGACTCCAACTGACCGCCTATTGTAAAGTAGGATAACATTTAGCCTATGACTAATGTTTGAGGTCCACTTAGGAACTTGACAACATGATATCAATGATCCCTTCCAACACCTATAGCCAAGAAACAATCAAGGAAATTGATTAGCCCAAACATGTTTTCTTCTTGATAAGTCTACTTTCTAAACAAATCAAATCATAAGGCTTAATAAATAGGATACTAAATATTATGGTAATTATCTAGGTTCCTAAGTCGCTGACTCCATGATATACCTAGATAATTACTTAACATGATTGATATTAAGTACAATACATGTAATTGGATAATATTTGAATATGAAAACTAACTAACATGAAGGTAGGACATAGTTCTATTGCAAGATAAAGGTGATCATGAGTGACTGATACTAAGTGTCTTGACCCTATGATAGGTATGTATTGGCATATTAATATAAGAAAATGAAAAAGTATGAAATGCAAGAATATGTTTTAAAGCACACCCTAAATATTGATAGACACAAGAATATGTATGTATACATGTCATGATGGGTAGAAAAACAAATCGATATTATAAGAATACTCATAACTATATCATGATTGGAGAGTTTTTTTTATAATAAAAAGAGTGCAATGTTTAGTTAATAATGAAATGTGAAAACCTAACAGACCTACACCTACATGTTTAGCAATGAACCCAAGTAATACCCACCTTAAATTTTACTTGCCTATATATGATCCTAAGATAGAGATAATGGAAAATATTAGTCCACTCCTAGGGATATGAGTCACATCAACACACCTTCATTTTATCTAACATAGACTAATATTTAAAGAAAGAGTTATAAACCATGATCTTAGAGGAAAAAAATAGAAGAAGGGTGTTTAAAATGTAAGTGAAGCTAATTCCTCTCAACCATCTAGGACAAGTAATAAATATATGGGCATACATATTTGAAAATATAGGTAAGACAGTAAAACTAGTATGTATTGAGAAAGTTTTGATATAAACCCTAAGATATCCCTAATAAATGTATATTGGTAAATACACATCTTTGATCCTAGTGATGGAATAAAATTATATTATATGTAAAAGAGAATAATATTTTAGAGAAAATGTGACAAAATAATTGAACATGTAATATTGATTATATAATATATTAGACCTGGCTAGAAACCCTGAAAATGATAAACACTCTAAATGGAAAACCTTATCCACCTATAATACTACATAAGCAAATTTCAATCAAACAACACAAGATTCCAAGACTTACAGTGACCAATATTCCTCTACATTTGTAGATCTCTATGTTTCAAATAATTTCTTGGAGCTATATACTTGGAATTCACAATGTTGCATACTTTGACCCAAAGGTACGAAATTTCTATATCTATTTGGAAAGTAATTTCCCTCATTGATTGCATGCATAATTATATACATTTGTTGGCTTAAAATTGTTCTAAACCCGATCCCCCTCCTTGAAAGCCATCAACAATAAATCTTAAAAAATAGTACCACATTATTCAAACATTGAAAAGGGCAGGATAGTGCCCATATTTTAATGGAATAATGCTTCTAAGAATCCACACAGAGAGAGGGACATGAGGTCCCTCAGCATACTGGGAAATTTAGTTGGTGTGTTTTCATTCTCATGAAGAGAACATATGGCTTCCCTAAAAATATAGTTATTGACATGTGGTATCTATTGATAGTTGAATTACTAGTTTTAAAAATTGGATATTGAATTTGATTGAATTTGAAAACCCAATGCTAGTTTTTTATACTTACCTATATTGCTTATTCATTTTCATTTGTCAGAAAAATCCTTTGTAGATAGGTCCATATTGTTTTACTATCAAAATACTAATTTTATACCAGTTTTGTTGACCCATATTTCCCTTATTGGGGCCCATGTGTGGTTTTTGTTCACTCTGGGAACTCATGGGTAGGTGATCAGAGAAGACCTACAAAAGACTCCATGATATTTCCCTCTATTAAGTATGTATGTATATTTCAAGAAAAAACATCATGTACATTGAGAAAATTGTATGAATGAAATTCTTTATTTATATCTTTTGATGCAAATTTGTTAGAAGTTTGATAATAAAGATCAATAACATGGTGTTAGAGCCTACAAACAATCAACACTCTTGCATGTCTCATTTTTAGGGTTAAGTAGTAATACACTTAGAACATTGAAAAATAGTTTACAACAAGCCCTAATATCATTGAACTAATTATTCGAATGTACCTAGACTACAAGTAGGATACAAGAGACTATCATGTGAGGTATGTACCTTAGTTTTTAAAAAAATATCATGATACATACTTATCTCATTTTCTAGATTGAAATTACTAGGAATAGATTAACATGTATATACTATTCAGGAAGAAGTGATTAATACACATGTATGTAGATTTAAAGTATGGCCCTTAAAATTCTTAATCACCACTATAAGTATACAAATAGGAAAAGTACCATAGATTCCCTTTTAGTTAGGTACAACCACAAGTAATTGCAAAAAAGAAAGAGAGAGAGAGAGAGAGAGAATGAAAAAATCCTAGAATGGTAAGTTTCATATGATTGAAAACTTCCATTTGTAACCCTAAAATATATGTAAGAATGATGTAACATAATTTATTTTAGAATAATCCATTGCCATGTTGGTGGGACAAGCTGAGGTGTCTAAGAGAGTTTATTTAGTAAAGGTCCTGGCATTTTTACTCCCAATCCACTTAGTTGGTGGTGGTGTTTCCTCACTTTACATACCGACCTGGATAAAGCCATGTCTACTACTTGGAAAAACTCTAATCTTGAATTTAGTTAATAACCCCCTAAAATGTGTATGTTTAATCACCTTTAATAGAGAGGAAATGTATGATAATATGCTAATACTTGAACAAAAACCCTACTAATTCAAAACTTGTTCAAGAAAAAAATCGCCTCATGATAACTTTGACATAACACCCTAGAAAATATGATGAGTCAAGAGTTAAATAATGGGTTCTACTTCTATATATGTAGTTGTAATATTGGTGAGACTTAAAAAAACTAAAAATGTAACATTATATCTATATAGACGTAAAAAAAATTCAACCCAATTAATAGAAAGACAATTGTGACAAAACTATTAAATAAAAATTGATAAAGCTTTAAGCTCATTTATTATAACTAGAGTTTATATGATAATTCTATTGTGTAACACAAAATTTTGTTATTCATAATTTAGATTCTTATCCTAGAAATGTGTACATGACACTAGAGATATTATATGGACCATGCATCAATAAGTGCATAGGTGACTTTATGTTTTATAGAAATCTAAATCCCTAAATTGTGTCAAATATCTGGGATGATGGAGTAATAGAAACTATAATGTAGACATGAGGTGACTATGACTTGGTTCTAACACTGAATCTATCCATTTTTAGTTTTGCATCAAAAAGTTTACCATTGAAAATTTATTTTCTTTATACTATATGTACTGAAAAATGATTTCATGGAATTTTATTGATGAACTCTTGAGCTAAGTCACAATCCAGGAGGTATGCAAAAAGCCTAAAGGAGAAACCTATACTTGGTGAAGGATATTGCACTGTAGTTGACATGATATTTAGACTCCCCGTCCAATCATGTTAAGGGATGGAAAATAGTACATGTCTAGACCAAGATGGAGAGTTGTAACATGCTACATTTTTGGATACTAAATACATTTTTGAACTATAATTTCTATTTTTTTATTAACTTGATTCCATATATGAATCAATCCTTCATTTGAAGTCTAATTTATTTACTTTGATCCATCCTCATTTTCCATGATACCACTATACTCCAATTATATTTCTTTTATGTATAATAGTTCACTCTCCCCAGAGAAATATTTGTAGGTAGGTCTTTCATTTTATCTAATGAGTCATTCCATTACCCATTTGTGTAATTCAATGTTGTTGGGCCTACACATTTTCATTTGACTTTCCACAAATCACATACTCTTGATTTATAGACCATTGGCATTATAATATAGGAAAATATTACCTATATTAAAAGAAGTTGATATTAAAATTTATTAAGAAAATAATTAAGCTAGATACATTATGTTTATAAATGATGGCTCTAGTATTTTATATATTTCATTCTAGTAGAAAATGGCCTGATGGTTAAAATCTCAATGGATTTGGACATCTTTTTATAAGATATGAAATTACTCATTGAATAGGGGCATTATAATAAATAAATGGCATATTTACACTATAACAAAATGACCCTATACTAGCACCCAATAAATGTTGGTAGAGGCTCATAACTACCCGTATAGGTTATATAAACAACCAAGAGATGTTGGCTATAATGATGTCATTATAGATATTTACCAACATTTTTTAGTCTATACCCACATTTTTAACCGCCGGTATAAGTTTGTCGGGTTAGCTCATATTACACGTTGTGACCTCTATGCCAACACTTTTGGAGTGCCAGAATAAACTACATGGTCGTTGGTATATGCACTATTGGTGCCAATAGTAACCAGCTTGTTATCTATATGCCAACATTGAGAAGCCGTAGATATTGATGTTAGAACCACCGATAAATAAATGTTTGGATACATGGTGGGAAACATATACCATCACAATAAGCATGTCGACATAGAGTGCTTTAGTGCAGAATAGAAAAATATATCCTAGCAATATTAGACTGGTTGTATATCTAACTTATAAGAATCTCAACATATTATTTAATTTATTTTCTAAAATGCACAAAACTCTCTTGAAACCTTACAAACCATATCCATTTTTACACCATAGGTTAAACATCCACATGGTAAATTTTTATCCTTGTAGAACTCATAACATTCAAAATATACAAATAGGAACTTCCATCACAAGTTCACAAACACTAAAATATGATTGTGGATACAAAAAAATGACCATATATTTCATATTTCAAAAGGTTCCACAATAGGTACATTCACAAGGTTGTTTGATGTTAAATGAACACAATAAGTGAAACACTTCTTTTAAAATTTCATAAAAACTAAAATAGAACTTGATCAATTTTGATTGTGAATGGTGTCTTCTTGCTTTATGTTTCTCCATGATTGATAGGACTTTCCTGTATAATCGAAATCATGAATTACGACCATTCATTATATTGATCTTAAAACTTATAAAATTGCTTGTAGTTGAGAAAAATATAAAAATTAAAACCATGTAAAATAAAACAATGTTTCTACATTTTCATATTATAATTTAACATATTTTTAAATGAGTATTGATGATGCCATATGTAGAAATTATTCATCCCAGCTTTATGAATTTAGAGTGATACTCCTCAATGATAAATTGTTAACTAAAAATATGACATAATTTGTTAAAACATGAACACATATTTTAATTTGTATAGTTCAATAATATGAAATAAATTGAAATGTGTTAGATGATTTCACCTAAATGTTATTGATATTGTTGTTTCACTCTCCTTCAAGTCTCAAAAGTCTATGATCTAGGAGTTGGACTGTCTTAAAATTCTATATTTTGGGCAGGAAAATTGTCAACATGCAATATCATCTTGAAATTGATCTTCCAGATCCAATTCATGACCAGTTGGATCCTTCTTCCATTATCCCTCATGGAACCAAGACCCCATACACAGAGTCTGCCATGTTCTTAGAAAGAACTTATGAGAGTATATCATGTAGATCATTCTTGTAAGGACCCTAACCTAAGTTTTGGGGTAACCCTATTTTATTTATCTTAATTATGTTCTTAGAACCTTTCTATAATCTTTTGAGATGTAATTAGGTCTTGTAGAGAGTTTTAGTGTCAAGTTTGAGCTTGTTTGGATGCAGTTTGTGCTTTTTGTGCTAGTTTCGGTGCAAATTGCAATTTACCCAATGTAGGGGTTGATGTGCAATTTTCCACATCTAGAGTGTTCCCTCTCTTTCTTGACATCATCTAGAGGAAAGAGAAAGAGGAGGGTGCCTTGTTTGAGCCTTGGCTGAGGAGTATCACCCTAGGTGGTGATTAGGGTTGATGTGAGTATGAGTGATTTGACCATGTGTGTTGGTTGTGTTGTCTTGACCTTGGGTCACAACCAAGGTAGGTTTTGGAGGGTGTCGCGATCGAGAAACCTCCTCCAGGTGTTTGAGTTGTGACTTAGGTAGTCTAGGATGGTCTTGGATTGAGATGGTTGACTTAGCTTGGGTTGTCTCGAACTAGGGTTTGTAGAGGTGCTTTGTCTCAACCAAGAGGAGATGCTGATAGGTGGTGTTGTGACCATGGATGGTGCCAACTAGGAGGGTCATGATTGTGACCATGTGGGAGTCCATGGTGGTTGAGACACTACCTAGAGTGTATCACCATGTCTTTCATGTCATGTTTAAGTGGTTGCATGTGGGTTCATGTTGGTCTTTTACGACGACAAGTGTCCCTTAGGTCCCTTAGTATGTTGTCACCTCACCCCTTTCTCTCTCTCTCTCATCATCCATCTAACCCCTTATCTATTCTTTCTTACAACCCTTTTTGGCCATCTATCTTCTTCCTCCTTCCTTGCTTATTCTTGGAGCTTGGTGGAGCAAGCGGTTCGTCCTTGGAGCTTGGGGGATCAATCTCCTCTTGCATGTGGTGGGGTGGTGATCTGAGCTCATATTCCATCCTTGGTGATCTTGTGGATGAGTGTGGAGCTTTTGGTGAAGCTTCTTAAACCCTTGGATTGTTTGTTTGGAGCTCTTGGTGGTGATGAGCTTAAGGCGGGTTATATGACACTAAACCTACCCTAATATTGAACTTCTTTATGATTTTTATTACTGACTTATCTCCCTAGATTGCTTCCTCATCATGCTTGTACTTAGTGGTAATATCTAAAGTTTGTTTGGTATAGATATCTTTCTTGCTTTGGGAGAAATCTGAAACTCTAATCTATGTGTACCCGATTTAGTAGATGATGAGCTATGGAGGTTCTTCTCCAAGTTTTGCCCTTGATCTTTCTCCCATACATGGTGTTCATGTACCTAGAAGTTGGATAGATGTTAGATTCGGTTTTGGTTACCTTGAGCATGATTTTCCCTTATTTGGAGGAGGTTCTTCCTTAGTGGTCTCTTAACCTATGCCTTGGGGTTTGGCGATTGATTGCTTGAGTTTCCTTCATAGTGACTTTGGTTCTTCCCTTGGTTTCAATTCCATTTTGAGACCTAGATGGTGCATCTTGGTGTGGTTGTGACACTTCCCTCATGGTGTTCACGACCTTGATAGATTTTGGTCGAGATGTTTCCTTATGGTTGAGTTTGACCTAGTGGTGTTAGGCCAAGTCTTTAGGTTCTAAGTAGCCTAGTTACCCATAGTGTTGGTGTCTTGTTCATGCCATGTTTTAGTTGAGACACACCCTAGAGTGTAGGGTCACGGCCATGATGGTCTTGGGTCATGACATGGGTGGAGGTCAGGACAACCTTGAGAACGAGACAGTTTTGGTCGAGACATGTTGAGGTCGAGACACCTTTGGTCAAGATGTTTTGTGCAACCCTAACCCTAAGTGTCGCGAGCAGGACATGACCTAGAGGGTGGAGGTCGAGACATATAGGTGGATGGTCGAGATACATGAGTGTTGCGGTCATGACATGGACAATGATGGGTGGTCGTGACCCATGTGATTATGTGGTCAACATAGGGTGATGGTAGGTGGAAGATAAGCACATGTGAATACTTAATGATATTCATATATGAATGGTACATAAGCCATATATATAATGTTGTTTAAAATGGTATCTAGTCAACTCTAATGACATTTCCTAATTCTCATACACTCCAAGATGATGGAGGGTGGTTGTTCTAGGGTTGATGGTTGAACCTAGTTTTGTAAACTCTAATCGGATCAAAAGAAACTCTAACCCTAATTATGAACAATGATCTTGCTTGTTTCTCTATCATGAAAGGATTATGATGTTATACAGTTATCTCTCTCTTTCTTGTCAAATTCTAACTATGTAGGTGTTATGAGCTTGGTAATCATAGCTAGTACAGGCTATGGTGATTATGATATGACACATGTTGAATATGCCCTTGTGAGGCATGTTGAGGCACTTGTGATACAGGAATAATGGGAATGGGTCCTATTACCTAGAAGTGGATTGTTGCATAATATGAATGGCTTTTCCCAATGATGAGTTCAGGGATCGGTATCCCATGATATGTGGCTTTGTTGATGATGGTGTGCATGGCAATAATACAGGTATCTTGTGGTGATAGTATGATAAGATCACACCCTATATGTTTATCTCTTTTGGAGTTGCATTATGCCCTTACTTTTGTAGCACTTGTTTTAGCTTTATACATTGTAACTTGATTGATGTTAAAAGGCATTTGAATAGACTTAACTAATCAAGTGGAATCTGAACATGTAGTTTTTCCCTGTGCCATAGATCCATCTCAATGTCAGTACTTGTTGGATGGTGAAACAGGCTTTCCCTTAGAGGAAGCTTGGAGTCATATATTATTGATTATATGCATTCACATGATTGGCTGCAGGCCATACCCTGACAAGAGTGCAACTGCGGGACATAACTTAGTGATGTGTTTCTTATATGGTTTCATAAGATTGGTTGTGGGCCATACCCTTACAGGAGTGTGGCCATGGGTCGTAGCTCAGCTTTACTAGCTCCATGACCTATACCAAGGTGGGCTAGGACTTTCACTGTTTGACTATATGTCACATGTTGTAATTGACTGGTATTTCTGTGTTGTGTACTCATGTACTGACCATGAGGTTTGGTGAGGTCATGGATTCCATCTCTTCCATAGACCTTGTATGGCACCGATTTCAACTTAGTAGTGGTCGGATGGATTTTGGTGGTACGATTCAATTCCTTAGGGTATAATAAAATATTGTAATAAGTCGTTTAGGGTAATTTCTCAGGATCAAATACAAAAACACTGGATGAGGCCTTTCTTAGTTTTGTAAAGTGTAGCTCGTAGTAAATATATTTGTTTTTCATATACCTTTTATGATGATAATATGTTCCATAATCCGATTGCAATTTCTTATGATGATTAGGAATGATTACCTGATTACTGTAATTGTAGCTTTACTTCTATTCTTTATTTATCTTTCTTATGTTAATAATAGTGTTGGTGGAGAGTTATATCTCCTACTGAGATTTGGAATCTCACCCCATGGGTTTCCACATCTCTTAGGTGGGCATGTATGAGGAGGTAGAGATCGTGTAGTTGAGGCACAACAGCAACAAGGAGGAAAGTAGCAACTAAGGTTGGGAATGTTGCTTGTGGTCTTTTGTTGTTAGAGTCCTAGAGTCGTCCCCGTACACTCAAGTCTTGGGGAAAGTTACATATGGTCCTTAATGATTTTATCGATATGAGTTTTTGGTTTATGCACCCTTGTTGTATATAGTTGGTTTTTGTACATGTTTATGTAAATGAACGGATATCACATGTGCTTGACCCTGATGTAATAAGTTTCTTGATGTTGGTTCTTGTTGTAATTGGCTTTAATTTTTAGTGTTTTTTAGTAATTCATTGTAGAGTTTTGTTTAAATCTCGTGGCTTGTGTTTGTGTGACAAACGGTGTCACAATTGGTTGGTATCAGAGATTTAGGTTCATTGAGTCGACAGGGACCTAGGACTAGGGTTTGTGTCTGTTCTTGTATCCTCCAGTCTATCTTATAGTGATTCCACTTTTATAGAAGAAAAAGGAAAGCTTAAAGATGTTTGGAGAAAATGAAGAACACGCTTCTGAGAGCGGTGTTGTTGCACCAAGTGGTGGTGTAAGGAATTATGTGCAAGAAGATCGAGTGCTTGAGGGTCCCCAATTTGACCAAGCCATGCTTTAGAACCCTACCTTTCAAACTCTTTTTAGGTAGTTCATGGCTACCATGATGCATATGGAAGACAACATGCCTGCACCACAGCCTAGGGCACCGGTTCCCAATACAGTGTCTTCAGGTACTGGGAAGACTTTTGAGAAGCTTTGACATTGGGGTAGTGGAATATGCTAGAACAGATGATCTAGCGGATGTTGATATGTTGCTTTCTGAGCTCGAGAAAGCCTTCAAGATCCTTAGCATCCTAGAGGCGGATAAGGTGAAGCATGCAATATATCTCCTGAAGGGTAGTGTTGGCCATTGGTTGGCCATAGAAGAGGAGAAGAGACCTGGAGTGGCTGTTGGATGGGAGGAGTTCTGACATGAGTTCATCAGTCAATAATTTCCTTGGACCTATCTGAATGAGAAGATCAACCAGTTTGAGCGGATCCGACAGGGATCCATGTCGATTAACGAGTATCAGGCCAAGTTTATGGAACTTCTTTGGTTCTGTCCACACATGGATTCCATGGATTATGTGAGGATATGACGTTTTAAGAAGGGTTGAATGCTAAGTTGTCTACTCTGGTGGCTGCTTTGGAGAATCGGGAAAAGTTTTCCACATTTTTAGAGTCTATTTGAAGGATTGAGAGGTCTATGATAGAGAAGTGGGAGACAAGTGCCAGGAAGAGGTCTGCACAGTTCCAAGGACATTCATCAGGTGGCTTTAAGAAGACGAGGTATTATGTACCACTAACACCATAGAGGTTCAGTTTTTAGATGTAGTGGTCACCGAGTAAAGGTAGAGGGCATAGTCTTCCACCTATTGGAGCTCACAATACATCATCAATGCCAGTGACGGGGCCTTCTAGGACACAGTTTGAGACCAAAGCTTGCCACAAGTGTGGGAAACTAGGACGCTTGAGGTAGGAATGCCCAGTGAGAGACGATGAGGTGACCCATCAACTGAGGTAGAGCCAGAAAGGCTCATAGAGGTAGAAGTTCAGCAGTACAGGAGGAAGAGGATGAGGGAAAACATCATAGGTTTGATCGTCTTCTCAACGAAGAAGAGGACGGGGGCAAAAATGGGAAATGAATAGATTCTATGCCATGAGTCAGTAGGAGGCAGTGGTCAACCCGTGAGTAGTAATAGGTCAGATGGAGTTATTTGATTCTAATTTGTCTTCTTATTGCTTCATAAATGTTTTGGTTGACCAAGGTGCAACACACTCTTTTGTCGCTCGTGAAGTGCTTGACAATTGTCTTTTACCTATTAGTCACAGAGAGATAGTTTGTTGTTAGAAACCCTATTAGTCAGTTTCACAGTGTTGCAGGAGGTGTGTCCTTCCTGTGTCCTTCTTTCATAGGAAAAAACATACAAGTAGATTGCATACTATTTGATATGCATGGATTTGATGTCCTTGGAATGGACACCTTGGAAAAGTATAGAGTGGTCTTGGATTGTGGTTCCAAGTAGGAGGCATTTTTAGATGGTGATGAGATGTGGATCTTCTAAGGGGATAGGAAGATTCTTCTGACGTGTCTGGTGTCAACGATGGTAGTAGGGAAGTTGTTGAGATAGGGTTGTGAGGCATTCTTGGCACATGTGATGGATACTGAGGCAAGCAGTCCTAGTATTCATGAGGTGCCAATTGTCAGGGAGTTTAAGGATGTGTTTCCTAAGGAGTTCCCCGGTGTTCCCCCACCTCGAGAGATTGATGTTGAGATCAATCTAGTTCCAGGCACTCAGTCGATAGCTCAGACACCATACAGGATGGATCCAATAGAGATGGAAGAGTTGAAGAGATAGTTGCAACAAATGCTTGACAAGAGTTTTATCAGGCTGAGTACATCTTCGTGGGGTGCTCCAGCGCTGTTCGTAAAGAAGAAGGAGGGGTCCATGAGGCTATGTATAGACTACATGCAGTAGAACAAGGTGATGATAAAGAACAAATATCCCTTACCAAAGATAGACGACCTATATGATCAGTTACATGGCACAAAAGTGTTCTCAAAGATAGAATTGAGGTCAGGATATCACCAGCTAACAATCAAGGAGGATGACATACCTAAGTTGGCTTTTAGAACGAGTTATGGTCACTACAAGTTTGTGGTTATGTCATTTGGGCTGACCAATGCACTGACAATGTTTATTGACTTGATGAACAAAGTGTTCTGACCATTTCTTGATCAGTTTGGGATGACCTTCATAGATGACATCCTGATATATATTCGTGACAGCCAACAACATGAGCAACACCTTCGTCAGGCATTGACTGTGTTGAGCCAACATCAACTATACACTAAGTTCAGTAAGTGTGAGTTCTGGTTGAAGGAGGTAGCTTTTTTGGGGCATGCCATATCTGCTGAGACACATGAGTATTGCAGTCATGACATGGACCATGATGGGTGGTCATGAGCCATGTGGTTATGTGGTCAATATAGGTTGATGGTAGGTGGAAGAGAAGCATGTGTGAATAATTAATGATATTCATATATGAATGATACATAAGCCACATATACTATGGTATTTAGACTAGTATCTAATCAACTCTAATGATGTTTCCTAATTCTCATACACTCCAAGATGATGGAGGGTGATGGTTCTAGGGTTGATGGTTGAACCTAGTCTTGTAAACTCTATTCGGCTAAGAAGAAACCCTAACCCTAATAATGAATAATGATCTTACTTGTTTCTTTATCATGAAAGGATTATGATGTTATGTGGTTATCTATCTCTTCCTTGTCAAATTCTAACCATGTAGGCATTATGAGCTTGGTAATCATAGCTAGCACAAGCTATGGTAATTATGATATGATACAAGTTGAATATGCCCTTGTGAGGAATGTGAGGCACTTGTGATACATGAATAATGTGAATGGGCCCTATGACTTGGCAGTGACTTGTTGCATAATATGAGATGACTTTTCCCAATGATGAATTGAGGGATTGGTATCCCCTAATATGTGGCCTTATTGATGATGGTGTGCATGGCAATAATACAAGAATCTTGTGGTGATAGTGTGAGAGGATCACACCCTATATGTTTTATATCTTCTAGAGTTGTGTTATGCCCTTACTTTTATAGCACTTGTTCTAGTTTTATATGTTGTAATTTATTTGATGTTAAAAGGCATTTAAATAGACTTAACTAATCAAGTGGAATATGAATATGTAGTTTTTCCCTATGCCATAGATCCATCTCAGTGTCAGCACTTGCTGGATGGTGAAATGGGCTTTCCCTTAGAAGAATGGGCTTTCCATCTCAGTGTCACCACTTTCATGGAGTCATATATTGTTGAGTATATACATTCATAGAATTAGTTGTGGGTCGTAACTTAATGATATGTTGCTTATGTGGTTTCATAGGATTGGATGTGGGCCATACCCCGGTAGGAGTGCGGCTATGGGTTGTAGCTCAGCTTCAGTAGTGCCATGACCTATACCAAGGTGGGATAGGACTTTAACTATTTCACTATATGTCACATGTTGTAGTTGAGTGGTATGTCTCTATTGTGTACTCGTGTACTGACCACGAGGTTTGATGAGGTCATGGAGTCTGACTTTTCCATAGACATTGTATGGCACCGATTTTGACTTAGCAGTGGTTGATTGAATTTGGGTGGTATGTCTTAAATCCTTAGGGAATAATAAAATACATAATCAGCCATGTAGTGTACTTGCTTAGGATCAAATACGAAAACATTGGATGATGCCTTGCTTGCTTTTTGTACAGTGTAGCTGGAAGTAAATATACATCTTCTTCATATTCCTTTTATGATGATAAGATGTTCAACAATCTGATTGCAATTACTTATGATGATTGAATGGTTACCTGCTTATTGTAATTGTAGGTTTAATTTTATTGTTTATTTATCTTACATGTGTTAATAATAGTGTTGGTGGAGAGTTATATCTCCTGCTGAGATTTGGAATCTCACCCTGTGGGTTTCCCACATCTTTCAGGTGGGCGTGCACAAGGGGGTAGAGATCATGCAGCTGAGGCAGAGCAGCAACATGGAGGATAGTAGTAGCTAAGGTTGGGAATGTTGCTTGTGGTCTTTTTTTGTTAGAGTCTTGAGTCATCCCTATACACTCAGATCTTCGGTGAAGTTAAGTATGTTCCTTGATGATGTTATCGATATGAGTTTTTGGTTTATGTGCCTTGTTGTATATAGTTGGTTGTTGTACATGTTTATGTAAATGAACAGATATCATATGTGATGGGTAGTCTTTTATGGACATCTAGTAAATAACAATGCTTTATGATATATAATTCATATGGTAATTTTTTGGACCCTGATGTAATAAGTTTCTTGATGTTTTTTTGTTTGTAATTGGCTTTAATTTTTAGTGATTTTTGATAATTCGTTGTAGAGTTTTGTTTTAATCTCATGTCTTATGTTTGTGTGGCAAAGGGTGTCACAATTCTCTTCAATAACATTTTCAAAATTAGCGTTGTGGGTTTGGGTCTCATCTATTTTTTGTTGCATGTGACAAGAACATTCATTATCACACACTGATTTCATATTGGCTAAAACATATTAATATAAAATTGAAAAAAGTTTGGTCTTGCTTGTGGTAAATGTGTTTTATCCTTATGACAATGATTCATTCTCCAGAACTCGCATCTTGAAGGCCTTTTTCCATTTCTTTTTACCATCTAAAAAATATTATAATAATTTAAATCAATAACAAAAGAATAGTCCATCTTGAAATTTTGATTAGATAGAAATAGTTACCTCCTTATCTATACTTATTGTCTTATCCTTAAAACACATGTTGTTTTAGTGATTGCTTACTCCTAGAGAGTTCATTTCTCTTCTGGAGTAACTTCATAAAATAAGACTCAAAGATTTTAAGAGTGTTCCATTATTCAAAATATTTTAAAACACTTTAAATTTACCCCTCATTCTGGTGAGAACCAAAAGTCAATAAGGACATCCTACTAGCGTGGACCCACTCTGTCATCAACAATAATTTCTTCATGACATCTTCCCTTATTTGGGTAGTATGGGTCAAAGTACTTTTGTTTCAACTCATTCTTCACACTCCATATTTTAGCAAGCTTTTGAAGAATTATTAGCCTCAAATTAAGATGTTGAGTATTAAAGTGACTATACAAAATAAATATCTCATGATGTTATTAGTGTATATGTATATTGATTAATATAAAAAAAACATTTATATAAAAATAATGACCTTGATATTAAACCATGTTTTTCTATCTTTTCTGGATTATGTTCTCTCTAGTCATGTACATCAACATGAATATTGTGACTTTTTTGTGCCAATGTTGATAAAAAAGGTTGGTAGTTCTTGACTTCTTTTAGTGGGTCCACAAGTCTACCCTTCTCATCAAATTCTAGTTGAGCAGGATCCACTCTTTCCTAAATGTCAAAAGCTTGTGTACACAATGGAGCTGGGATATAAATATGAAAATAACAAATTAAGGAAGATAAAGAAGTATGAGGTGGTGAAGAAAGAAATATCATACAAGGTGGTTTGCTTTTGTGCTCAAATAAAGGTGGGTTTTCATTCTCAATCCCATTTTGCTCTTTCCTAGGAGCCTCATCTAGTGGCGTCTAAACATAAACATGAGACAGTTGTTTGTTGTAAAGTTCCATTTGTACTATACAAGTAACCCTGGTTGTAGTAAAAAAGTCCTTGATGTGTCTACGACAAAATGTTTTGCAAGAAGTAATTCACTCAGAAAGAAAGAGAATATAAATCATATTGAGTATAAGTGTGTGATAATCAATTATAAAAGGAAAAAATGTATCATCATGATAATAAATAGAAATTCAAAAAAGTTGCAAATTAGAACTATGCTTATTTAGCCAACAACTTAGCTTAATTTCAAATATATTGACAAAAAAGAGAAAAAAAATTAGTTGTATACAGAAGAGCATGTAGGCGGACTAAATTCAAGCTCATTTTATAGTGGTGTCTCAAACATAGTGAGTGGTGTTCACCTTGTACAACCTAATATACTTCCTACATCAAAGATATAATAAAATTAATTGCCAATTATATACCTAAAATAATTAATATAGATTTTTTTGATAACGTGGGACCACCCCTAAAGGCGATCCGCGATTGTGACCCCCACTGACAAAATATAAACCCATGCTCCCCCTCAACTACCCACAAATAAGGGAGAGTGTTTAATCTCATGCAGAGACCAGGCTTCATGATGGGGCCAAGGATCATAGAGTCCTCGTCTTTAGTAAAGACTTTGTTTCCATCTTTTTTGTATAGAAAGTTGATGTTCATCCCATGAGTTAACGTTAATGCTATGTATCTTCCCTGAAATGCACAAGCATGATGTTTCTCTTAACTTATTTCCAAGAATTAGATTAGATTACATTGTATCATTTGTGATTCATGGAGAAAATATTGAAATATAGAATTAGAGAAGAGTGTACAATAATTCAAGTGCAACATAAAATAAAAAATGTAATGAAACCAAAGTATCATACTGTTGTGTGGATAAGGTAGAAGCTAAATTGTCTGTAATAAGGGGATTCATGAGAATCAGAAGCTCAATTTTCTAGATCAGTTATGTTTTCCCTTACTTGTAGTCATCACATACCCTTCAAGATTTGTTTCTACATTACAAAATAATAATAAAGTGGATCTAGTCCAAACACAGGAGACATGCCTTGTATGCAAATATGTCAATCTATTAATTGGTTACATTATAACGCATGGAATAAAATATTCATAGAACAATTGTTGGTTTTTATTTTCATTTTTTAATATGTTTCCTACCTTGGATGGATGTACATGACACAATGAACTCATCGAATCATCCTCATTTGCGCCCCTGTATTTTTGTTTAAGTTTTTCCACATATGCTTGATCTTTACGATCTTTATGTTGCATGGCCAAGGAGTATTCAGGATGCAAGTGCTTGATCTTCATGATGATAATGATGCAGACAGTAGGAATTGAGTCACATCCACTGATGTGTATCCCTCAGGTGATGCCTTCGACACACAATTGTGATATGAGAATCCCATGAGGTGCAGCCATGTCTAGGAGCGACATGAAACATAAACATTATTTGCTTGAGGCACAACTGTGATCTAAGAACCATCTTCTGTGTATTTGTAGGCTATTTTCTGACATGGTTGATTGTTCCCAGTCATGCCATCACTAGTAGAAGAGGTGGTGCGGTAGACAATTCTGGGGAGTGGGTTGTGAACCCTAATAAGTTTAGGTTTAGCGTGAATTTAGCAACATCGTCCGATTCTTGTATGGAATATTGTGGTTAGGCAGCTTTCTAAAGCTCCTGACTAAACTTCCCACCCCAATGCTAAAGTTAATCTACTTTGTAAACAAATGATACATATAGTTTTTTAATTATAAAAAAAAAGTTAGCTTAAATACAAGCTTACAATGGGGATCTAGAAAATAAATATCGGCATCAGCTATATGTGCTAGTAAATATAACTTGTACTGGCTCAAAAAAATGGTGTTGGGATATGACATCGACATTGACAAAGTTTCTGGTAGTGTTATAACCATCAAACTTGAGAAAGATGCATACCCTAATCTTTGAGGGATTGGTTTTTATAGACAGGACAACTAAGATCCCTCTCCCACTAATTACATAGGAGGAAGACAACCACCCTCTCCTTACCCCCATTAGGAATCAATCCCAATTTAGTTCTCCTAGCTTACCATTTCCAGTTTCTCAGACTTGCGGTGTGTATGGGCCATGGAGTTCTCTCCATTATAATCACATCTTCACTTGATAGACACAAATGATACCCATGATTACAACCATTACCCAAGAACACATCTTCCTCGCTTCACTTACCTCCTTGATCCCCATTGAAACCCTAAATCCCTCTTTTATACAATTTTCCATGCCCAACCTTCCTCAAACAACTCCCAAACAAGATCACTACCACCAACCACGACCACTAGTAGAAATGATCATGAGTCTACAGATGGAACAACTCCGACCCCTTGCAACAAATCTATCTTAAACCCCACCGCCCTTGCTAGTTCCCCTCAGTATTCCCTTACTCAACCTATTCGTTTGATCAATCTCAACCCTCGACGGCTTGCAACATGAGGCACCAGTCCCTGACAACCCTCTCTAGTGACACATCACAGATGGAAGTCTCCTTGCATCCCACCTTAGTCTGCAAACAATTGGAAGATCTCCATTTAGAAGACCTCCCTTTAGGCAGTGTGCCATTCTTATGAGCACCCAACATCACACCTTGAACCTTGACTGGTCTACAATCCATGACAAAGATCCCTTTTGTCAACTTGTAAGACCACTTATGTGGCACCTTCATCTAAAACTTTGTCTAGTCACACGGCATCCTACCTTTACCACCGCGTGCAACTAGTGGATAAATAGACACTCTCTGACCTCTGCCACCTCCCTAACTTGATGCTAGCCTCCAAGAACACTATCCACCCATTATACATTCCTTTCTCCAATCTGACACCTCCTGCCATGATGGCATGGAGGATGTCAGCAAGATTCTAGGTCTACCATCAACACCTCCTTGCCAACAAACTACAACATATCTCAAATACAACCATCACACAAGATCACCTTCTCCACTGCCACCATCTACATCTCCATGGCACCACCACCTGCTAAACTGGTGACCTTCAGGTTATGAAACCAATTGAAGATCCTATCAACAAGATATCGTGCCTCACCATCAAACCAATGAGTCATCAACTAGCATGCCTGCAACATGACACAAACCTACAACACAACTCTGTCAACCTGCCTTATACACCTCTCCGATGACCACTCTAAGACCCCTGACCAAGATTTTTGGTTGATCTTTCTTACTTAGAATAATTAGATGCTTAAAAAATTAAGCTAATCATGTGCCATGCTTTAATAACATGTGACATGCTTGTGCTCTAGTTTGGTCTAGTTTGAATGCTATTTGATCTAGCTACGCTTCTATGCGCTTGTTTTGAACCTAATTGTACATTTCCCATGTTTAGGGTTTATCTTGCAATTTGTCACATGCTTTGTGTACCCCACATGTTTTGGCATCATGTTGGAGAGAGTGGTTCCTTAGGGAACCTTTCCGTACCTTGTTTTGATGATGTTGCATCATAAATTGAGATCTAGGGTTTGCTTGGATGCCCTAGTTTGATGGTTGGGTCTTTGATCACCTTGGTCACTGAAGATTTCCAGCAATCACCTAGCTTGTGGTTCTTCATTGTTAGTGTGTTTTTTGTGAGCATCTAGGTCACTGAAGTTTCTTCATTGGTCATGGGTTTTCTAGACCAAGTGAGGTCGCTTGCTTTTCTTGGTTTTAATGACCTATGTTTCATGCATATGTTTAGTTCTTGCATGTCCAAGATATGGTGGACACATGGAATGTTTAGTTGGACACCTAACCTCCCTTCTATCTCTCCAACATTTGGATATATAAACCTATCTCCTTGTATGTAAGTGATCTCTCTTACACCCTCTTCTTTCTCTCTTCTTCTAGAAGTTTGTCCCTTGTGCTCTTGGTGGTGTTTGAGCTTGGTGCAAGTGGCCGATCCATATTGCTTTTGAGTTAGGGTTAGGAGCAACCCTTTTCTTGGATATGGTTTGGTGATCCTTGGTCTTAGTAAGTGATCTACCTTTCTTGATCTTTGTTTTCTTGCAACCCTACCCCTCTTCTTTCTCTTGGCCGAATCCATGGGTCTCCATAGTGGTGCTTCTTGAGGAACTTATTGATTCTTGACGGAACCCATGGTTTTCCATGGTAGTGCTCAAGTTGAGTTGGAGATCTTCTCTCTTTCTTATATTTTTATCTTAGGCTTTTTCTCTCCATCTTGTGATCCTTTAACCTATGGTTTTACTTCTCTCTTGGAGACGGTGATAGCTTGCCCGTGAGGTGGTGATCAAGCTAGGTTTCCTCTCTTTTCTTGGAGCATCCTTGTTGTTGGAGTTGTTTCTTCACATCCAAGGTGAGTTATATAACTTTCTCCTCAATTATTGTTGCACTTAATCTTGTATGGAAATAATCTATCTCTAAAACATGGTTCCAAGTAGAATAATAATAATACCTTGATCTAGTGTTTATGCTTAATGCTAATCTTGAATAGGTAAACCCTTCCTAATGAAACCCCAATCTTGTACAAGTTTACCCTATTGATAATGGGTGTATGGAGTGGGACCCAAAAGGGGATCCACTCCCTTCTAAAATTTTGAAGGATAAAACATCCATTCTAAACACACTGAAAGGTATGCTGGAATAGGTGCAAAGATTTCAAAATTCAATAAATGGTATTCAAAACAACAAAATTTAGCAGCTAAATTAAACAAATGACTATATAATTTTCTTACAAAAGTACATCATAATATCCCATAAGGGTTTACATGTATGATACAACATAAGGATCTAAGTAGAGGGAAGTCTAAACTACTTCAAATCTGTCTCCAAGCAACATCTCTAAGACCTAGGTCCATGTTGGAAGCTATGTTCTCCTTGGTCATGTTCAACACCTCGATCTCAACCTGGGTGGTTGGAAAAGCACCCAACAAAAGGGAAAGGAAAAGAAATATGTGTCAAAAAATATGAATGAGGTATCAAGGAAAAGAAAACATGTAAATAAAGGCTAGTTTTCATTATAAGATGAAGATTTCAAGACTATGAAGCTATTTTTAAACAGATGATAGCCATAAAAATATAATAAAAGGGTTTCATGTATGATAATTATGACAGCCTTAACTAAGTAGGGTTGAGCACCTACCAGCCCTCAACCTATAAGTGAGGGGAGAATTAATACATTCCTAGTCACCTACACATAATTTTATGGGGAATAATAAGACATTCCCTAGGGCGGATTAATGCATGCCCTATCTATGGGTGGTTGTACATAAGTATCACTACTATAGATAAATAGTCCATAAAATCAATATGATAGAAAAGAAATCATGGTAAGTGAAAGAATCATATATTTGAAACATTGTTGTAGGGTGCAAGACCCAAGAAAAAGAACATCATTACAGATTTTGAGGCAATTTCATAAAAGAATTATGAATAGCAGAAATAGGGTTCGTATAGGTCCTCATTAGGGAATATATGGTTTAGTTTGCAAATATCCCAACTAATGGTGTAAGAATGTATATACCTCTATTATGGATATCAATTACTAACTTTCACCACTTTAATCGAGTCCAAGTTCCTCTTTACCTATTTTCAATGTATTAGAGTACATAATGCACATTAATGTATAAAACCCCTAATTTTAGAACTTTTTAGAAAAACTTAGATTTAGACTCTAATAACCTCACCAATGAACTTATTAGGTTCTCCTGATCAAGAAAATATATTTTTATGTTAACTTTGGATTTATGATGATTAAGATGTAATTTTTATAAATTTTAAGATTAAATTCAGTTTACAAAAATCACCCTTCGTCAAACCTAGAAATCAGACCTTGAAAATACTTTTATTAGATAGAGACTAATTTTTTGATTCCAAAACATATTTATTTGTCAAATTTGGATAAGCGGATTAAAATATATGAATTTCTCAAAACTGACCAATAGGAAATTGCCACATCATCAAACCGATTGAGATAAGAGAAGAGAGGGAGGGAGACGGAGAAAACACCATTTGACCCAAGATCAGAGTTTGATATTCATGGGTAACCAAACTAGATCTTCTAGATAAGGTAAAATATCAAGAAACCAAAACCCTAGAAGAACATGATAAATAGAGATGGAGATCGTCGATTTTAAACATAGAAGCATGCATTTTAAGCATGTAGTAAGCAATACATGAGAAGGGGGTTATAAAACTTGCCTCTAGGAAGGTGGATAGGTTAAATCAGCAAGGGTTCCTAGCTAGAGATGTTGGTTTCTCCAACAAAGCTCCTATCTCGAGCAAGAAGTACCTTCTCCACTTTAGAGGTGAAAAGCCATAGCAAAAGAACATGGAGATGAGGTGTTTAAGGGCTCTAGGTGGGGTTTCTCCATGGAAGGTCATGGTTTTGACCTAGAAGAAGGTGGGAGGAAGACAAATAGTATGAAAATAGGGAAGGAAAGGTGGAAACTTACTATTTTTGGTCGAAACCACCAAGAAGGAGCTTTAGAAACCCTAAATAGAGCAAATTTGGAACGCTAGGAGTTTTCTTCACCAAGGTAAGCACCTTCTTTTACCTTGGGACAACACCTTTGTGGAAAAACAGAGTAGGAATAATTCTATAACCTATAGAAAGATAAGGAGAACAAGAGTTTTTGAATTGGGAGGTGGGAAATGGTAGATATTGCTTTATAAAGAAGGGGCCAAGCATGAGGTGTCTATGGGACTTTCCATGTGTCGTTAGCCTAGGGCTTCATGGCCATGCAAGAGGACAGATCATAGAGGCTTCTTGAATATTAAATTCTAGTTATAACATCCCATGGAGACTTCTAAACCATCCCCACTGACCTCCAATCAAAGAAATAATCCCATTGGTTGATAGCTTTTAAAGATAAGCTCATTTATAAAGAGGGTAATCCCTAAAATGCCCTTGGAGTGAAACACCTTCAAAAAAAGGTGCAACTAGGTGCCCCATGGTTCAATATCTCGAGAATGGTAAGGGAATATCTAAGAATTATAATGAATGTGATAATTTGCAAAGAAAACCTCCCAATTCAGTAAATTGCATAAAAGTCCAGAATGTACCTAAAATTGGATAACTTGCACAAACAACATCCAAATTGAACCAAATTTGGAACATAGGCTCATTTTATTTTTTTCAAATCACATCCAAAAGTTATATTAAGGTTTAGAACACCTAAATAAGGTCCTTAAATATACTTTCGTTGAGGTATTTGTGCATAAACCCTTTTATTAGTACAAATAGTGAATAAATGTTCACCAAACCACTATAAATTCCACTAATTAAACATCAAGGACATAAAGGACATAAATGAAAGGGAAACTTCAGAAAAAGGGTTACATGGAGATTACATCTAAGATTCATTATGTTACAATGGGAGAGTTAATCTTTACATGCATGTGCAAAATGATGGTTTTTCTATCACCACATGGTTTTTCCTTGACTTGTTGATGATCGTAATTGGGGTTTTTGGTGTTGCTTTCCTCCATTTTGTCAAAATTTGATGTTTCAATTTCATGGCGATGATCAACTTGATGATCTTATGGTCGATGAGTTTTCTCTCTTTTCATGTGGTCGATAAGGATTTTTCTTTCCTTAATGGTCGATGAGCTTTTCACCTTCTTGAGACCGTTGAGTTTGCTAGTTAATGGTTGCCTAAGATGGTGAATTTCCTATTTGGTTGATGATAATTATACATGCTTTTTGTCACCAAGGATGGACCCATGATTGGTAGTTGAATTTTTGATTTCTTGGTGTTTGGTGAAGGTGGTTAACCTGGTTCATATGGTCACTAAAAATTGACTTTCCTAATGGTCATTGAAAGGGGGGTCAAACCCTAGTTTTCAGTGGCCATGAATCTATGTTTTTAGCAGTTTATGAGAATGGGGTGACCTAATTTTTCAACTGTCTATGATGTACTTATCTTCGACAGTCAATGAAGATTTTTGGGTTTTTGGTCATCTTTTGTGGTTGACCCTCAACGGTTGATGAGAATATGTGGCCTAGTTTTCAGTAACCTATGGTGTGTGTGATCGTATGCGGTCGATGGTGTTTTTGGGTTACTAGGTCATGATGTTTTGTTTACTTGATGATGATTGTGTTTAACCAATATGCTTCCAAGAATGTTTGAGATGGTGGTAATTAGGGTTTACTTCTCCTTGCTATTTTGGAACCCTATTTCAGTTTGCTATGTTTAAATTTAATCCTAATTGCATATACATAATGTTAATGCTTGAGTAATTAACATGAGAATAGAGTATTTTGTCTCTCCTAAACTATTGTAACCTTAACTTGTTATCTTGTAAGAATCATAAGTTCTTAATTTCATGGATATGTCAAACATATGAAATACATGTATGGTGGTGGTGATGAGCCTTGTTGAGGCATGGAGAGATAATAATATTCTTTCAAGGATTAGTATGAATGGTCTTATGACCAGGGTAGTGGCTTTGTGCCCTAATTGAGGTGATATCCTCTAGTAATGTGATGAGGAATTAATATCCCATGATGATGTAATAATGAGTGTGGAATCATGAGTATGATAGTGAACAATACCATGTGATGATGTGACAAGCTTATACGTTATACATTTTATATCTTCTAAAGTGGAAACCTACCTTATCTTTTATAGAATCTTATTAGGGTTTGTATGTAATTTGATTGATTCAGTTAAAACAAACCCAATTGTCTTTAACTAATCAAGTGGAACCCTAATCATGTAGTTTCCATGGCAATAGATTCATTCTAGTGTCAGGACTTGTTGGATGGTGAAATGAGTATTCCTAAGGGAAACTCAGAGTGCATATTGTTGAGTATGTAAAGTTCAAGTGACTGAGTGTCCTTGTCATCTTGATCCTAAAATTTTGAGGATGGTTGTGGTCATGCCTCAAAAGGAGAACAATTGTAGTCGTGTCTCAGTGTATATGATGTGATAGAGGGTAGATGTGGTTGTACCTTAGATGATTGGGTTTGTATCATATGTTTACTAGTGCCATGACCTATATACCAAGGCAGACTTGGTTGATTTTCTGTTGGACTTTATATGTCACTGTGGCGGACTCGTCCTGACTGAGGGAGGATGAGATCGTAGGAGTCTGACTCTCCTAGATTTTTTATGGCACTATTTTCAACTTTGCAGTGGACAGTTGGAGTATGAGTGGTATACCTCACCTCCTCAGGGCTTAAAAGATGTAATAAAGCCATGTAGTATATCTACTTAGGTTAAATAAGTTTTACATTGGAAGTTTACCCCTACCTTGTTTCTTATACTGCTTAGTTGTTTTGTGATATAGTATCATGAGTTAATTCATATACATTTTATTCATATTAATTCTAAACATGAAGAATGCCATGCTTATCTCTTGTATCTACTAAACTTGCTTAGCCTGTGTAATCAATTTAATATATATGTTTAGATGAATCTGCTCATCCTACTTAATAATGATATATTCTTCTATGTTTTAGTAATCATTGGAGGAGAATTATATATCTCTCTAGAACAAGTGTCTCACCCTCATGGTTCACCACATATTTTATGTGGTCTTTAGTAGTGTGGGTAGGATTGTGTTGTTGAGGAAGAGTAGCTTTGAGATTAGTAGATACGGAAGGTTGGATGGTGATAGTGTTGTGTAGTAGAGTCTTGGTGTCATCCATGTACTCTCAACTACGAGAAGGGATGTGTTTTTTACATGATATGTACCTTGATACATGTTTTGGTAGTATGCCTTTGAAGTATATAAGTGGATTGTACATGCAAACATATCTTTTGTAACATGTATGTGGCAGATGGACATTATATAGTTGCCTTGGTCATCGATCCATTCCAGTGTCATGACTTGCTGGATGGTGAAATGAGTATTCCTAAGGGAAAATTAGAGCCCATATGGTTGAGTATGTGAGGTGCAAGTGACTGAGTGTCCTTATCATCTTGATCCCAAGCGTCTGAGGATGGTTGTAGTCATGCCTTGGTAGGAGAACAATTGTGGTCGTGTCTCAATGTATATGATGTGATAGAGGATAGATGTGGTTGTACCTTAGATGATTGGGTTTGTAAACCCTGTTTACTAGTGTTATGACCTATATGCAAAGGTGGACTAGGTTGATTTGTAGTTGGACTTTATATGTCATAGTGGAAGACTCGTACTGACTGGGGGCGGATGACATCATAGGAGTTAGGCTCTCCTAGTCTTGTATGGAACTATTTTCGACTTCACATGATATTTGGAGTATGAGTGGTATACCTCATATCCTTAGGGCTTAAAAGTCAAAATAAAACCGTGTACTATATCTACTTAGGGCTAAACACATTTCACACTGGATGTGTACCCCTGCCTTGTTTCTTATACACTCATTTGTTACATAATGTAGTATTAGGAGCTAATTGTTGTACATGTTCTTTGTATTCCTTCTAAACATGAATAATTCCATGCTTATCTATTATAGCTATTAAAAATGCTTAGTCTACATAATCAGTTTAAGTTATTCATTTAGTTGAATCTGGTCATCCTTCTTAATAATGATATATCCAGCTATGTTTCAATAATTATTGGCAGAGACTTATATCTCTCGCTGGGACATGGGTCTCACTCTCGTGGTTGTTCACATCTTTTTAGGTGGTCGTTAGCGGCGTGGGAAGGATCATCCTGTTGAGGAAGAGTAACTTCCATATCAGTAGACATAGAAAGTTGGATGATGCTAATGTTTTGTAGTAGAGTCCTAGTATCATTCATGTACTCTTAGGTCCAAGAAGGGATGTTTTTTGTAGATGATATGTACCTTGATACAAGTTTTGACAATATGCCTTTGAAGTATGTAAGTGGCTTGTACATGTGAACAAATTTTTTGTGACAAGTGCACGGAAGATGTCCACTATACAAATGTAAATACCTGGTATGGTATGTGATATGTTATCGGTTGTGAACCTTGATGTAATATGTTTCCGCTCATGATGGTTATATGGGATCGGTTTAAATTCACCTATTATTTTGGTTATATCATTGTTTATATTTTGATCACACACAATTTTTTGAGTAATCTCGTTTGTGTGGCATCAGGGTGTGACAACCACCTTTTTCTTCCCTCTGACTAGTGGCAACCTACACAAACCCAGATCCTACCTACTGGACTCGTTGAGCCTTGATGTCAACAGACCACCTGTTGCAAATTAGTATAGCATTCAAGCTCTGAATAATGATTGAGGAGTACCATGAAACTTGACAACAGGAGATCAATGATCTCTCCCAACACCTGTGACCAAGAAACAATCTAGGAAACCAATCAGCTCGAATATGTTTACTTCTTGTTAAGTCTACTTTCTATACAAATCAAATCATGAGGCTTAATACTTAGACTACTATAGATAATGGTATTATCTTGGTTCCTAAGTTGTTGGCCCCATGATATACCTAGATAATCACATAGCACAATTGATATTAAGGATAATACATGTAATTGGATAATATTTGAATATGAAAACTAACTAATATGAAGGGAGGAGATAATTCTTTGGAAAGATGCAAGATAAAGGTGATCATGAGTGACTAGTTAGGATATTAAGTGGCTTGACCCTATGATAGGTATCTATTGGCATATTAATATAAGAAAATGACAAAGTATGAAACTCAAGCAAAGATTATTAAACATACCCTAAATATTGATAGACACGTGAATATGTATATATACGTCATGGTGGGTAGAAAAAAATTGATCTTATAAGCATATACACGATATATAATAATTTGATACTTTGTTTATAATAGAAAGAGTGCTATGTTTATTTAATAATGAAATGTGAAAACCTAATGAACCTACACCTACATTTTGATGATAAACCCAAGTAATACCCACCTTAAATTCTACTTGTCTAAATACAATATGAAGATAGAGATAATGGAAAGTCTTACCCTACTCCTAGGGATATGAGTCACATTAACATACCTATATTTTATCTAACATAGACAAATATTTAAAAAAGTGATTATAAACCAAGATCTTAGAGAGAGAAAATATGAGAAGGGTGTTTGAACTGTAACTGAAGGTCATTCCTCTCAACTATCTAAAACAAGTAATAAATATATGGATATACATATTCAAAAATCTAGGTATGAGAGTAAAACTAGTATGCATTGAGAAATTTCTGATATAAACTGTAAAATATCCCAAGTAAGCATTTATTGGTAAATACACATCTTTGATACTAGTGATTGAATAAAATTATATTATATGTAAAAGAGAATAATATTTTAGATAAAATGTGACCAAACTATTGAACATGTAATATTGATTATATAGTATATATAACCTAGATAGAAACCCTAAAAATGATAAACACTCCTAAATGGAAAACCTAGCTACATACAATACTACATAAGCAAATTTAAATAAAAAACACATGATTCCAAGCCATATAGTGACAAATATTCCTCTACATTTGTAGATCTCTCTTTTTTGAAATAATTTTTTTGAGCTAAATACTTGGAATTCACAATGTTGCATACTTTGACCCAAAGGTATGAAATTTCTATTTCTAGTTCTATTTCTATTTGGAAAGGTATTTCCCTCATCAATTGCATGCATAACTGGATAGGTTGGTTGACTTAAAAATTGTTACCTTATCCCCCTCCTTGAAAGCCACCAACAATAAATCTTGGAAAATAGTAGCTCATTATTTACATGTTGAAAAGGGTAGGCTAGTGCCCATAGTTTAGTGGAATAAAGCTTCCATGGATCTATGTAGAGAGAAGGACATGAGGTACCTTAGTGTATTGGGAAAGGCAGTTGGTGTGTTGTTGTTCTCATGAAGAGAACATATGGATTCCCCAAAAACATAGACTTTGGCTTGTGCTATCTATTTAAAATTGAATTCATAGTTTTAAAGATTGGATATTGAATCTTATTGAATTTGAAAACCCATTTCTAGCTTTAGATACTTACCTATATTTCTTATTCATATGCTTTTGTCATAAAATTCCTTTGTAGATAGGTTCATATTGTTTCACTTTCCAAATACTAATTTTGTACGAGCTTTGCTGACCCATGTTTCCCTTATTGGGACCCATGTGTGGCTTTTGTTCCCTCTGGGAACTCATGGGTAGGTGATCATAGAAGACCTAGAAGAGATTGTAAGTGATACCTCTATATTATAAGACAAAGATTAGATTTACTAAATTTGTACTAATCAATCTATATGTATCATTTAAAAAAAACATCATGTAGTTTGAGAAAATTGTACAAATGAAAGGATTTGTTTATATTTTTGATGCACATTTGTAAAAGTTTGACCATAAAGATGGAGTGTTACACTATGAGAACGTCCACCTCGATAAGGTTCTAAAAGATTTTAAATTTGTCCTTCACTCCCCCCTTTTCTTTTCCTACCTTCACCAACATCTTTTCCTCCCTACATTGGATTCCAATAAAAGGACAAAGAACCATATTGTACTCCCACACTCGAATAACCAACCCCTATAGTGTTCTTCTACTACACCTTTACACATCTATCTTCCTCTCTACACTCCCTACATGTGTTCTTATCCTTCTATTTTCATTTAGTCCCTAACGTGAATGCTACCACTTATAATGTATGGTGAAGAAACTATTGCCCAAGGATTGGGCTTGTTTGAAAAACAACAAGACATGGTTGAACCTAGAGGTGGAAGTAGAGTTAGGTGCCCATAGAATTTAATCTAGGAGACATGCATGTAATTCCTCCCACCATTGTAGATATAGAGTAAGGCAACAATCAATTTGGATTTATCTTTACAATTAAACATCGATACGCATGTGGGTTCCTCAACAAGTAAAGCTAAAAGTGTCTATTCACTTAATTGTCACTTGACAATTTGTTGTAGCAGAAGAGGAAAATAATTATGATTAATGTGATCAGTTGTAATGATCCTACACAATTAACCTGACAAGAAAGGTGGAAAATACTTTTACAATTTCCAATTTCATTGAACGTATTAGGTCAAACACACTGTTTTTGCATTATAACCATCATATCATGCTCAATATGTAACA
The DNA here is from genome assembly GCA_963693085.1 of Alisma plantago-aquatica. Taxonomy (NCBI): domain Eukaryota; kingdom Viridiplantae; phylum Streptophyta; class Magnoliopsida; order Alismatales; family Alismataceae; genus Alisma; species Alisma plantago-aquatica. The sequence goes on from OY856409.1 coordinate 1,282,601,610, forward strand.
TTGCAAAACCACATCAACACCTCAAAACCATTTCAAGAAATTCACCTTGAACCTACAAATAACCAAACAACATAATCAAGCAGATGTATACTACCCATATCCTATAAAAATTAATCAAACAACAATAAACAATCTTCAGTGAACCTACAAACAACCAAATCACTTCAAACAACCACCATATACAACACAATCAACATCATCATGCATTACATGTTGAACCACTTAAAACTGGAAATTTTCACTTCAAACAATCAACACAATTTCAAATAGTCACCATGTAAACAAATGTGAATAACATGAAATACACACAACAAGTCATATTCACCATGGTTTCTAAAGGATACTTGTAATGCATATAAAATTTAACTTGTTCAAAATGTAATGTCTTGGGTGCAACTTTCTACATGGTTATGACGCAATACAAAAATGTTGCAAAATCTAGACACCTATTAGAAGTTCCTCAAGTGTTATCGGAAGTAATTTTGAAACTTATAATCCCCCATCATTTTCAATCTTCTCTTTACACTTGTGCCCATCAAGTTCACCTTTAGTTGGTAAAATTAGAACATAATACGTTTGGACCAATTAGTAAACTCAACATGACACTAACTATCTCAAATGATACCAAGTTCTACCCAAGTACAAATAATGATAACAAATTTAGACATGTGAAAATAGATCATGTATATCACATTTAATATATATATCCTACTAATTTACACATATCAGTCAATAAAAAAATAAATGTGCAACAACTCTATATGAGTAAAACTAGGGGCTCAATGGGAAACAACTCTATGTGATAGAAAATAGAGAATCAATGGGCATAATATTTACTATGTCATTAAAACTAGTGAATGAATGGGCATCAACAAGTATATGCGATCAATACTAGAAAATGAACAGAAAAAATCAATCTCCAATGAATCACCTTGTAACACAACTAGTGAATTAAGGGGAGAAACTATATGTGATTAAAATATATAATGATTAAATGTAGAATTGAACCAACATGTTATTTAACTACTAGTGAATGGGATCAGCATAGAAGATTTAGGAAATTCTCTTTTATTGTAAGGGTTGAGTGAATAATATCTAATTTATATTTATTGTGCCTCTATTGAGCTACTTCTTTCCCTCATTCTAAATTAGTTACTTACGATACTGATATAACTTGTAAAAGCTTTCTCTGGGTAGGTCTTGATTTGAATAAGACTAGAAAGTGATATAGTTAGGTATTATGTTCTACAAAACTGATGGCATAATTCTAATGAGAAGGACAATATATAGTCCCGATGGGTGCATGACATGTACCTCGAAAGTGATTCTATCGAGAGGTGTAAAATTACTTCTTGCACCTCTTGGTTTTTGAAACAATTGATGTACCACATGGTTCTATTTTTCAAATAATGGGAAGGATGTTAGAAAAGTTGTAGATTTCCAACATATTATTAGAAATAGATCTACTGAGGTACTTATTTGATCCAAGTGGCTTTGGAGTAGTAAATTGCCATGGAGAAATGTTATCTTTGGTTGGATGAGTTTACTTGAAAAACTTTTCACACATGATTACTTGCACAATAGAGGATTTTAGCACCCTTCTTGGTGTATTTTCAATAAGAAGAACATTGAATTTTAAGACATGATCCTTTATTGTTAATTCACCTATTTATTTGGAATATTTCTTTTAGAGATATTTGCATTCTCTTTATCCCTAAATATATGCACGTGAGAAGCTCATCCAGAAATAAGAGAAATCATACTAACTTGACAAATAAAATGACATGATCTGTGAAGGATGAGAACAAAGTACATGTATTATGTGGATCCATGTGAAGAAAGACATATATGGTCTATTTGTATATATTTTATCTTTTTTTCTTTCTTTTCTTCTTCTCTTCATTTTTCTTATGCTTTTATATGTGAACGAAATGTATAAATGAGAAAATAGAAAATAGCATGACTAGAAAATGAAGTGCTTAACTATTTATTGAATGTGCAATATCAATATGGTCAAAACATGATTTTCCACACCACAAAAACATCATAATATGTAATACACACAATGCATGCATCAAAACTATGCCTGGAGGAAAAGCCAATTTTATTCGCAGCCCGATGGCTCCCGTACGTTCCCCATCCCTGTGAGAAAAGGTGACATTGATGGCGGCGGCGCTTCGCCGGCCGCCTGATCATATCGACACAACAAGATGTGAGATCCCTGAAGGAGTTCCTACTGGCAAATATCCTATCATGATTAATGCAGATATGGGAGATTCTCGACCGAAGAAATGGGAAGAAGTATCAAGCTTATCAGTCAGGGGGGCATCGACTTTGAATCTGAAGGAGCTATCAATCTGCGAAGGCAAGATCATGTATCCTAAACAGGAAGTTGTTAAGAACATAGAGTGCTGGAGAAATTGCTTGCTAGGATATGTCATTGACTTCAAGCCACATATCCCTACCTTACTCAATCACTTCGTGGAAATCTAGAGGCCTATGGGATCCTTTGAACTCTTTGATAGAAGTGACGACTTCTTCCTGATTAGATTTGATAAACAAAGTGATTTAGATATGGTGATGAAGGGAGAATGGTATGTCCTTGGTAGACCTGTTGTGCTGAAGAGATGGAAACCAGGAGACGAATAGAAGTAACTGGTGTTGAGTGATGTTCCTATCTGGGTCAGAATTTACAAAATGCCTCTAGAACTATGGGATCCTATGTTCTTTGAAAGGGTTGTCTCGTTCATCGGGTGACCTATAAAATGGATGAAAACACCAGAAGCTTGAAGCGAATCGACTACGCGCGAATCTAGGTGCTTATGAGTTGTTCTGCAGAATTCCCAAACAAAGTCTCACTGGTCAGTGATGACGGTGATGAATACTCCGTAAATCTAAGCTATGAATGGATCCCTCATAAGCATGTTAGTTGTGGTTTCCTTGGACATGGTAACTGTGACACTAAAAATATGTCTAAGAAGATTCCTCTGTCTAAGGGTGTCACTGCTAGCAAATTATAATGGATAGAGAAGAAGGAGACACAATCTATTCCTTCTGTCCAGTCTAAGAACAACATGGGTGAATCCGTATATATAGTTGAAGAGGTTGAGGATGAAGCAGAGATAGTTGTGATGAAAAAAAAAATATAGGAGGTGGATACTATTGAAGATCTGGAATTATCAAAGGCAGTGAACGAAGGCTTGGGATATGATGATGCTACTATGGAAGCTCTGCTGCTAAATTGTTCAGAGGCTGAAGGCTTGTAGGTCAAAACGCCAGTGTCTACTCCTCCCTCTACTTTGGTTACCCCATAGGTTTCCCCTGTTAGTGATGGTAGAACTCAAGAGAAAGCCCATGATTTGCCTCCTAGATGTCAAGGCAAAGTCAATATCAGTATCTTTAATAGACTGGATAATTCATCTCCTTCATCTTCCCCTAGGGGTTTCCAACTGTCTCCTTTGATTGTTGAGGCTGTCAGCTCAACAACCAGGGTGAAGCCATGAGTTCTTCTAAGATCACCTCCTGGAATGTCAGAGGTATTAGTATTAAAATCTCTGGAGTCCAAGAGGAGTTGAGGAGGGTGAAGGGTCATATCTTTGTCCTCATTGAAGCAAAGCTTAGAAGAAGGAAAATTAAGTCTTTCATGAGAAATTGCTTTCCAAGTTATGCTTATTGTACTAATCTTGACTCACATCCTCTTGGTAGAATTGTTATCATCTGGGACCCTAACTTTTGTTTGGTGAATAAGATTCATGAAACTGATCAAACTATCTTCTGTGAGGTTAATTCTGGGAATTTTAGATTCTTCTTTACTACTGTCTACGACCACAATGATGATTATGAGAGAGTTAGTTTGTGGGACACTATTAGAAATAATCATCCTTCTGTTTCGAACCCATGGTTTCTTCTCGGTGATTTCAATGTTGTTCGTAAGAATTATGAGAAACTTGGTGACTGCCCACCTTTTGAAAAATCCATCAGGGATTTTAACAATTGCTTGCTCGATTGCTCTATTTTTTATCTTGATTTGAAGGGGCCTCAGTTTACTTGGGATAACCATCAACCTGGTGATAAGCATATCACTACGAAGATTGATATAATTCTTTATAATGCGAGTGCACTTAATATCTTTCAAACCTTCTCTGGATCGGTTATTTCAAATATTGTGAGTGATCACAAGATCCTTTGTCTGGATATTGGTTCTGCTTGAAGTGTCAAAGATCCCTTTAGGTTTATCAACAACTGGACTCTGGAGGAAGATTTTCTTAAAATTGTTGAAAAGGCTTAGAACATTGAGGTGGATGGACATGTTATGTACAAAGTTTATAGGAAGCTTCACAATCTCAAAGGTAATCTTATCAGCTGGAATAAAGACTCTCTATGAAATTATCTTAGTGATGCTGCTATGAAACGACAAGTTTCTCTCAGTTTACAAGAAAGAGTGGAAGCCAATCCTTTAGATCATACTATTCTGAAAGATTCTATTGAAGCCAGAAGAATTGCTAAGGAAGCTTCATTTAAAGAATAAATATTCCTCAAACAAAAATCTTGTGTCCAATGGCTTAAAGAGGGAGACAGTAACTCTAAATTCTTCTACTTCTCCATGAAAATGAGAAGACAAAGGAATAATATCCATTCCCTCAAGATTAAGGAGAATGTGACCAGTGACCCCAAAGCTATTCAGGTTGCTGTGTTGATTTTTATGATAATCTATTTAATAATAAAGGCTCGTGTGGATCTTTTAAAGGTGATTGGAAAGGGGCTAAGCTCTTGGATGCACACAAAGATATTATTACTACTTCTATTATGCAAAAAGAGATTGATGATATTGTGGAATCACTGAAAGTTGAAAAGGCGCCTGGCCCTGATGGGTTTAATGGCCTATTTTTTAAAAATCCTTGGCACATCATCAAAAAATACATCAGTGATGTTGTTAAAGAATTCTTTAGGTCTTGTTCTATGTTACATGAGGCGAACAATACCTTTATTACTCTCATTCCCAAGGGTCATGATAACAACGATCTCAAGAACTGGTGCGCTATAGCCCTATGCAACACTACTTACAAGATTATCTCAAAGCTTATGGCTAACAGGTTGCAATCTATCCTCCCTGACATTATTAGTACAAACCAATGCACTTTTGTTAAGAATAGAAGCATTAAAGATGCCATTATGCTTGCGAATGAGCTTATCCACACTTTTAATAGACAATCAACTAGCAAGATGTGTGTAAAAGTTGATCTTACAAAAGCGTATGACTCTGTAAAATGGAGTTACCTCTTCTCTGTCCTCTTCAAAATGGGATTTCCCATAAGGTGGATTAAACTTATCAAAGCTATGTTTCTGTCCACCTCTTATCAAATTCTTATTATTGGAGAGCCTGGACCTAAAATTAGACCTACTAATGGGATTAGGAAAGGAGATCCCTTAGCTCCCTATCTGTTTGTTATTGTCATGCAAGGGTTCACTGAAATGATTAAATGTGTTGTTGATATTAAGAACCTCATCCCTATTAAAGCATCTGAAGATTTGCATGTTTCCCACATTATTTTTGCTAACGACCTTATGGTGTTTTCTGAGGCTAGCGAGAGAAATGCTAGTACCATTAAGGATATGTTTGAAAAGTTTGGAGATAGCTCTAGTTTGAAGGCCAATTCTGACAAAAGCTCTATTCTGTTTAGTAAATGTGTGCCTAAAGATTCTATCATGAATATTACTGGTTTCTCTGAATGTACCTTGCCTTCGAAATATCTGGGAGTACCTATGTTTATTGGAAAGCTTAAGAAGTCTGATTGTTTTCCTCTGATTGATCGTATCAAATCAAAATTGGAGGGTTGGAAATCAAAAACTTTGTCCCTAGTAGGAAGATGTGAACTTATTAATTCTACCCTCAGCACTATCCATTTATATTGGTCTTCTTCTGTTCCCCTTCCAATTTTTGTGTGTAATATCATAGACTCTATATGTAGAAATTTTCTATGGAGCAACTCTGAAGGAAATAGCACTCTTCACCTTGTTCCTTGGGATAAAGTTACTCTTCCAAAAGCAGAAGGAGGTCTTGGGTTCAGGAAATCCATAGAGTCTTCCATTGCTTGCTCTTGTGTTAATGTGTGGAATTTGGCAAGTAAGAAAGATACGCTCTGGGTCAAGTGGATTAATGAGAAGTACTTCAAGCATGGTTCCTTTTGGATGGTTCACTCTAACTCTTCCTGGTCTTGGCTCTTGAGAAAATTTCTTAACTTGAGAGATACTATCAAGCCTCATATCAAGTTTACTATTGGGGATGGTATGAATGTCTTATTATGGTTGGACCCATGGATTGAAGGAGGTTACCGTATTGAAGAATGTATGGGTAAATAAGTTTATCTTAAGACTAGGTTCAGATTCGATAGTCATGTGAGTAGCATTATCCGTGATGGATCTTGGTTCATCAAAGATAGCATAATGAACAAAGAGTTTTCAGACTTAATTTACTCTCAAAAGGCCCCCTGTGGGGGTAGTGATTCTGTTTGCTTCCAGAATTCTAGTGAGCCTACTTTGAAATGCTTCTGGGAATCTATTCGTGTGAAAGGTACCTGTAGAAATTTATTCAAATGGATTTGGGATTGTAATATGCCCAGACGATATTCTTGTCATATGTGGAAAATGGCTCTCAATAAGCTTCCTACGGATGATTATCTTAGAAGGATTGGTATCCATATTACCTCAAGATGCTATCTTTGATCTAATGATTATGAAGACACCAACCATTTACTCAGTGAATGTGAATTCTGTAAGAGATTTTTTAATTGGATTGCTGAGGAAAGTTCTTTGTCTAATCTTAGAAATATTGATGACTGGAACAAGGCTATGAAGCTTGATAAACAAGGAAAACTACTTTTCTTTTTCTGCCATTACAACCTGTGGGCCGAGAGAAACAGAAGATCTCATGAGGGATCTCACCTATCCTTCAAAAGTTTATGGAACAGGATCAAGGGCGATTATCTTGGTATTATTTGATTTTCTGTGGCTGGCACCTTTTTTTCCTTCTCTTCTCATTTCTGAAGAGGTCAATTGTTGTTGCTGGATGGTTTTGTTGAAGCTTTCATCTTCTCTGGAATAGATTTCATTTCTCAGTTGACTGAAGGGTTCTGTTTTCTGTGTTGTTGGTCTGCTCTTCCTTTTTCTCGAGCGATGAGACTCTCTTGAAGCTATCTGCCTTAGCTTTAAACCTGCAGCTTTGAGGCCTGTTTGGCGGGAGACCCTTTAGCTTTTTCCTTCACTTCTGTTGGTCGCTTGTCTGATTCTTTATAGATAGTGATGCTGTAAAGATATGTTTTTCTATTTCTGTTGGTCCTCATCTTGAGGATTCACAAGCATTGTACTTGCTCAAATACAAAAATACAAAAAAAGCAACAGAGTTTTGGGCGACCAAAAAAAACTATGCCTGGAGTATGGATGGTTAAATACACACATGCATTCATGTACACCTAAAATTGTGAATGTAGGCAACCAATGATAACTAAAAATGTGCACATCAATGTGAACATAACTGGAAATTTTTTTACAATGTATATATCAATTTAAAATTAATTGGAACACCTTCCTTTTCCTCATATCCATGATTCTCTAGCATGTTTTGGATTAAAATATATGCTAACAGTTTAGTGAAGCCATAATATACTTTGTGATACATGTGTCATTAAATAAGTGAGGAAAAAATGAAAGATATATTATGGCGTAACAAATCACAATACCGATCTTCCCACTATCCATATCAATTAGTAGAATATGATTGAAAAATTCTAAGCTTCAAAAGTCATCCCAAGACAATTTTTTTCACCAATATGTGTTTTGATGTACTAATAGAATATTACAACCCTATAAAGACCAACTTGTCTAATAACGATACATGTATGGTCTTAGTTACCATGAATAAGATTTTTGGTCTTTGTTATAAAAATTGGTCATATAAATGAGAATAATAAAAGGTTTAATACAAAACTAAATAAACACCTTTCACTTTCTTATCCACAAACACTAACGAACTCAAAACAACATGCTAAATAGTTCATTAACACATTGTAGATGATAAATGGATAGTGGTATCTCAATGAAGGCAAAAATGTCCTAATATGATAACCATGTCACGACGTAAGTGGGAAGGAACTTGACATATATTGTGGTGTAAGCAAAATTTGTACCAATTTTTACATTGTCCGGGATCATTCCTAGAACATGATTGGCAATTTCCAAGCTCTAAAGGGAGCCCAAGACCATAAATATTTCACCAAATTGTTCTTGATTATTTCTTACATGGAAATACCAATTTATATGACAAGGAGATGTGTATGATCTTAGTTATAAACATTAATTAAATATGAAAATAATAAATTTTATTTTATTTTCACCTAAAAGTAGTAAGTTTGATAAGTTTAAAAGAAATTATTCTCAAATTACCATGGATATATTTTATATAATAAGTTATTGGAGTATCATAAATCAAATTTATCAAGATGTAAACCCTACAACCCAACCTAACATTTCTCACATATGTTGAATTAAATACCTAAGCCCTAACCTGGTGTTTCTCGTATACAATGAAATTAGATAATTATGTTAAATTCTTATCGCTAAGTATGAAATATCAAAATGAATAAAACTAGACCAAGATAAGAACCATTGCCTATTTTATTGATCTCTAGTTAAATAAATCAACATGATTGACAGTTTAATATGATTGACTATTAAATTGAATATTTGACAACAATTTTCAACTAAGAATGCATAATAATTACCAATTATACTAAAAAGGATCATAAAGAAAACAAATCACTTCTTGGGAATGGGCATTACATGTTCAAAACCTGGAGGTGGTCCTATGCTCATGGTAGGATGTACATGTTCAGTATCATCATGTGCATCCCCCTATGATGACAATGCTTTAGGAGGTGGTAGCAAACCTAAAAGTACACCATCTCCCACAACCATTAATCATATCTAAGTTTAGATGAAATCCACCATTGGAGGTGAATTTTGTTTGACAGAACATGGTGAATAGAGATACCAGTATGGGTTTAGAGTTATGGGGCTATAGAGAATTAGTGATGGAAAAGATTTCATAGAGAGATTTGGGTGAATGGAAGTTAGAAGGGGATCTTAATTTCATGTTCACTATAGCATAGGAAGTAAAATATGAAGGGTCATGTTTCTTAGGGGTGGGGAGGGTTGGCCTCTTCCCGGTGTCCTCGGAGTTCGAGCTATAGGCTGCTAGTCCCAACTATGTTGATTTTTGTGATTCCTACTAATAGCAACGCTAGCTACTTCTCCTAAAAATGGTAGTTGTTGTATTTAGCAATGGAATATCAGCATACCAACAATGTTGGAACAGAAGTTGGATCTATAAAGGATGGAGAGGTGATGCCGGTATTTGGAGGGTGTAACAATGGATGGAATCATGATTATGCATCTAATAATCTATAATTGGGTTGGAGGTAAAAGTCCCTAATAATACCAACGACAATTACTTGAACTCTTAACTATCTAACTAAGGTCAACATTTGACTCCTAATGATATGTGACAAGTATTGTAACCCAAGTCTCACCTCTACTACATGGTTCTTAATCTCGAGCTAAGGGATATTAATTGGTGTTTCTTCAACGGAAGAAAATTATGTGGCAACATGACCGCTCATGCTCGAGTGAGGTCTATTGATTGATAGTAAAGGACATAGATCCCATTGTGGAATTGTAAATTAAATGGCTACTTATGGATGATTGGGTGTAGGTAGTGAGGTTGGCCTACCCGAACAAAAGGGTCACATGTGTTGGTAGTCATGGATGGTTGTGTTTCTAAAATGATAGTATAAGAATTAATAGTACATGAATGGTTCCACATATATTACAAACTTTAAAGGTTGTTGATATGAACTTCCATCTTCTCAAATGTTAATTGTTCAGAAATCACAACAATTCAATAAACAATGTTGCGACACATAAGTATCATTATTTATTTTGATCCATTTATCAATTGTAGATGTAAGGAGGGGAATGTTATGGTGATATTTGGTCGATCAGTGACTTTTCTATTCTTTTGTGTTATTTCCCAATTAGCACATTGAGATTTTGTAAAATTAAATAAATGTCTAAACTCACTTTTAATATGTAAACTGACAACAAAAATATACTTTTCCACAATTGCCTTTTTAACCATTCCTGTTGCACTCTGACTATTCTTTACTTTGTCTTCCTTACTTTTTATTTTGACTTTGAGGCATTACAACTAATGATATTAGAATAAGTCCTTTCATGCGCCTTCCCAAAGTTCCATGTGGTAAGTATGATCCTTTCCTATCTTAGAGATTTCATACAAATAGGAAAGGAAGAAGGAAGAGTAAATATAACACGTCTAACTTGCTTGAAAGTTTAATTATGTTGTTTACGTTATTATACATACAAAATGAGTTTTATCTGCTCTTAGAAAAGTGCCTAGTTACATAAGAGAAATGTAAAGATTGAATGGTAATGTAGTATAACTTTTAATCCCCGCATTTTGTTAAATTGGTTCACATATAACATTATTCATAGAATTTTATTAATTAAATGTAGATGCCTCCTAGAAGACCTATAAGGGACAACACTATTAGATGAAAATATACTAGTGGAAATGGTGTCCTAAAACTAGTCATGTTGTGGAGCACAATTATTTGAAGCATTTCATGCCTTCGTTGCCCAAAAAATTGCAAGGATATAAAACTCAGGTGGGCCCAATGGTTACCCTTGATCAATTTCTCAAGATGAACCCATCCATCTTCTTAGGTGAATCCAATTTGAAGAAAGAGGAGGCATTTATAAAAATCATTAAAGGAAGAATTTAAAACTCTCAAGTGTCATGAGATCCCTTTTTTTGTAAATCATCTTGTAGTGAGGAAAATGTGGTGGTTATCAATTAATAATTGTTGTTTTTGGGAAGAATATTTTCTTCATGCTAAAGAATGTATTCATGGTAAGTTCTTGGATCTAAAAAAATAAGATTTCTTTGACTAAATATCGAACATAGTACATAAAATATGAGCGATATTGCCCAGATTTTATACAACAAAAACTGATGACGAGCTCATAATTTTATTAGTGATCTACATCCCCCTTTGCTTAAGTTGGTGAAGATTACAAGACTTCAGAATGTAGATAAATATGGTGTGATGTGTGTATCCCATGGAGGAGTAACACAAGTAATGGGTTGAAAATAATGATAAAAAGGAGAAGAATAGGCCATCTGAGCAATCAAACAACAGTAGTTGCAACAAGGGCCTCCAACCAAAAGAACAAACTTTTTCCCTAATTAGAATTGAGGGAATCTGCAAATTGAACCCTTCTCTCATGACCATAAATTTCATATTAGACATTAAATTTACCTGTTGATCTAGGATTGTCTGAATTATGGAGAGGAAGGGCATTTTGTTCAAGAATGATGATTGGCCCCACATACCACTACTAGCCTTAACTACACATTTTATCCTCCCTCATGTGCAAGTCAAGATAAACTTCCCGACTGATCACCCATCTTGGAATTACTCTGGGCTAAGCACGCTTAACCGTAGAGTTCTTTAGTGATGGGCTCCCTGAAAAGGAGGTGTACCTTGGTAATATGGGTAGTCCAATCATTCTTTTTAAGATGATTTTATTTGAGCCCTCAAATTTTGGGATGTTACAATCCCCCCACTTAGACTCTTGACATCCTTTTCAAGGCTTAACTATACGGCCTCATTACTCTCATTTTAGTGTAGACCGAAATAGCCCATGTACACCTAGCTCCCAACCATGACTAACAGCCCAAGGGTGGCTCCATCAACTAGGATAGCCATTTCCAACATGTCTGGATCACACGTCTCAAAGACTAGCATGCCATAGACCAAGTAGGACCCACCTACTGGAGGGGAATTGGGTCTGATACCATTTGTAATGCCACAACCCAGTACTCAAGGTTCTAGTAGAATTTCAGGAATGATGACTGGTCCCACAGACCACCACTAGCCTTAACTGCATGCTTTGTCCTCACTCACATGCAAGTCATGATAAAATTCCTGACTAGTCACCCATCCTAGTACTAAACTGGGTTGAGCACACTTAACCACAAAGTTCTTTAGTGACATGCTCCCTAAAAAGGAGGCACACCTTGGTGATATGGGTAGTTCAATCATTCCTTTTAAGATCCTTTTATGTGAGTCCTCATTTCTTGGGACAGTACAATTGCCAAAATATAAGGAAAATTGCAAAGCCTAGAGATGATTGGAAGAGCACATTCCAAAGAAAGGTTTCTAAAAGGGTGTTCATAACAATGCTAAAGCATTGAACAAATCAACTAAGGTGGTCCAAGGTATGGCTCATGTCTTCCTCCATCATGTAAATTTCTTATTTGATTTTGGCACTTCATTCTCATCCATATTTATGACATTCTCTAATATTTTATCGCAAAGATAGAATCCTTGACTTTCATTCTAGAAGTAACAATTGATACATGAGAAATTAATATATCTAAGGGTCTTCCTTGAGAAGCGCCTATGCTAATTGAAGGAAAAGTCTTACCTCGAAAAATGATTCTCAACATAAATTACTCTGATGTAGTGCTTGGAATGGATTGTCTTACATCTAGTGTGATGTGTAGGTAAAAGCAAGTCATGCTTGGGAATATTGTAACAATTTCCTTAGTTTCTAGGAGAATAAGTGAGTCAAGTGGATGACCTTTTGTCTCTACTATTAAGGATTCAAAATTTTTAGAAAATGGATGCAAGGAATTCCTTGAAGGCATGGTTAAAGTGGGCACTAATCATCCAATATGGAGGACTTGTATGTGGTTTATGAAATCTCTAATTGTCTTCCCAGATAATCCACATAGGTTACAACTAGCGATATAGAGTTCAAAATCAAGATTTTTCCATGCACATCTACAATCTACAAGACACCTTATAGAATGCCCCCACTTGTTCTCTAGGATCTGAAGAAGAAATTGTAAGAGTTAATTGATAGTGGGTTTATCTAACCCAATGTTTCACCTTGGGGAGCCGTTGTATTATTTATCAAAATGAAATATGAATACATGGGCATGTGTATGTATTATCACATTCTCAATCAAGTCAATGTGATAAATAGACACACCCCCATAAATAGATGATCTTGTTTTGATCAACTTAGCTAAGAAAGCATTTTTGTACAAAACTGATTTCAATATGCAAACCATACACTACAAATTAAAGAGGAGCATATCGATGCATATATAATTTAGGGCTTCATATTGTTCCATATTAGTCTTTAATCATATCCAAACATGATTGAATGCATGTTCTTTCCCTCTAAGCATACTGTCAAATGCACTTGTGGATTTTCTTGGCATATTTTTCAAGTACTTGAACCACACATTTGATGGAAGGGAGAGAGAGAGGAGGCTCATATGGTTTCTACACCCTTAGATGAGCCCTAGATCATCCCCTCCCTATCTCATGTTGTCAAGAGTTAATCAAAAGCAAGGAGCAACACGAAGAAGAACTTTGGAGCTTAAGTGCACAACAACAGCCTCAAAATGGTCGTGGTACAAATCTTCAAATCACTGGAAAAATCCAAGGAATTGAAGGGCTACATCAAGATATCCACCAAGACCATGGAAAGCAAAATGGTCAAGGTGTGCAAGATCCACCATGATCGTTCCACTCACCACAGATGTGGTGTGGAGCTATCAACATGACCAATATGGAAGAAACAACCAAGTCCACCTTCCTCCAATATGACTGTGGTAACCACGACGTCTGTTCTACTACATATCCACCATGGTGATGGTCAAAGACATGTCCAATTTCCACCTTCTTTCATAGAACCACAACCCTTCTCCACATAAAACCCTTCACTAACCTCCCTAATGTCTATGGAGATACAAACCACCTATAAATTGAATAGATGAGGATGAAAATACACCATGAAACCTCCTATTACTACTTTAACACCACCACATGTTGCAAAATTCAGGTACAATGAAAATTCTACATCACTATGCCCCCCTCACCCTTCCAAACTCTAGCTTCCTTCCTCACTATCCACATTCATGATGCCACATGTTCCATAGATCTGGTGTAGACACGTACAACCAATAGAATGTGCCTTGATAGCCTATGATCATCGTCCAGCTTTGGTTTTAGTTGAAGATGGTATTTTTGGTGTGTATTCACTAAAAACCAATCATTATATTATGGCTATAGTAATATTTTGTATTTTAATTTGATTAATAAGGGATATTCTCAATTATTGATGCACAATTAGTTATTGTGATACTAATATATGTAATAAATGTCATTTTTTGATTGGTTTAAATCCATGGGACTTAAAGTAGTGACCTGATCATGAGCTCCTAATGGATGCTAAGAATAATATTCTTAAAACATCCCTAGTAAAGTATTATTGTGGATTAGACAACAATGATACACGTGAGACTAGTATGTGTGGTGACTAATGACATTGTCTCATGGGCCATGGGTATTGGATACCAAGCCAGAAACACAACTACTTGTTAGAGAACCGGTGTATTGGACTGACCTGCCTTGAGAGTAATTCATGGATCATTATAAGATAGTCATAATCGATTCTCAAATATGATAATGGTGTTGTTGTCCTTTGACATGAAGTCACTACAATTGTGATATGACAATCATCATGCTTTGACACTATCCAATGTGATCTTAAAGACAAGGTTACCATAAAGGTAGTGATAGGGTGTGATGAGAATCATTCTATGCATTGTCAGTGATGTAGAAGGAAATTGTTACCTCCCATATAATGGGAGAAATATCCAAGGCCTCTTGATAACTGAAACTAAAGAAATGTGTGGCCATGTTCATGTGTTCAATATATGATAGTGAGATCATATGTGTCTTTGTAATCTAATTGGAGATCAGGGAACTTAGATTGAACCTAATGAGGATGACATGTTCATGCCTCTAGTTGAATCTGGATATCTCTAACGAAAGGATTATACAATATGGTAATATATTGGTTGTTGATGGTAGTCTTATCTGATTAATCATACTACTTGGATAGCAATGATGTGCAGCTATACACCATTCATTGTTAATGGAGAATCTATTGCCAACATAGTGTGGTGCCTACATGCTCACACTCATAGAGGTACATAGAAGAAAGGCTGAATTGAACCCTATAGTAATCTTTACAATAAATCTAGGGACCTAAAAGTACATTTGGAGGACCTCAATAAACTATAGATTCATACTTAAGAAATAAAATTATATAACTCATGGAGTCCACAACCTAGCCAAATAGGGATTAGGAAACCCTCACTCTCCACTCCTCTATATAAATGATATGAGAGGAGGTCTTCAAAACACACATTTGAATCTTCTCATTATTTCCTCCAAGGTTTGAGAAACCCTAAGAGAAACTTAGAGAGAGAAAGATGAAGAGGAGGAAACTAGAAAATCTGACTGTATTTGAGAAATTGTGTGATACCGTGAAGATGAGTTTGCATAGACTATTCATTTCAGACTAAGATCTTCATTGATGGTGTGCGAATTGATATGACAACAGAATGGCACATTCTGCCATACATGTTGGTAGAAATACAAAATGATCCACCAGGCATGCATACTGTGGAAAAGGCATCCATGGCAAAATGACATGATCTACCACAAAGAGCATGTAAATCAAGGTGAAAGTCTATGGGGTAGAATGGTGTGATCTGCCGCACACGTCCACACTGGAATAGTGTGAGCCTCCATAGGTCAATTTGGGGTCATATCTATGTTAGCAGATCCAACTCTATAACCTTGGGGTCTGGGAAAACCATCAACAGATCCCCATGCTCTTCAATTGAAAATCACCGATTATTGTTGCAATAAGCCTGAAAAAATAGTGATATGTACACATCTCGAGGCAACTTTCAGAGTGCTAGAGACACCATGTGTTTAACCATTGAAATTTAAAGGAGACATAGTTTGGAAGGTCAAATACATGATAAGCATTACAATTTGAATTGTTGGAACCTATTCTATGATAGGGTATACATTTGTAAACCCTAATCTTATATTGTTGCATTATATGGATTCTACTTGAAGGATTCTCATGAAAAATATTCTATTGTGTTTTCCTCTCCTCAGATTCCTGTAGCACGTTACAAGTTGAATTGTTGGAACCTATTATATGATAGGGCATACATTTGTAAAACCTAATCTTATATTGTTGCATTAGAAGGATTCTACTTGAATGATTCTTAGAAAAAAATATTCCCTTGTGTTTTTTGCTCCTAAGTTTCCTATAGTGGTATCCTTTTTTGTTATGAATCAAGTTTTTGTTAAATAATGATGGCATGCATATTTCATATGGTGAAAGTGATTATTTTGCAAGTATGATTAATGAGAATGTCTTGATTAATATCACCATGCTCATATTATGATATGATAATATATATTTATATATGAAAATTCAAAGAGACGCCTCAAAATAATTTTTGTTTGGTGTGTGACACATGATTATAGCCAAATCCTAATTGTGATTGATTTCATTACAAGAGGTTGGTTGTTTGTAGTTCTTAATATGACTTGAATATTGTACCTTCATTAATGATCCCAAAAGTATAGCTTCCCACCTTAGTCCCCTTTAATGTAGTTCAAGGTTTCTCTTACATATGATGTAATAGTTTGGGATGATCTGGGATAGAGGATGTCCAACATGGTGGTCATGAAGAAGGATGAATACAAAATAATCATAAACAACAAAGGACTATGCATGGTGGCTGCTAATGATTGATGAATCCAATGTCATGGTTTATTATCTTTTGTTTATGCATATGATGCAAAAAACCTTACATGACCTCAATATTCCATTAGCTTGGAAACATTGTCCTAGGAGGTCATGATCTTTGTATTATAAATTTATCACTTGTTGTTCTTATTTATATGTATGATATATAATATATACATATGTGGTAATTGGATTTGTATATGTATATATAATATCCCTTGTTAAATATTAAGATTAAGATGCCTTCCAAAATGAGATACACATCAAGGCCAAGATTGATTTATGTAATCTCACCAAAGCATGGTGAATTGTCCATCTCGGTGAGGTGTGAGGTAAATGTGTTGGTCTGCCAAAGAAGGATAGACAATCTTATTAGTATCAGTGGTAGGTGTCGTCTTAACTAGGTAATCATATTAAGTACCTTGAGGCATGCAGATGGATGTCCCATATGATGAAAATTAACAATGGTTTTTCTCCATCCATACAAGGGTTGCATGAGATGCAATTGGCAAAATTTGCCTAACAAAATAATTGAGTTGTGAGTGGTTAACCAAAGTTGACTCATGATTCAATGAAATATGGACCTTAACCCACCAGAAAGTTATTTCCTACAACTTTCCAGATTAATAGTGATGACTATTAATTCTAAAATATATAGTGGGGGTAAATGTTTAACTAAGGATCTAATTAAATGCAAAGTTTTTGAAATCAAAACTGGTATTCCTACTTTTTCTTTTCAGATCCCACGGAAAATAACAATAACCTCTTGTTATAGTGGATCCTTGAGAAGAACAAACTAATAGAATAAATAAGTGAGGATTGGTACATAGACCTTTCAATTCCTATTTTCTCCTTTATCATTTTCCTTTCGATGCTTGTTTGTACGTAGACCTTTGAAAAATAATAAAAAGGGAGGAGGCACGTTTGCAGTAGCAAATAAAAGTGTGGATTGGTACTAAAACTTGAGAATTTTTCTCAACCATGAGAGTTGGCTCAATGTACAAGATCATGATTTTCCCAAAGAGCACACTTGCAGTGTGCCAAAGACTAAAAGGTATGCATTCAAGATGTGTTTCAATAATTCCAATGATGCAACATGCCACATGC
Organism: Alisma plantago-aquatica; assembly: GCA_963693085.1. Taxonomy (NCBI): domain Eukaryota; kingdom Viridiplantae; phylum Streptophyta; class Magnoliopsida; order Alismatales; family Alismataceae; genus Alisma; species Alisma plantago-aquatica. Next base: position 1,282,619,493 of record OY856409.1, read on the forward strand.
TATCATCCATGGTGTCTAACTTACAAAGGTATTATAATAATATGGGGGCCTCTGAAATGATTGAATGTCTCAAAGGATGGTTTGAAGGCCAAGTTGGATGAGAGGTATGATGTATCAAAGGCATTATTTCGGAACAAGATGGAAGAGAGAGATCCAATTGGTCCTCATGTGCTCAAGATTATTGGATATGTGGAGAATCTAGAGAGTCTGGGTTCCTCAATGGGCAAAGAGTTGGCCATACATTAGATTATGCAATCATTGTATAAATCATCCAACCAGTTCATCTCAAACTTCAACATAAGTCAAATGGTTAGAATGCTTCCATAACTACTCATCATGTTGTGACTTTTGAATTCAAAATGAAGAAGGTCAAGACTAGATCTATGTTGATGGTGAATGTAGTTAAAGGTAATGCTAAAGGAAAGAAAAAGGAAAACAAATGTCCTAAGCCTAATCCCAATCTTATTCTATGAAGGAAAAGGGAGGTGTGGGCAAGAATGGCAATTTTCACCATTTTCTTAAGCCTAGACACTGGAAGATACATTGCCTAGTATACCTGGAGGAACTTAAGAAGTATACCCCTTAATAAGGGAGATGTGGAACTATGAGTCACTAATGGAGCAAAGGTTGCTGATGTAGCTGTAAGAACATATAGTTTATCTTTTCCCTTGGCGCTTGTAATAGGAGTAGAGAATTTCTATTACATATTTGCCATAAGTATGAATAATATTTCTATTTCTTATATAGACAAGAATGATTAGTCATTCCTAACAATGAATGGAGTTCTCTCTATACTTTCAAATGAAATCTTTTATATCAGTTCTCCAATGTGTTATGGTCTCTATTTATTATATCTTGAGACACACGTTCATAATGTGAATACCACATTTCTTAAAATTCATGACTCATACATGACATACCTCTATCATTGTTTCTTGGTCCATATAATAAGAAGCACATGTATAAACTCCATAAGGGAGGATACATAGACTCATTTGACTTTAAATCTCTCAAGACATATGAACCATGTTCGTTGGGCAAGATGGAAATGATGCATATTAATGGAAATAGTGAGATGGCAACTGAACTTTCAAAACTCATACATGTTGATGTGTGTGGTCCTTTTAGTTCAACAACTAGAGGAGGGTATTTGTAATATCCTCAATTTTGGTAAAATTGAAGTATATAAATGAATTGATTTGTTAACTCCCCATGTGAATTATTAAGGGAATAATAAAGTTACCTTTGTGGCATGGGTGCAACCCATGGCCCATATAAAGACCCATGAGACTATTAGCTTTACAAATAGGTCCATGTGGCACAAGTTAAATAAATAAGAGATTTTGTGCACAACTAAAGGATAGTGACTTTGTTAGCTATGATATAACAAAAATATGAGATAATATGCAAGTTTCCAAAAGAAAATAAGATATGTGAGATTTTAGATAACTAAAAGAGTAAGTATATATCCATTAAAGGAAATACAATGTTTGAGGTGTCAAATAGTATTATTTCAGTCAGACCTTTGGCAAACTTGGAAATAATAATGAAAAGAAAAGAATTCTAGAATTTGGAAGAAAAAGGGATTTCCATGTGGTGTGGGTAATTAATTTAAGAATATCCTAAAAGAGTAAGTTTCGTGCATACAAATTATCCTAATAAATCCCACAAATAGACAAAGGTTGGGAAATATTTTACTTATTTGTCCTCCAATTTCATTTAAAAAGGAGGTAGGCCTATAGAAAATCGTGAAGATAGAGGGATCTATTTGAAATAAATAAATATGTTCCTTTCTGAAGAGAGAGAAGAAGGGGCATCTAGAAATATCCTTTTGACATCAAATCTTTCCCACACCAAGTTTTAATATTTAAAAGCTTTCCCTTCAAATTTAGGGTAAATTGAGGGAGATAGGAGACAATTATTAATTTTATAAAATATCCTAAAGTGAATGATTAATTGAGATATGTACATAATCTGTCACATTTAATGTTACCAAAACATTTCTTTCTATGACGCGTGACCTAATGGTCATCCTATCTAGAACGGACAATGGCCAGGTCATCTCCTACCTTGCAATAAAAAAAGGAAGTTCAACTATAGTAAAAATTGATCCCTTGACTTCTTTCTCTCTCTCCAGACACGGTGATCCATAGGATCGGTCCCATTAAACTCATGAGGTTCTTTTGGTTCCATCAATCCCTAACTCCCACCCATTCCATGTAATCTGGGAGTTTCCCCAAATTGTTGGAGGGGTCAGGCACCATTAGAAACCAGTGGACACACCTCCACCAATCCTACCTATAAGAGGGTCTTCCTAGAGCCCTGGTGTGGGGAGAAAAATAGTGCAACCCTCAATTTTGTGAGACCTACCTTGAGGCCCATGACATTTGGTCTCCCTCAAACCTTCACCACGGGTGTATGTCGCCTCCAGCAACACCTAAAGTCATGAAAGGATAAGAGGCAACAAAATCGACCAATCCATGCTAGGATGAAGGGATCATAAGACCTTCAAAAGGACCCCAGTTCTTTATAACGACGTCACAATAGGGACAGTGACCTATTAACTTCCTTTTGGTACTAGTTGTAGTAGGGGAAGGCTCAGCCTTGGTGTGCTAGTTGAGGGAGATTCAGCCCTTCATCAGAGGCTTCTTAAGTCTGACAAGGGCTGATGAAGAGTTCTAGACTTTAGCACGGGTCCTTCAAAGCAAACAAAGTGAAGTCAACTATCGAGTTGACCACCTAGGAGGGCTTGAGATTCTACATGAAAGGGAGGAAGAGTGGAAGACAAAGTCGGGGATAGTTACCTCCTTACCCCCGGCCCCAATACAGATAGGTAAGGGTAGTCAAATCCTTTCACCTTGTTTGGTTAGCCTAAGCCACACAGGTGTGAATAGAATAGGTGGAACGATCCCATAGGATTAGACTCAGTCTCCCATAGTTGGTTGTGTTGTTCAAATCCTTTAGTATTAATTTCTAAATTGGCACTTTTTGATTGGACAAAATGTAGTAATTGTAACATCCCTGACCTGGGTTATGAGTTAACCCTAGGTGTTTTGCCTAATTATGTAATTAAGATACTGGTGATTATCTTTTTGCATGTAATTAAGTTCCTGAGGAACATACTTTTCCTTTTCTGTCCCTTTTAAACAATGTTGAATTGATTGTTTTGTAATACAGGGACCTATGTGCAATTTACCCAGTTAGAAGGGTTAACTTGCAATTTGCACATGTTGAGATGTTCCTCTGATGTTGATACATCATAATAATGATTATGGTAAAGTTTGAGGGATTTCCCAAGCTTGAGCACCAAGGTGCAGCTGTGGAAGCAATCCATGTGCTTGAAACCCTAAATTGGAGTAAAGTGCAATTTACCCAATTTGAGGGGTGCAACTTGTAAAATACACCATCTAAAATATCTTGTAAGACTCTTGTCATCATTTAGAGAAGAAATGATGAAGAAGTCACTTCAATTGAATAATCATATAATGAAAAACACCTTTGTGATTGAATAATCAAGGTGTAAGTACTATAGCCCTTTTATGTGTGTGCTTTAGTAATAAGTTGATCTTCTTGCCTTCATTTCTTGACCTTAGAAGAAGGTTGTCCTTAGAAATAAGAGGTAGGGGCGAGCAAAGAAGAAAGGGAGGACTTAGATGAGAAAATGAGGAAAACCTATGTACTTATGTTGAAATTCCACCCAAGTATATAAGCCCTTTTCCTCACTTAGCAAAGGAATGTTTCTTTCGTTTCTTTCACTGTTCCCCTTGCTCAAACCAACTAAGGAGAGCTCTGGAGCTCAGGAGGACGACCAGGGGAGTGCAAGGTAGGTTTGGATCCTTCCTTTTTCTCAAATTCTTGGATGAAACTCGAATTCAAGGTCAAATTCATGGCTAGCTCACTTAGCTCTATCTTTCTAGCCATCTCTTCTCAACTTTTCTTGGAGGATTCACCTTGGCCGACCTATGGAGCTTCTAGGACGCCATTAAAGGCTTGAATCTCGAAAGCTTGGAGCTCAAGGAGCAAGCTTTAGGTGGGTTTTATAACTCTAAACCTATGCTTTGTTATATACATCTTTTCTAAGCTTTTAGTTGCTAGTTCTTCTTCTTCCCTATCTTCCCTTGCTTCCTTGCAAGAAAATCCAAGAGGAACTGTTGCTGTTCTTGAGATAGAAGATGAGGGCGTTATTTCCTATGCTTATCCACAGTTTTCCACTTTACCATACGACCTCAACCAATTGCCCATACGGTTTACAAAACCGTTTGGTGGGAAAACGGTTTCAAGGTCGTATGAGGGCATACGGTCTCAAGACCATATGGAAGTGTTGACCAAGCGTGGACCGTATGGGAATCCTGTTCAAAATTATGTAGGTTAATCACCCACAAAATTTGAGAGGTTAAATCCAAAGGAATCGTGATATATATGCAAAACAATTAGCAAATTCAATTGAATTTAGTTCTGATTTTCAATCCGCTTAATTTGCCCTTTTTGGGTAAACGGTCTCAAGACCGTATAAGATGGTTGACTAAGCGTTGACCGTATGATATTACTGTTCATAATGATGTTAATTAATGACTCACCAAATTTGATGGACTAATTCCAAACGAGTTAAGAGTTGAAGGTTGATTACTAGGGCAAACCCTAATTGAAATCAGTGCTGAAATCACAATGAGCTAATTTGAGATTTTGGGTTGATTAGCCCAAACGGTCTCAAGACCGTTTGGGGAATCATCCAAACGGTCTCAAGACCGTTTGGGGATCACCCAAGACCGTATGGAGGCCTGGGGTCAAGTATAGTTGACCAATTGAAGGTACAAAGATACCAAATCACATTGCAATTAAGTATTGATGTAATGATCAACTCAATAAATCAAACCTTGATGAATTTTCACTAAAGTCCAAAGGATGGATGGGCAAACGGTCTCAAGACCGTTTGGAACTCATTCACACGGTCTCAAGACCGTTTGGTGACAACCCAAGACCGTTTGGAGGTCTAGGGTTAAGGTAATTTGATCAATTGAGGGCCCAATTACAATGGGTTATTGAAATAATCAAATTGCTGATTTGTGACTTAATTAAGGTTCAACCCCTATCAAATCAATCTAGATTTTTATGAATTCTTGGGAAAACGGTCTCAAGACCATTTGGAGGATATCCAAACGATCCCAAGACCGTTTGGGCCAAGTTTGAGCCCAATTGGAGGTCAATTGATGGGTTCAACTTCGATTTGATTCACATTGTTGAGTGTTGATGGTTGAACGTTTATAGACCTTAATTGAACCAACTCCAACCCTAATTGGATATCAATTGAGGGTCAATTGAGTGACCAATTGGTTAAGGCTAACCCTAATTGTCTCAATTGATAAGTGGTTAGCAAGCTTGAGACCAATTGAAGGCTTCAACATAGGAAACCCTAATCGAGTTTACCCTTTGAACCACCTTGGAGGTCCATACGATCTTGGGCTTTTGAGGGCATTCGACCTCAAGACCGTATAAGGTCATTCGACCTCAAGACCGTATAAGGTCATTCGACCTCAAGACCGTATAAGGTCATTCGACCTTAAGACCGAATGAGTCCATTCGACCTCAAGACCGAATGAGACCATTCGACCTCAAGACCGAATGAGGGTAAACGGTCTTGAGTGTTATACGGTCTTGAAGTCAACCAAACCTTAAACGGTCTACAAAGCTTAAACGGTCTACAACCTTATACGATCTCAGGATCGTTTGAAGGTTGAAGGTGTGAAACCTATTGGAGACTTTTGAAGTTAAGTCTGCCTAATGCCTTGAAGGCTTAAATGGTTTAATAGTTGTTCAACCTAAACCCTAATGATACCAAAAGACATTAAGGGTCAAGTGGTTAGTAAATTAAACCATGATGATGATCAATGTGTAATTTACCATAATACCCTTGAAAGGTTCAATTGAGTGAAACCTTGTTCTAATCAAACCCTAATCACTCAATAGTGGTGATTTGGTCTATGTTAATCAAAGAGGACTTAACCCAACCTGATCTAGATTGGTGTTATCACCATCTACAAGTATGAGGAGAGAGAAAGTATCTTAAGAAAGAGAAAGTACCCTTTTATGATGGAAATTCAAGTAAAGTACCTTCAATACACATGAATGTGCGTGATTAGGGTATGATCCACCTATGTGAGATCATGAAACCCTAATTATGATAAATGATGAATCTTAAACTAATCTGAGAGCATCAATGATGATGTTCCTCATACATAATGATGTTATGAGTTCAATTCACCATAATGTGAATGGTAAACCCTAATTCAAGGGTGATGACATGCAATATGAGTAACAAACTCTAATTGATGAGAATCAGAGAACTTAGCTCTTATGACAAGAGTGGAAAGTATATTCTTGTTTTGAATTACCTTTATCAGTTGAATTCACCATGCAGGTTCTGATATGAAGGTGATCATATCCAGGTATGAATGATGATACTATATTCATTAAAAGCATGTTGTAAGCTTTATGAATAAGTAAAATATCTTGATGCATTGTCAGTGGCATCCTATGTTTTAATGGGCTGAAAGAGCCATGAAAACCATCAAGGTCATGCTCTAGAGATGACTTGTGATGAGTATAATGAGAAATGATGATTGATGAGAGTTAGGCTTGTTACATTTAGTATTCTTATTTCATAGCTGTTATGCTACTGTTATTGTTTGAAGAACAATGTATGATATTAAAAGAATACTGAATATACCTAACTAATCAAGTGTAATGTACAAGCCCTGATCATAGATCCATCATTGTCAGAGATCAAATGATGGTGAAACAAGTTTTCCTACGGGAACTCCTGGATCACATACTGTTGAGTATGTGGGGTATATGGATGTGTAGAACCTTACATCCTAGTGTATGAATTTGATGTAGATGTATAATCCATCAATCCTTCACTACAAAACTCATACCGTATCAATGAATGGTAAACATGAAACCTCCTGATGACGAGGAAAACATAGATATCCGTATCAGTGAAGATAAACATGAAATCTCCTGATGACGAAGAGAGTACAGAACGCCACTGTAACTCTAAAATAGTGAAGGACCAGATTACCCTGGTGAGCTATAATAGTAGAGACATAAGATGTCCTACAAGTGATCCTCTTACTGACTGAGGAAGGTGAAGGTCATGAGAATCCGGCTCTTTCGATGACCTAGTATGATACTAAGGCACTTAACAGTGATTGGTTGGGGTATGAGTGGTAAACCTCATCTCCACAGGGCATAATAATAAGACTATTTGAAAAACATAATCTACAAGCGTAGTATACCTGTTAAAGGTAACTATGAGCTAATTGATTGATGTTACACTGTATAGTGCATATGTTCTTTATGCTTGATAAATGTTGAACTCTTATTTACAACTACATCTGCTATTGAATACTTTGTAAGCTTTTACTGCCTAAGTTATTCTTTGATGTTATAATAAAGCTTCTGGCGGAGAGTTATAACTCTCGCTGGGACAATTATGTACAATTGTCTCACCCCGTAGACTTCAACTTTTTAGGTGGACGTCGAGGAAGGAGGAACAGGTCTACAGGTGACCAGTACCAGCAGCAGCAGCACCAGGAGCAACAGTAAATCTCAGGTGGAGATTTAGCCTGCCATGTGATGTAGTTAGAGTCAGTCCTATGTGTCCTCTGTACTCTCAGGTCTTGGAGTCTTTTGGTTATGAGTTCTTGAGATTTTGTATCCTGTTGTATATAATTACTCAAGAAGTAATTATCATGAGATGTAAACAGTTTATCTCCTTTTATGAATGAAGCTTTATGGATTCAAGCTCTTGTCTCGAAAAGTTTTAATTTCCAGTGATTTTTGTCTTCCGCTGTTAATCGATTCGTTTCCGCTAAGTTTAAATTGTGTTTATATCGTGGTTTGGAGATCAGAGCCCACAGTAATCTTTGCAATAATCATGACTAATTAGTGTAGCTCCTATCATGACAAGTTACAGATGAAAATTGATCAGGAAAATGAGAGGAACATAAATAAAATGTAACTGGGACTTAATTATGCTTCCTTTTCCAAAATTAGTGCAAATATGTGTGAAATATGTAATTAAGGCATGTAAACCCTATCTTTTGATGAATATGTTATTAATCATGTTAGATATGTTTCTTTGAGATGTAAGCTGGTAATGTGGAATATAATGGTGAATTAACATGTTCATGATCATAATGATGTAGAATTAGGGTTTGTAATGTGAGTGACCATGCATATGAAGAATTAGGGTTTTAAAATTAAAGATGATAACTTGTGATAATCATAATGAACTCGAACTAATAATCTATGTACTCATAATGAATAAATTTGATACGTAAGATCATTAGGGCTTCACCTAATGTTTAATATACATTGGAATTATGATTTGTATCCTTATTCCTTAACCAAACCCGAACATGACCCTAAGCCCTATATTAAGACTCGAGTAAGGATTAATTTGAATAACACGATGGTGACACGCTAGAATTTACATACAACAGATTAAATGTTTATCTCTTGATTTGCTTGTTGATTGGATAATATGCTTAAAGTATGACTGCAAGATCTACATGGTTCTACAAAAGGTACGTGGTTACAATTATGACTACTCACAATATAGTTTTTTGGTGTTTTCTGAGGTTTTCTCAAGGATTAAACAACTAAATTGTTGAGTGTTTGTTTACATTTTGTTCAATTATAGAGCCACTATGAGTATCACATAAAGGAATATTATGTGAAGAAAATGAAAGTTCTTATTTGCAAGTAACTGAATGAATATATGTTGTTATGTACTTTCACACTCTTGCATGCACCCCACGTACACTATAGCGATATACTGAGCCATGTTTTTATTTCACAACATTTTAGTTACATGCTAAATATGAAGAAATCAAGATAGGAGGGACAAATGAAACTACTAGAGACATTAATGCTAACTTGCAAGGAGGATTATATAGATATTTATTCTCATATGTACAATTCTGATGATACATTTTCATCTAACTCCTTAGAGGAGCATTTTGTAAACAATATTTGAATTAATGGAAATTATTAGCTATTATTTGTTATTTGGTTCAATATGGATCTTGGTAAATTTTAGGAAATGGCTCTCAACTTTTTGGGTCTTTCCTTAGTTGGGGATGCTCAAAAGTGAGGTCATTACATTTGGTATCAGAGCCCCAAAATTTTCAAATAATATTTAATATTTTATAATTTTCGGTAATTCATAGAAATCTAAAAACTTATTAAGGCATGACCTGATGGAAATGGTGTCTAGAAATGATCATGGTTTTGGGGGCTAGAAATATTTTTCTCCACACGATTAAGTTGGTAAATGAGGACTCCTTTATCCAATGTGATATTAGCCTGGCTAGAACCTAAGGTTTGCCTGAAGCAATGTTTCCCCTAAATATATCATCTTAAAATTCCATTCACTTCTTATCCTCTTGCTTAATAAACCCTAAAAGATACTTCCCTCCTCATCTTAAGATAGGGTTTTTGAGAAGAAGTAGAGTTAAGGCATCCTTTGCTAGTTAATATACATGTAATATGGAAATAATAATGTACATGTAATGTGGGAATAATGATAAAGAGGAATATGTAGTTTTATGGGGTTTTCCTTGTGAGTGCAACCCTAGATGGAACTAGGGTTAATTTGGGAAAACCCTAGTCAGTCAAGGGACATAAAAACCCTAAGATGTAGGGTGTAGTCTCTAACCCTAACCTAAAACCCTAATCTTGGGAAATGGGGAGTAGTGTGAATGATATAGAAAACTCTACCCCTATGAGCCCTGATTAGGGTGAAAAGGAATAAGAAAAATATAAATGAGTTAGGTGATTCAGTCTCCCATGCATACTTACATGTAGAGCAAGAAATTGATGAGAAAAGTTTTAAGAAATATAAGAAACTTATGAAAAACTCATTTTAATGGATATAACTTGCTCGAACCCTAAATAAGATACATCTACTGAAAGAGCATTGGGTGAGAGAAAGTTATTATGGGAATGATAGGTTATCAAACCCAAAAAGGAAGATCACCTCAGGGAAATCCTGAAAAGGAAGGCCTATAAACAAACCCAAGTTAGGTAAGGGAAGGTTATGAACGTCCACTACAAGTACTAAAACCCTAAAGTGGGGTTTCCCCATAAAGAGGCTCCCCTTAAGAGAGGGCTCACCATGAGAGAAGAAGGATAAAGGTTGAGGAGTTGTAATTGAAAATGTACATTGAAAAATATGAAAACAACAATTCAACTTTTAGGGTTGGTGTCCTGACCTAGGGTGGGCAAGAGTGGGAAAAGGACCAAATGGGGGAGGAAAAACCCTAAACCATGTGGGGTCATGTTGTGACTAGAGACTCTAGATTCCTCCTAGGAGACAAGAAAGCACCCTAGGTAAGGACCTTCCCTAGAAGGGTGAGATGATAAACCAATTTAAAGATTGAGGCAACCTTGAATGTCACCTAAACTGTGAAGGATTGAGAATACAAAATATAAAAGCACATAAGTTTTTAGAACCTAAGTATGTCATCTCTGGGGGACACAAGTAAAGTCACTAAGGAAGTACCTAAAAGTATGTGACCAAGCTGGGGTAGGAAGGTCACTAATTGGCCAAGCCGGGATAGGAAGGCTGATATAAAAAGGAAAGTCAATGTAATGACTGGTGATCAAGCCATGATAGGAAGATCACCAATAGGCCAAGCCAGGATAGGAAGGTCGATATAAGATAAAGTCATTACCACAACTAGTGATCAAGCTGGGATAAGAAGATCACCAACAGGACAAGCCGGGAAAGGAAGGTCGATATAAGAGAAAGTCATTACCAAGATTGGTGATCAAGTAGGGATAGGAAGATCACCAACATGCCAAATTAGGAAAGGAAGGCCGATACAAGAGGAAGTCATTTCAATAACCAGTGATCAAGCTGGGATAGGAAGGCCACCGATAGGCCAAGTCAGGATAGGAAGGACAATACGACATGAAGACATTGTAATGACTTGTGACCAATGGGAAAGGAAGGTCACTTATAGGTCAATTTGTGAAAGGAAGACTGCTATGAAAGACCAAGACCAGGAGGGGAAGGTTTCCATGAGCCTAATGAAGGGATATAAAATGAATAGTGTGTACCCCAAGAGATGAAGGAAATCTAGGTTAAATAATTTTATAAGAAAATAATGTTCTTGAAAATGGTTATGGTTGTAATATCTCAATAAACCCTAGGCAAAGTAGAACCCTGAGTCAATCCTAAGGTGAATTAGGGATGTTTAAAGGTAACTAAGAAAGATGTGATTGGGAGGTGATTGTGCCCTGAATGCATAAGACCATAGGGTCGAGAGGTAACAAGTATGTTTTCCCAAGGCCCATAAATCAGGAGATTGGACACCTTCATGAGTTCATGAGGCCCAAGGGGTGAATGTGAGAGGAACTCCCTAAATGCATAAGGATGAGATCACTCCAAAAGTACTTGTACCGCTAGAGACCTTGAGGAAATGACAAAGTCTAATTAGACAATATGTATAAATATAAAAGATACAACAAGTCTTGTAAAAATGAAATCTTAAGTGGAATTGTTCACAAACTCAAGAGTGAGAAAGGCACTTGACTTCACAAGATGTAAGAATATTGTGGAGTTAAAAAGTATGTATAGTTCATAATCATGTTCAGAATGATCAATCGAAAATGCAAAATTTTGATATAACATGTGGATATACCGTCTCTGCTCTTGGAATGGGATGAAATTTGTTTTTGGACTACAGTCAAATGCTTATTCCATCTCATATGAGTGATAGAGATTAGGGTAGACTTATGTCATGATTAGGATTGACATATGAGGAGGAATAACCTAAGTGAGGTTAATGGCATGAGTCTAGGGTTTGAGGTGTTATCTCACCCTTATGCAAAAATAAATGAAGGATAGATTGGAAACCTAGGTAAAAAGGTAGTCACCAAGTGAAACTGAAATCATAAAAGGAAATTTAATCACTAGGAGATGATATCAGGTAAATACTAAGGATGTGTATATATCTTGAATTGAATTAAGGTACCAAACTTAGTAATGATGTGTGTAATTTGCATATCAATAAAAGATGTTAAGGATATCTAAGTAGGGTTGCTAACTCTAGGGTTTGAAACTAATATGCGTTATCATTCACCTTAAGATTACTAGGTTTGAGCTTGTGGGACAAAATTCCTTTTAAGGAGGGGTAAATGTAATATCCTCAATTTTGGTATATTGAAGTATATAAATGAATCGATTTCTAAATTCCCCAAGTGAATTATTGATGGACTAATAAAGTCACCTTTGTGGCATGGATGCAACCCATGGCCCACATAAAGGCCTATGAGACTATTTTCTTTGCAAATAGGTCCTTGTGGCACAAGTTAAATAAATAAGATATTTGTGCATAAATAAAGGATAGTGACTTTGTTATTTATGAAATAACAAAAAATATGAGATAATATGCAAGTTTCCAAAAGTAAACAAGATATGCGATGCATTAGATAATTAAAGAGTAATTAACTAGTCATTATTGGCAAAATAAGGTTTGAGGCATCAAATAGTATAATCTCAGTCTGACCTTTGGCATACTTGGAAACAATAATGAAAAGAAAAGAATTCTAGAATTTGGAAGAAAATGGGATTCCATGTCTCATGGATAATTAATTTAAGAATATGCTAAAAGAGTAATTTGTGTGCATAAAAGTTATACTAATAAATCCCACAAAATGAATAAAGGTTGGGAAACACTTCAATTAGTTTCCCTCCACGTTTCATTTAAAAAAGAGGTTCCTATAGGCCTACAAAAAATTGTGAAGATAGAGGGATCTACTTGAAATAAATAAATTATGTTCCTTTTTAAAGAGAGTGAAAATGTTGCATATAGAAATATCCTTTTGACATCAAATCTTACTCACACCAAATTTTAATATATAAAATATTTCCCTTAAATTTGGGGTTCATTGGAGGAGAGAGGAAAGAGTTATGGATTTTATAAAATATCCTAAATTGAATGATTAATTGAGATATGTACATAATCTGTCCCATTTAATGTGACTAGAACCTTTCCTTTTATGACGCATGACCTAATGGCCTTTCAATCTTAGATTGGATGATGGCCAGGTCATCTCCTACTTTGCGATAAAAAGGGGAAGCTTGGGTATAGTAAAAACCAACCCCTTGGCCCTTTTTCTGTCTCCAAACCATGGCAATCCATGGTATCAGTCCCATTAAACTCAGGATATTCTTTCACTTCCATCCATCCCTAATTACCTCTCATTCCGTGATAATGTGAGACTTTCCCCAAATCACTGGGGGGGTTAGGCACCAATAGAAACTAGTGGAACCCCTCCACCAATCCTGTCTATAAGAAGGCCTTCCAAGAATCCCTATGTGCAGAGAAATATAATGCAACTCTCAATTTCATGAGGCCTTCCCTGAGGCACATGACACCTAGTCTCCATCAAACTTTTTCTAAGGGTGTTTGTCGCCTTCAACGTCACTGACAGTCCCAAAGGGATAAGAGGAAACAAAAATGACTGCTCCAGGCTAGGATGAAGGGATCAAAAGACCTTCAAAAGGTCCCTAGGTCTCTAGAATGGTGTCACGACTAGGTCATTGACCTGTTAGCCACCTCCTAGTCTTGGTTGTACCAATGGAAGGCTCGACCTCGGTGCTCCAGTTGAGGGAGATTTGGTCCTTGATCATAGGCTTCTCGAGTCCGACAAGGGCCGACGAAGAGTCCTAGACTTTCACATGGGTCCTTCAAAGCAAAAAGAGGGATCTCAACTACCGAGTTGACCACCTGAGAGGGCTTGAGATTCTTCATGAAGGGGAGAAAGGGTGGAAGATGATGTCAGGGAGAGTTATCTCCTTACCCCCAGCTCTGATACTGATAGGTAAGGGCAATCACGTCCTTTCCACATCTTTTGGTTAGCCTAAGGCATGCGGGTGTGGGTAGCATAGGTGGCACAAGCCCATAGGCTCAGACCAGACTCCCCGTAGTTGATTGGGTTGTTCGAATCCTTTAGTACTAATTTTGGATGTGGATTATTGATTGGCCAAATGTAGTAATCTTTGCAATAATCATAACTAATTGTTGGTAGCTCCTATCATGACAACTTATGTATGAAAATTGATTAAGAAAATGAGAGGAACGCAAATAAAATGTAATTGAGACTTAATTATGCCTCCTGTTTGAAGAGTAGTGAAAACATGTGTTAAAGTGGTAATTAAGGAATGTAAACCTAGCTTTTGATTAATAGGTTGTTAATCATGTTAGATATGTTTCTTTGATATGTAAGATGATAATGTGGAATATAACAGTGATTTAAAATGTTTATGATCATAAATGATGTAGAATTAGGGTTTCTAATGTGAGTAATCGTACATATGAAGAATTGGGGTTTTGAAATTAAAGAAGATAAATTTTGATAATCATAATGAACTTGAACTAATCTATGTGCTCATAATGAAAGGATTTGATAGGTAACATCATTAGGGTTTCACCTAATGTTTAATATACACTGGAATTAGGCTTTGTACCGTTATTCCTTATCCAAACCAAAACATGACCCTAAACCCTAGATTAAGACTTGAGTAGGGTTTAGTTTGAATAACATGATGGTAACACTTTAGAATTTACATACATGCAGATTAAATGTTGATTTCTTGATTTAATTTTTGATTAGATAATATGCTTAAAGTATGAATGCAAGATCTGCATGGTTCTACAAAAGGTATGTGTTTACAATTATGACTACCCGCAATATAGTTTGCTAGTGTTTGATGAGGTTTTCTCGAGGAACGAACAACTAAACTGTTGGTGTTTATTTACATTTTTTCAATTAAAATTTCACTACGAGTATCACAAAATGGAATCTTATGTGAAGAAAATGATAGTTCCTATTTGCAAGAAATTGAATGAACACATTTTGTTATGTACTTCCACACTCTTGCATGCACCCCATGTACATAGTATAGATATATACTAAGTTGTGTTTTTGTTTCACGACATTTTAGGCACATGCTAAATATGAAGATATCAAGATATGAGGGGCATATTAGACTATCTGAAAACATTAAAGATAACTTGTAAGTAAAATTGGATAGATATTTCTTCTCATATGTACAATTCTGATAAATGATTTTCATGTAACTCCTTAGAGGAGCCTTTTGGAAACAATATTTGAACTAATGGAAATTATTTGCTATTACTTATTATTTGGTTAAATCTAGATCTTGGGAAATTTTAGATAATGGCTCTCAACTTTTTGGGTCTTTCCTTGATGGGGGATGTTAAAAAGTGAGGTCGTTACCGTATCAATACTACATTACATTTATTGATGATTTTAGTATATATGGATATGTGTATCTTTTAAAACACAGATTAGAATCCTTTGAAATGTTCAAGGTTTTCAAGAATGAAGTGGAGAACCAACTTGGCAAGAAAATTAAAATGCTCTGATCTGATTGCAGAGGCAAATATTTGAGACAAGATTTTGAGGACCTTTTTAAGCAGTGTGCTATTATATAACAATTGACACTACTAGGAATGCCAAAGCATAATGTTGTTCTAGAGAGAATGAATCACATATTGTTGAACATGTTGTAATACATGATGAGCCAAGTCGGACTTCTTTATTCCTTTTGTGGACATGCTCTAGAAAGCATCACATTTACATTTAATCGTGTATCCTCTAAATAGGTTCCAAAGAAACCATGTGAGATATGGACTGGGAAGTTTTTCAACATGTCTTTCATGATGGTCTGGAGTTGTGAAGCTAATATGAAACATTCATTTTCAAAGAAACTATGACCCAAGTCTAACAAGTGTTATTTTATAAGCTATCCTAAAAAAATCAAAGAATAATATATCTATTGGTCTTTTGGTAAATTGATCATAATAGTTGGTTGGTCACTGGTGCTTCATCGACCTATTTTCTTGCAATGAATAAACTAACAGATTGAGTGATGGATCTCCATTGGGAATACAAATTTATAATGAAAAAATTTGTGTCTAACAATTTGACATTTGGCATAGTGTTTCCTATCAAATTTTGAGCTACATGCTATGAGTTGTTGTTGTCTAGTTGCTGGCAATGGTGCATATATTCCTTCCCATAATAGAGTATTTTTTGTTAGAACTGGTACCTTATTAGAGAAGAACTTCATATCAAGAAATACCAATGGGAGGAAAACATAAAAGAAGAATTTCAAGATACAAAAAATGACAATGAACCTGAAGAGGAACATGAGGAGTCACCACAAGTTGTTGTAGCAATGTTGTCCCTCAAAAAATACATGAACCTCATAGATCCAGTAGGATTTACTATTAGAAAGAGAGATTTGAATTTCTCATAACTCAAGATGGGGAGTTTTTCGTCATGGATAAAGATGATCCAACCATCTAAAAGAAAGTTATGGAGGGACTAGAATTTGGTAAATGACTTGAGGCTATGAGATCCGAAATGGAATCCATGTAGATCAATAAGGTATGGACCTTGGTGGAACTACCTGGAGGGGTAAACCCATTGGGTGCAAGTGGGTCTTCAAGAAGAGACTGAAATGGATGAACATGTCCAAACCTATAAATGGTGACTACTAGCTAAAGGTTTCAAACAAGTTCAATGTGTTGACTATGATGAAACTTTATCACTAGTCGTCATGGTCAAGTTCATTAGGATTATGCTTGTCATTGCAAGATACCCTGACTATAAGATACAGCAGATGGATGTCAAAACTACATTTCTTAATGGTAATCTTCTTGAGCATGTGCATATGACACAACTTAAGGGTTTGAAATCTCCAAAGGATGCTGAAAAGGTATGTAAGCTACAAAAGTCAATCTATGGATTGAAGCAAGCATCCAGAAGTTGGTATCTTTTGTTTGACAAATAAATCAAAGAGTTTGGGTTCATCAAGAATGAAGATGAATCTTGAGTTTACAATAAGTTAAGTGGGAGTGTTTTAGTATTCCTAATATTGTATGTGGATGATATACTACTCATGAGAAATGATATTCCAACTCTAAAAAAGGTGAGGACGTGATTGGGAAATTTTTTTCTCAATGAAAGACTTAGGATAAGCCACCTATATTATAGATCTAGAAGGATTCTTGGCTTAAGTCAAAGTACATACATTGACAAAATGTTAACTTAGTTTTGCATGAAAGAGTAAAGAAAGAGAATTTACCCATGTCTCATGGGGTAATTATTTCTAAGACCAATTGTTCGAAATGTTTGAATGAAGGGGGTCACATGATTAAGATTCTATATACATCCACAACTGGATATATCATGTATGCATGTTATGCACACTTCCATACGTCTCATATGCCTTGAGCATGATTAGTAGATATTATATAGACCCAGGTGAAGGTCACTAGACTATAGTGAAGAACATCCTTAAGCACTTGAGAAGAGATAAGGATTATTTCCTAAAATATGAAGGTGAGGAAGAGTTTGTTGTAAGGGGTTACACTAGTGCAAGCTTCCAAACTGATAAAAGATGATTATTGGTTGCAATCTGGTTATGTGTTTGGACTTTATGGTGGTGTACTCAGCTGTAAGAGTTCCACTTAAGCAACAATATCTGAATCTACAACTAAATTTGTATATATTGCTACATCATATGTTGCAAATGAAGCTATATGGATGAACAAGTTCATCGAGGAACTTGTAGTTTTTCCCAACATTGATGGCATAGTAGAACTATGTTGTGACAACAATGGGGATATCACACAAGTCAAGGAACCCAAGTCGCATTAACATTCCAAGTATATCCTTCGATACTTGCATCTCATATGAGAGGTCATTTAGTTAGGGGATGTAAAGATTAGCATTGTACCCACTGATAGTAATAATTTTAATCCCTTGCAAAAGGCAATATTGCAGAAGAAGCATGATGGTCATGTTAGATCACTTGGTTTTAGATATGCGAGTGATTGACTTCAGTGCAAGTGGGAGATTGTTGGTGTCTATGAACTACACATTGGTTAATATATGATGGCCATACATATATCTTGTACCTTTCATTTGATTAATATAGACGATGTTGATTTATTGATGCAGATTTAATTACTCTGATATTAATGTACGTAAGAATTCTCCTTGGAATGCTTTATTCAAAGACATGATACTTTGAGTACATGACTTGAGAATGAGACCCTAACGGATGCTAAGAACAATATTCTTAAAATGTCATTAGTCAAGTATTATTGTGAATTGGACAACAATAATACATCCAAGACTAGTATGTGTGCTCACTAATAATCATGTCTCATGGGTCATATGTATCGAATTCCAAGTCAAACACATAGGTACTTGTTAGAGAATAAGTGTAATAGACAACCCTCCATTAGAGTGATTCTTAGATCATTATATGATAGCCATAATTGACTTTAAAATATGACAGTGTCATTGTGGTCCTTCATCTTGAAGTCACTACAATCGTGATATGACAATCATCATGCTTTGGCACTACCCAATGTGATCTTGAAGAAGGTTGGCATAAATGTAGTAATTGAGTGTAATGAGAATCATGCTACACAATGTGAATGATGTATAAGGAATTTTTCCCTCCCATATAATGGGAGAGATAACCAAAGGCCTCTTGATATATGAGAGTGGGAAACACATGGCCATTCTCATGTGAGTCGGTATATAATACTGAGCTAATATGTATCGTGCTAGTCTACATTAAGATCATCAAACTTAGGTCGAACATTATAAGGATGACACCTCCATGCCTCTAGTTCAATTTGGATATCTGTCTCCGAATATTATACAACATGGTAACATTATTCATTAATAGTTTAGTATTGTTTGATTTATCATACTAGCAATGATGTGTAGCTAGACGTCACTCATTGCTTATGGTTCTTAACATTGATTAGTGGATCTGTTGCTAACATTGTATGGTGCATACAGGGTCACACACATAGATATTGCTTGAAGAAAGGCTAAATTGGACCCTATTGTAAGTGTTACAATAAATACATGAACCTAAAAGTAAACTTTGAGGACTTCAATAAAATTTGGATTCAGACTAAAGAATTAAATTCCCATAAGATAGGGGGTCCACAACCTGACTAAATAGGGATTAGGAAAACCTTACTCTCCACTCATGTATATATATGATATGAAAGGAGACATTCTAGGCACACACTCAGATCTTTATTGTTGCTGCCATGGTTTGATAAACCCTAAGAGAAACTTATAGAGAGAAAGAGGAAGAGAATACTAGCAACTTCAGCCATCTTTGAGCACTCACGTGGATACTTGGTGATGAGTTCACATAGAAAATTCATTCTAGATGAAGATTTTCATTGATGGAATGCAAATCAAGGTGACAGAGGAATGACAAATTTTTCCATAGGCATTAGTGGTAGAACAAAATGATCCACCAAGAACACAAACCAAGGAGAAGGTCTCCACAATGGAATGATGCAATCCACCACAAAGAGCATGCAAATTGAGGAAAAAGACTTTGGGTGAAATGGTGTGATCTGTTGCACATGTCCAAGGTAGAATAATGACATCTGCTAGAGTTGACTATGGGGTCAGATCCAGGGTCAACAGAGCCAACTTTGTGTCCTAGGGATCTGTGCTAATTGTTGATAATTCTCATGATCTTCCACTAACAATCACCAACGGTGTGTCACAATTAGCCATAGCAAAACATTTTTTGCACACAACCTGAGATGACTCCTAGAGTGCCAGAGACACCAGAAAGGAGTTCCAATTGTTGATATAGTGAAATTTAGAGGATACATAGATTGGAAGGTCCATATCTACACTAAGCATTACAAGTTGAAATGTTGAAACCTCTTCTATGATAAGGTATAAAAATGTAAACCCAAACCTGGTATTGTTTCATTAGATGGCACCTGCTTGAAGGATTCTTGGAAAAAAAATATTTTGCTACTTTTTCTATCCCAAGATTCCTATAGGTGTATGATTTCCTAAGAATATGATTATTGTCCATTGCCTAGATGTGGTACCCTAATTTTGAGCCTTCCTTCAACTATGTCTTATACCTCTTGACTATTACTGGTTATCTATTTTTAAAACCTAACATAATCTGTCATCTTCATGCAAATCAAAGTAGATTTCATATGCATATCCATCCTTGCATTTGTGGAATGCAGGTAATGACTTAATGAGGTGACAACATTCTTGTTACTAGTTATTTTCTAGAAGTTTAGTACATATCAAGAAATAATAATATCAAACACCTATTTCTAATTACCATATTCATTTGTGCAAATTTTAACATCCATGTTAGTGGTATTAGACATACCTCAATTTGTATGTTTGTTACCTAATTTCCATATAGTAAGCCATAACTATGTATATAACTATATATCGTCCTATAATAATACATCTTATTCTCCTTAATCAAAATATGGCTTCATAACCATATCTGTCTACCAATAACTAACTTAATGACTACACAACACATTGGCAGATAGATACCCCCAATGTTAATTATTATCTTGTACCAGTTTAATCAAGTATATCTAAATAAGTAAGTATCTATCATTGCGTCAACTTATCAAATGATGTGTATTATATCATAACTAAGATGATGAAGTATGTATAGAAATGGTATGATGCATCTCATTTAGAGTATTCAGTCTTTAATTTAGGATGAAATACATGATGATGGCACATTTACTTGGATACCAAGACCTCTAGCCTGAGAAATGATAGGAAGTTCCTTATTTCACTAATAGAATACCATGATTTATGATTTATGATTTGTGACTTATTCATTTACTTATACTATTCTCTCCATTTGAATAACTCTATACATTGAGATTGTGAGACTGCTAGATCTACCTTACTATATAGACAAGTGGCATACGCCATGACTAGGTGGAGAACATGAATAATTATCATTTTGCTTAATAACTGTGACATAATTGTATGCCTCCACTCCAACATCTTGATGTATAACTAGCGTTCCACACTAAAATCAAACTATGTTGACATTGATAAATAATTCATTGATTCATTTAACAAAGATTCATATTATAATCTCATGTTTGGGAATTAACGAAAAAATAACTAAAATCATATGTATGAGACCAAGAATAGTTTTTAGATTCAAATTTAACTATGCTCAATATATATATATATATATATATATATATATATATATAAATAATATTATGTGTCTTGACTAATTCCTTTTGAAAACCATTTATGTAGGAATGACAATATTTTGAAAATTGAGATGTAGTAATAGAACTAGTCAAGACTTTGGGTATGTGCTTCGCACTTGAGATATTTGGGCATTTATGTCCTTGTGTACCCCTTTTATTTTGCCTTCTTATTGAGTGAGGCATAATCTTGTAATTGTTGTAAACCAAAAAAAAGTAATCTTTAGAAAACAACTTAAATGTTCATATGAATTATTCTTGATATTGTGGAACCCTTACTCATGTTATGATTTGTTTACTACTTTTCGTACTCTAGTTTGCAAACAATAGTGATTCTTACCTAGTATAGTGTAGCATATGAGTGGGGTGTATGGTCATAGTTGCACATGCTCCTTGGTCTTAGTCCCTAAATATTGGGGATGAATGGCCTTATTTACACATGCTCGTTGAGCATAATCCCTAAATTGGTGGTATATGGCCATGGTTGTTCATGATTCTTGGGTTTTAGTCCCTAAATAGGTATTTTTTGGGGGTGCAACTAGCACTTTCTATATTGGTAAATGTTACCGGTCAAGTCTTTCATGTTTATATTGCTTCTTCTACATTTATGCGTTGTTGCATTATTATCTATGGCAAGTTAAATTGATTGAATAATTCAATATCTCTTGAAATGCCTAATAATCACATTTGATTTGTGTCTTTATATATAATTATAATTGCATTCTACATGCTCTTATGTGGTTATACTCTTTGCATCGTGTTTCCTTCCTCATTTTTCCTCCATTATGACCAATTGACATGAATAACACATACCCGCTTTTGCTGATGTCTCTCTATTTTTGTGTTTACCACGGTTATATTCCTATACCCATTTCAGAGTTATTTCAAGAACGTATCCATGCATGTAAGACCCAGATAGAATACCTTGAACTTTTTGGCTTGGGACTTAGATGAGGCACTTAGATGTTGTTCTATTCAAGTTTTTCTAGATTGTTGTAATCATATGATTTATAAATATCATGAATTTGATACAATATATGTTGATGTTGATGTATCTTATTTTTTATTGTTGAATGCTTTTTATGAGAACTCATTTATCCTTGTACCACATAATACTCCAACCCTTACGATTAAATTACTAATATGATTAAATTGATCCCCTAAATCAAATAAATAAATGTAAAAAGTAATAGTGTGATTCTAGTACTTTATCATGTAATAATAAAGTCAAGACCAAAAAAACTGTCTTCATAGTGTTGTCTACAATTCCCATAATTTTGTCCATGGTGAAAGGAGTAACTATATTGAAATTGGTTGTCATTTTCTATAAGCAAAGATCCATGGCAAGTTTATCCAACTTTTACAAGTTAGGAGATAAGATCATTTAGCTTATTTGCTTACAAATTCCCAAAATGACTATCAAGTTCAATATTTATGTAACAAGTTGAGTAAATGTGATATAGGTGCTCCAAACTAAGGGAGTTTGTCAATAAAGGGATCTACATGTGTCTGTAACAGTAGGATAGGGACCTATATGAAGTCTATAAAGTGTGTTTTGTATATGTTTATAAGCACCCTAAACATACGAGAGTGAGTAAAAATGGAATTTTATAATGTGTACTCATCACACGTATGAACTTTACATATTCTAGAGAGTTTCATACCTGATTTGCATCTAGACTTGACATATGAAGAGAGACCCTCAATGTCCTACAACACTGTGCCCATAAGCTTAGGAGAAGAATCATTGCTATGGTAAAATTTGGTTGGTATTTCATTGAGGGAAGGGTTCTACTTGGGAACTATAGTCACATATACAAGAGAAATATCCTCACTAGTTTGGTAATTCCCTTTCAAACTCAAGGATATAACTTTGGGAGGGGGGATATAATATTTGTGTTTCCATAACCGTCTTTTATATATAATTAAGAAGAATAATTTATAAGGTGGATGGTTGAGGGATAGGGATAAAAGTGCATTGCCCTCCATAAAACTTTGTAGAAGTCAAAGATTTTTCCAACCTTCATCAACCTTTGTTTCCCCTCTCTCAAAGATCTTTAATAGGCAAAAAAAACCCAC
Organism: Alisma plantago-aquatica; assembly: GCA_963693085.1. Taxonomy (NCBI): domain Eukaryota; kingdom Viridiplantae; phylum Streptophyta; class Magnoliopsida; order Alismatales; family Alismataceae; genus Alisma; species Alisma plantago-aquatica. Next base: position 1,282,642,736 of record OY856409.1, read on the forward strand.
CATACTCCTTAAATTCATAGCGACAATTCCTTTAGTATTATGATGCTCGCCCCTTGAAACATCTCTTGACTCACCTCCCCACATGAGTTCCTATCCCCCTCCATTTAATTTAGACCCCAACCCTACTCCTACCTTGTATATCAGCGCATTTGGTGAAAGCAACAATGTCTTAACGACTGAGTTTGTTCAAGGAAACAAGGAGACTCAACCAAACCTAGATGTGGGGGAGGCAATGTTGGATGCCCAGAGATTTCAGTCTGAAGGAAGTGCACATAATCCTCCCAAACCAGATATGCAAACCTGATCCTACATCAAGAAGGGATGATTGAGATTGATGTTGTCTTAAGAATCCTTTACATCTTTTAGTATAATTAGCAAAAGATTTACATTGATATTGTTAGTCAAATACGTGTATTTCACTAATTATATTCTATATGCCTAAGTGCTATGTAGAATGACTTTCAGAGACGATACTCTTGATCATATTAATGGAAACATTACTTTCTTATGTTTGACAAATACTTAATGATGATATTCACATCTAATTAATTACCTTGACTCAATACTTTATGCATCATTTCCTGATATTTTCCCTGAATAAGTTTGCTTTAGTTATACTTGAAGTATGAATCATACACTTGATACTTTCATTAATAAAAATTATTGTAAATCTCGATATATACATAACTTGGAGGTGATGATCGATTTTGCATATTAGTAATGTATGATTATGTTAATGGTCTGTGAAAATTCATTGAAATCTTAATGTTAATCAAGGACAATGTACACGCTCAATGTATTTGACACCTATGGTTATTGAAGACTCGTTTCTATCTCGTGATTTTTCATAATTAGTTGAGGGATATTATTTGGTGTTGTTTAGAGGAAAACACATTATAAGATAGGATGTTTACACAAACTCAGAACGAGGTCTATTGATTAACATGTAAGGGAAAACCCCTATCATGGAACAGTAAATTATATAATGATTTACAGATAATCAATATAGGTGGTGGATTTGGCCAACTTGGACCAAAGGGTCACATGTACCATGGCCACGTATGATTGGATTTTTAAAATCATAGTAAAATAAATGATACTACATAATTGGTTCACAAGTATTATATATGATAGAAGTATTAATATACAATTTCAACAACTCAAATCTTTATATTCAAATATTATAATATTGAATATAACACATTGTAATACAAAACTGTCGTTGTTCTGTTACATTTGACTACACTGACGAGAATGTTTTTCCCTACTAATGTAATTTTCACATGTAGCAATGCATAAGCATTTGGCTCGAGCCAACTGACATCGAGGAATATACACGTGGGGAATGTGATGGCGAAGTTTTGTAAAGTGCGTCTTTTCTCTTACATTTCTTTTATGCTCCAACGGACCCGATGAGGTTGTGTATGACCGATTCAATGTTTAAACTGACTTGTACACAGTGACAAAATTTGTTTTTCCAACAATTGTCGTATTCATTTTATTGTTGCGCACCGATCATTGTTTATTTTATTTTCTTTGTTTTCCACCTTTTGGTTTGATTTTACTTTATAGCATTACGAGACATGAGTAAAAGTTGGGCTGCTAATACAGGAAACACAAGATAACCCACAGTTGTCCCCTCGTCCTCTTAAATTGTCAACATGCCATATAGAATCACAATTTCGCTCTTAACAGTCAAAGGCGAAGTCAAATGGACAAATGCAATGGCAATGGCCCAAAGAGGAGGCCGCTCCACAGATCGTTGTTGTGTTGTTTTTGAGGATGAGGGGAGACCATGGTGCAAGACTTGCAAGGTGTCAAATGACGCGGTCCTTCGGAGGAAGAAATGTTTCTTTCTAGAAGTTGATAGGCAATTAGACCCTTACATCGGTCTGTTGACTTGAGTGTTCTTATAATTTAAGAGAGTATCCGCGGTAGGCGAATTCATGCACCATTCTTTTAAGAAAAATTCTAGGCATGTCCGGATGCACATCCGCTCGCCTACACAGACAAGGAAAAGTGGGCTCCTGTTTGGCTTCTTGTAGCAGATATTCCATCGGCAATATATTATGCATATGAAATTCTTTTATGTAATGAAATAAATAAGAGAGAGGTATAAAAAAGGAGAATGTATACAAATAGATGGTAAAAAAATAGAGAAAGAGGAGGGAAGTGAAAAGAGATAAGGAAAATATAGGAGGGAAGTAGAGAAAAAAGATGAGAGCAGTGTAGAAAAAAGATGAGAAAGAAAATTACTTTGCTCATAACTTTTAATCTTTAATGATTTTTTTTCTGAAACAAAAAGTGTTAGATTCTTATTAAAAGTACTTTCTAACAAGACTAGTGTTGGCATACTTTGGACGTATACTTCTCTTATATTGTATGAATACTTTTCTCCATAGATCGTTGTTGTGTTGTTTTTTAGGATGAGGGGAGACCACGGTGCAAGACCTGCAAGGTGCCAAATGACGTGGTCCTTTGGAGGAAGAAATGTTTCTTTCTTGAAGTTGATAGGCAATTACACCCTTACATCGGTCTGTTGACTTGAGTGTTCTTTGAATTTAAGAGAGTATCCGCGGTAGGTGAATTCAAGCACCATTCTTTTAAAAACAATTCTAGGCATGTCCGGAGGCACATCCGCTCGCCGACTGAGACAGGGAAAAGCCGGCTCCCGCCTGACTTCTTGTAGCAGATATTCCATCGGCAATGATTTATGTATATGAAATTCTTCTATGTAATCAAATAAATAAGAGAGATGTATAAAAAAGGAGAATGTATACAAAATAGAAGGTAAGAAAATAGAGAAAGAGGAGGGAAGTGAAAAGAGATAAGGAAATATAGGAAGGAAGTAGAGAAAAAAGAGGAATGTAGTGTAGAAAAAAGATGAGAAAGAAAATTATTTTGCTCATAACTTTCAATCTTTAATGATTTCTTTTTTTGAAACAAAAAATGTTAGATTCTCATAATAAGTACTTTCTAACAAGACTACTGTTGACATACTTTGGATGTAGGAAAAAAATCAAAATAGCACACTTTAATAAAAATATGTACTGAAATAGCACCAAAGCCATCTTAATTCCCGAAATAGCCCACTTTCTGGGTAAAGCGTCAACACTTTTGGCATTTTACTGTTTCCGGGACCAAAAGTGCCAAAAAAATCTGGCGTTTTATTTGTTTCGGGATCAAAAGCGCCATTCAGTCTGGCATTTTATTTGTTCGGGATCATAAGCGCCAAAAGCTATGGCGTTTTACTTGGCGACCTAAACAATGGGATGGAAAGTGCCTAAACAATGGCATTTTAGGATGTAAGATTAACTGTAAGCATGTCTCTTCTAAAAGGCACCATTACAAACAAAAGAACTGTATAACTACGGTGGTGGTGTTGTACCTGTGAGCAAAGGAAAATGAGAACAAGTGAAATGAGAATAGGTGTTGTGGTGTTGTACATGTGAGCAAAGGGCAAACGAGAACTACTTGTTAGCTTTTGTGAGAAGGAGAAGGGGAAGGAGATAGCAACGGTTTTGTGAGAAGGAGAAGGGGGGAGGAGACAGCAACGGATAAAGGAGAAGGGGGAAGGAGGTGCAGACGAGAACTGGACCCTCCCCTAGGCACAGGCCACCGGGCTGAGAACGGGAGCGGGCCGCATACCCCTAGCCGCCACTTTCCCTAGGAAAACTAACCAACCAAACTAGCCGGGGAGGCTGTGAAAAAGGTAGAAGATTGAAAACTAACCAAACTGCCCCGAGCTGCTAGAGTCATCTCCACGTCATTGTTTGTGCCGCTCCACGCTCTGTTGCTTGAGCCGTCTCCAAGCTCTACTGCTCTTGTAGCAAATATTCCATCGGCAATGTATTATGTATATGAAATTCTTCTATGTAATCAAATAAATAAGAGAGATGTATAAAAAAGGAGAATGTATACAAAATAGAAGGTAAGAAAATAGAGAAAGAGGAGGGAAGTGAAAAGAGATAAGGAAAATATAGGAAGGAAGTAGAGAAAAAAGAGGAGTGTAGTGTAGAAAAAAAGATGAGAAAGAAAATTATTTTGCTCATAACTTTCAATCTTTAATGATTTCTTTTTCTGAAACAAAAAATGTTAGATTCTCATAATAAGTACTTTCTAACAAGACTAGTATTGGCATACTTTGGATGTAGGAAAAAACCAAAATAGCACACTTTAATAAAAATATGTACTGAAATAGCACCAAAGCCATCTTAATTTCCAAAATAGTCCACTTTCTGGGGAAAACACCAACACTTTTGGCGTTTTACTGTTTCCGAGACCAAAAGCGCCAAAAACATAGCGTTTTAAATTCAAAGCGCCAAAAAATCTGGCATTTTATTTGTTTTGGGATCAAAAGTGTCATTCCGTCTGGCGTTTTATTTGTTCGGGATCATAAGCGCCAAAAGCTATGGCATTTTACTTAGCGACCTAAACAATGGGATGGAAAGTGCCTAAACAATGGTGTTTTAGGATGTAAGATTAATCGTAAGCATGTCTCTTCTAAAAGGCATTACAAACGAAAGAACTGCATAACTACTGTGGTGTTGTTGTACCTGTGAGCAAAGGAAAACGAGAACAAGTGAAATGAGAACAGGTGTTGTGGTGTTGTACCTGTGAGAAAAGGGCAAACGAGAACTACTTGTTAGCTTTTGTGAGAAGGAGAAGGGGGAAGGAGACAGCAACGGTTTTGTGAGAAGGGGAAGGGGGAAGGAGACAACAACAGATAAAGGAGAAGGGGGAAGGAGGCGCAGACGAGAACTGAACCCTCCCATAAGCACAGGCCACCGGGTTGAGAATGGCAGCGGGCCGCATACCCCCAGTCGTCGCTTTCCCTAGGAAAATTAACCAACCAAACTAGTCGGGAAGGCTGTGAAAAAAGGTAGAATATTGAAAACTAACCAAACTACCTCGAGCTACTAGTGTCGTCTCCACATTGATGTTTGTGCCGCTCCACGCTCTGCTACTTGAGCCATCTCCAAGCTTTGTTGCTCGCCACCAGGCCATCGACAAGGGAGGAGAAGCACTAAACCGGGAAGCCTGTGAAACAACTAAATGTGAGGAAGAGGAAGAGTATGAGGACAAGGAAAAAAGGGGAAGAGGAAAATCGGAGGAAGAGGAAGAGAAAGAGGAAAAGGGGAATTGGAAAATCAGAGGAAGAGGAAGAGCAGGAGGAAAAGGGGAAGAGGAAAACCTGAGGAAAAGAGGAAGAAGAAGACTTACTTGCAATCAGTAGAAAGGAAGAGCGAGAGAATAAATGGGGGTGGTTCATATTTGTAGATCCAACCACCCCTTTGAAGCCCAGCTACCGCCTTAATGGCGAGGAAGCGTGAAAGGCAGAGAGGGGGCAGAGGGTGAGACCGGTCGCTGAGGCAGAGTTGTGCAAGAAACGAAAATGCTAACTTTCTAGCGCTTTCAGTTAAAACGTCAATTTTCTGGCACTTTCATGTGAAAACGCCCAATTGGCTGGCGCTTTTGGTTGAAAACGTCAAGATCATGGCGCTTTTTACCTGAAAACGCCTACTTTTGGGCGCTTTCAATTAAAAACGCCAGACCAATTGGTGCCTTTAATCCCGGGAACAAGAAAAACACCAATTTCTTAGCTCTTTCACGAGAAAGTGGGCTATTATGGGAAATAAGATGGTTATGGTGCTATTTCAGTACATATTTTTATTAAAGTGTGCTGTTTTGGTTTTTTGCCCTTGGATGTATACTTCTCTTATATTGTATGAATACTTTTCTCCTCTCTTGTACAATATGAATATTGTACGAATCTCTTGTACAATACGAATACCTTTTTCCCTTCTTGTACTCTATGAGAGGCATATACTTCTTTCCTCTCTTACACTGCACAAATACTTTTAGTACAATAAAAATATTTACTTCTCTCTTCTAGTTTTTCCTACTACTCTAGTATTGTACTGTGAACATTCATATAGCTTGAAAAAGTGGAAGGAAGTTTATAGAAAAGAGAGGAGTAGGAAAAAAGAATAAAGAAGTAAACATTAGTATTGTACTCCAAAAAATATTTATAAAGTACAAAAAAGTTGAGATAAGTATAAAATAAGTTAAAAGGGAAGTAGAAAAGAGAGAAGAAAAATAAGCATTAGTATGGTACTAAAAAACATTTGTATACGAAAAAATGAGACAAATATAGAAAAAAAAGAGAAGTATGTAGAGAAGAAGAAAGCAAGCATTAGTATTGTACTAAAACCAGTGGTACAATATGAAAAAAGAGGAGAGAATTATAGAATAAAAAGAGAGAAGTAGGAAAGACAAAAGAGAGAAGTTAAAGTTAATATTGTATTAAACATATATGTATAGTATGAGAGAGGAGGGAAGTATATGTCTCTCATGTTATTATTTCTCCAAAGTATGTCAAAATTAATATCTTTAAAAAATATTTTTATAAAGAATCTAATACTTTTTACAACAAAAAAAATCTTGAAGATTGATAATTATGAGCAATATAATTTTCTCTCTCTTTGGAATTAATGGGCTGTATTAACACTCTTAGAAAATAAAGTGAAGATAATGAGACTCCTCAACTTTTTCTATAAGAACCGTGTTTTCCTCTTTTTATACTCTTTTTCTCTCTTTTCATAATGACTCCTATTAACATAGCAGATAGTGCGTTGTTTTATACAGACCCAAAATTCCCGATACTCAGGTGAGAGAGCGGGTGTCCGCGACCTGACTCTTCTTTTCACTTGTCAAAAAGTTTCACAAAAACACAACCAAGTCATTCGAGAAGCAAGAAGCGAGGGAGTATGTAATGATTCTGATTTTGGATAGTTGTGACAGTTAACCGAAACACATTAATGAGAATACTTTTAATTAACGAGAGTATCCACTTAGATATGGGAAAGTGGGCTCTCTGTCTAGCTTCCATCTGCAATATATTATGTATATAAAAACTTTTTATGTAATAAAATAAATAGGAGAGAGGTATAAAAATGTATATAAAATTAATGGTAAAAAAATAGAAAAAGAGGAGGGAAGTGAAAAGAAATAAGGAAAGTATAGGAGAGAAGTAGAAAATTGAAAGAAAATTATTTTGCTTTCAATCTTTAATGATTTTTTCGTCGAAATAAAAAGTATTTCTTTATACTTTCTAACAAGACTAGTGTTGATATACTTTGGACATATACTTCTTTTATATTGTATGAATACTTTTCTCCTCTTTTATGTGTAGGAATATTGTATGAATGTCTTGTACTGCACGAATATCTTTTCCCTTCTTGTACTGTACGAGAGATGTATATTTCTTTCTTCTTTTGTACTGTATAAATACTTTTAGTACAATACAAATATTTATTCTCTTCTATTTTTTCCTACTTCTCTAGTATTGTACTATGAACATTCATATAGTTTGAAAAAATTGAGAGAAATATATAGAAAAGAGAAGAGTAGGAAAGAAAGAAGAAAGAAGAAAGAAGTAAACATTAGTATTGTACTCAAAAAATATTTATAAAGTACAAAAATGATGAGGTAAGTATTAAAAAAGGTAAGAGGAAAATTGAAAAGAGAGAAGAAAAATAAATATTAGCATCGTACCAAAAAATATTTATAGAGTATGAAAAAATGAGAAAAATATAGAAAAAAGAGAGAAGTATGCAGAGAAGAGAGATACAAAAAAGAGGAGGGAAGTGTGAAAAAAGAGAAGAAAGAAATAGGAAAAATAAAAGAGAGAAGTTAAAGTTAATATTATATTAAAACATACATACAATACGTGAGCAGAGAGAAATATACGTCTCTCATGTTATTATTTCTCTAAACTATGTCAACATTAGTCTCTTTAGAAAATATTTTTAATAAAGAATCTAATGCTTTTTGTTTAAATAGAAAAATCCTTAAAGATTGATCATTATGAGCTCTATAATTTATCTCTGTTTGGAATTAGTGGGTTGTATTATCACTCCTAGAAAATATAGCAAAGATAATGAGACTCCTCAACTTTTTCTATAGGAACCATATTTTCCTCTTTTTGTATTCCTTTTTTTTCCTCTTCATAACCACTCCCATTAATATTGCAGATACGATACTTAGGTGAGGAGCAGGGATGGGAGTGGGTGTTTGTAGCCTGACTCTTCTTTTAACTTGTCAAAAGGTTTCACAAATTATACACCATTGAAGAGTATGTGATGATTCTGATTTTGGATAGTTGGGACAATTGAATAACACATTAATGAGAGTACTTCTTTTAAGCCTCAATTGGTTTATTGTAAAGCTGATTTAGAAATTGAATTCGAGTTCTTTATACAAATTTAATGATTGACAATAAATAAGTAGAAAACTTTTCAGTTTTAATGACTTCTTAAGAGTTTAAGGCATAGTATAAAATATAATTTCTGAATTCCCTCTTAAAAGGATCGGGAAATGAGTTCAGGACTGACATTTGGTCAACTATCTTTTTTTTTAAATGACAAGTACAAAACCTTTAAAACCAAGGCAATAGTGCAATTTTGCTAAAATCATAACCACTCATGATAAAAAATTATACACCATAACCACACCATAGTAAAATATGATACATGATAGTCATTCTATGGTAAAATGTTATACTCCATAGCCATACTAGATCCACTATGATTTTCAAAATTGAGAACAATATCCATATCATAATAAGGTCATGGCTAAATACAACTAGTCAGATTATACAGAATGTGTGATTTAAGCAATATACAGTGAAAAAAGTGTAATGTTGGGTATTGCATTAAATAGTGAACCAATATTAATATTGAAAACCTGACAAAATACATGCACCACCATAATCCTTGTTACCTGTATGCACACTAAAGTGATTCACAATATTACAATATAGTATTTAATTGTAATATTTTTCTGAACCAGTAACACACTATACCACTATAATTTGTAATACAAGAAACAACATTTGCACCATAGGCTATCTTTAAGAAAAATTAATGAGATTTTCCTTAAATATATTTTCTTTGTAGTGTTTCCATCCGTATTTATTATTACATATAAAAATTCAAAAAAAATTTGTGTTAGATTTTACTTTACACTTGCATCAAATCAATCACATAGAAGTGAATGGAACTTAAGTTCCAAAATTTGAAGTGAAATTCTTGAAAGATGAGCTCCATATAACTTATATCTTACATTGCATCAATAAGAGGTAAAGCTACTTTGAACTCACACCAATAGAGTAAATTCATATATCGTCAATTTCCTAAAAATTACATAGGATGTTTTTGGTATGCATTGGGTCGACATGGTCTTAGTTTTATTCTCAAGGGCCCAACAAGGGGTCAACCACTAGTTTCTTAAATGGTGTTATATTTTTATTCACACTTTATTTAATGCTCACATGTTTTACAAGAAGAGACGTTGTTAGGCATGTTTAGCCTCCAAAATCAAATTTAGGGATGAACAACCAATTGTTGATTATACTATTTAAAGTCATAATTGGTGAGTGGCAAGTCTTCAAAATTAAAAATGTTGTTGGTTAGAATGGCAAAGTATAAGAAAACTTTTTCATGAAGAATCTATGAAATTCATCTATTTTTTTCCTTAGAGACTACATGGGGAATGAGCATAAAATATTTCTTTTCAAAAGTTTAATTCTCCACTAGTTTTTGAACCCATGTACAAAAAATGTTCTCTAACTTTTTATTTTTCTAAACATAAACACATTACCCTCTAAAATTTGACCATAAATAACAATACTTTTGCTTCATTCTTTCTTCTATTAATAACTATTTCTTTTTCTTAATTCTCTTCAAGTATTTTTTCCGCCAATGATTTCATTTTCTTTTTAAATTGAAATTCACAACTAAAAATATTTCCTTCTAGTAAGAATTTTTCTTACATTTTTTTCACTTCAAATAAATTTTGTTGTCATGGATCTCATTTACATCTAGGGCCAGAGATCACATATTGAGGGCTAAATTTTTTCAATATTCTTTTTCAAAATTCTAACATGTAAGTCGTATCAAATGCAATCCTAAATTATGGATGATGTACATATCCTTATCAACAAGAACCACAATATATGTGGTATTGGATGGACACAAGCAAGAAACAAAGCATAAATATTGTTTGATGATGAGATAATGATACAAGTAAAAACACAAATTTACATGGAGCATACAAGCTATGTCATTGTACATGTTGTCGCCCTGGCACCACATAGTTGAAACCAATCTAGTACAAATATTTAGTAAAAATTTGGTAGGACAATGTCAACATGTTGTTAAGAAAAAAAGGATTAACCTAATGTCATATATATGAGAAGTTTTTTTTTATGACAAGAAAAAAGATAAACTAAAATGATATGATTCTTGGACTAGAAATAAGTAAGATTTTGTCGAAGGTATTGTATGGCTGGAACAATCAACCGGTGTTGCCTTGGATGTATTCATTGATACTTATACAGTAAAAGATGATTGCAGAAAGAGAGAACTCGAACATTGTGCTTTGGATATGGATAATCAAGAAACGTATAGTCTATAACTCTCCTTCAATGAGTTTCATTATTATAAAGCATGATCGGATGAGGTAACATGTAACACTTTTCCAGAAGAAATTTGAAGTCGTTTCAAATCATGTCATGAGCATTCACTAGAATCATTTATAATGTATTATAAAGAGTTTATTTAGGAATAGTTAAGATATATTCAATACTAAGTTCATATCTTCTTTTCCTTGGGTGGGAGAACAACTTTTACATGCTCAACTATTTACCTCCATGATTATGGTTCCATCCAAGTAAATAATTGTCTACCAAACAAATTTTTGGCAGAAATGTTTTATTCAATTGAAAATCTCTACAAGAAGTTTAGTAGTTACTTAAGTTTTGTGTATCCATCCAAGTTATATATATATATATATATATTTATTTATTTCAATTGAAAATATCTGTAAGAAGTTTAGTAGTTACTTAAAAAATTTATCCATCTAAGTTATATCACTAGTACATAATTGACCTTTAGTGTCAGTTATTTAAGACATTTAGCGTCGGTTTTAATGTGACACCTATGTGGGCGCCGCTAAAGGCAAACTATTAGGCATTGGTTTTCAAACCGACGCCACAACCCTTCGCGCGCCACCGAAAACGCGTCAGCAGGGGATATAGGCGTCGATTATTAGTTTTGAAACTGACACCATAAACTTTCGCGCTATAGAAAGGGTGCCATTTAGGGCACAATCAGTGTCAGTTTTTTATTTATAATCGACGCCATATCACCTGCTGTCATGGTCGTGCTGGCCAGCACAGTCGTGGTGTCTGGTCTCATTAGGTGTCGGTTTTAGCTATATCCGACGTTGTAAGCATGTGTCATCGGTTTTTTCAAATAACCGACGCCTATTGTATGTATTTTTTTAATCAGTCTGTAGGTCTGTTGTGGCTAGTTGTAGGATGAGAAACCTGCAGTTCAATTATGAACTGCAGGTTTTACGACATCCATTGATATCAGCCAACAACAGGCCACAAACCTACAAAATTAACCACATTAATTTTCACACATTTAGCAACCTGCAGTTCCATTCGATTTTCACACATGTAGAAACATTCATGTAGCAATCTGCAGTTCCATTCATTTTCACATTCACACATATAGAAACATTCATATAGCAACCAGCAGTTTCATTTATTTTCACATTCACACATGTAGAAACATTCAGACATGTAGAAACATTCACACATATTATAATTCAGAAATTCATTTACAAAATATCATTCTTTAGTCATTATTCACTAACAACATCCCAATTATATTTTAAAAACCCCACTACTTGTATGGTTTTTGCCCATTCTTCTCTTACATCATTTAATTCTTTTGTCGTATAGGGAGCATGTACATCTAGTAAGACCTTTCCTATAGTGTGGTCAGTTTTAAACACCTGCAAAGAGAATGATGTATGTATATAATTAATAATATATAAATAAGATTCATATATTTCATATTATCTAATGAGACAATATATAATACCTCAGGAATGGTATCGATGTCCACTGCGGCATATTTGATAATCATGTGCATAAATCGCATCACATAGTATGTACATGCCCATCCGTTGTCTTGTGTAGCACACTATAAATTGAAACATATAAAATATTAAAAAAATACAACTAATTAAGCACTGTTCACATAAATAATATATACATTGCAGTCGGGAACTTACTTCCACGTTCTTCCAAATTATTGACTGGTTCTTTTTCCTGGGGCCATTTCCTCCAACCTTTTTGAACTCATCTAAACCCTTACATATTAATGTAACACATTACATTGCATAATTAAATAGTAATGTAATAACATATGTTAACGGATATGAAAATGAAATATTTCTTACCGGAATAATGTCATTTTCATTGTGTGTCCATATTTTGAATTCAATTTAGTCCCCTTAGGATCTAGATAATAGACGGTGAGCATCTTGGGGACAATAACTAGTAACTCCCAATGCATACCATTAGAGGTAAAAAGGTTAAAAATTAATAACTCAAAATCCACAATAAAAATGTAATTTTCTTAAGTCCAAATTATAAGCAAAGTAAACTTACTCCACATTGAATGGAGTTATTATCACCGTCTTGTTATTTTGAGAAAAATTTGTAAAAACATCACAACAATATTGTTGAACTGACGAAGGGTCTTTAACTACTAGACTAATCAAAGATGGAATCAAAAATCCTACATGTTCGAATGAAAAATCTGCACATATCTAGTCTAAAAAATATGTATTACGTATGCATTAATAAATAAAAAACCAGATAACTAGATCCTACACAAGGTATATGGATGTATAAAGAAGATCTCACCTTATCCATAGCTCTATCACAGATGTATTCATCCAATCATATCGAAACAACTCCAAAATATCTTGTATAAATAGTTTGCTTTCGTATGATTGACCTACAACATCCGCATCTATAGAAACAGTTATAGGGCAATTTATATCATGTTCGCCTAACCATATTGCCATACCCCTACAATTAGGACCTAACGGGACATGTAGATCTTGTGGAACCCAACTTGGTAATGTAGGAGGTGGAGATGGAGGCCTAGATTCTCTGGGTATCTTCTTTTTAACTTGTATATATATATATATATATATAATTTCATATCAATTGACATCATATACACACACTAAAAATTTAATGTAATGTAAATTTACCATACAGTTTCAGTATAGAGGGCATCCGCTTTTGGCCACAATATCACTCCGCCTTCTGCCTCACCAAGCGTTTCACAATCTGGGTGGGCATATGGCAATGGAAGATCCATCCAATTGGGGAATATGTGTAGCAGGCTCACACGAACCCAACCAGCTGGTAATGGAGACCCATGAAACATTTCCCCTGGTAGGGATGGGTAAGTCGACGCCTCTGTAATGACAAATTCTTTACTTTTTAGACGGCATGGCTTCAACCCCTACAAATTTTTGTGTAAAGAATGTTATATACATATATACATATCATCTTAAAAATATATCATCTTGAAAAGACTAGTTACTATGTCATAAAAATACTTACAGCGGATGTGCTAGGTGGTGGGTCTACAAGATTACTCCCAACCTCTGTAGTGGGAGTAGAGCGGGATGCCATAGGTACTGTCTACTGAGTGGCAGTCAGAGATGTCTGCCACTTGCTCATTGCTTCGTGGAGTGTTTTATCAACTGCTTCCTTGATTCTCTTATCAACTACTTCATCGACTCTCCTATCAACTATCTTATCTACATATACATGGATAAAAGAAACGTTAGCTTCTTATTATTGAATTCTCTTTTATAGTAACTTTATAAAGAAAGAATAGGTTACCTCTTCTTGTAAAATTCCCGCTTTTGGGACATATTTACGCTGGGATGGCCCAAAGAATGCTTTGATGCCCACACCAGCGCCTGCAGCCCTAACACGTCTAGGATGCTCTGGGTTACCCAGAGCAACTGTCAATTCATCCCTTGTACCCTCAGGGATGAACTTGCCTTGTTTCCTCAGCTTGTGCAGCTCCCGCTGATCGCCAAAACAAAAATTTGTAATTAAGTAAACACCACAAATAATCAATATTTGAACGATTGCTCTAAGAGTTGTATTTTACCATTTTTGCAGCCACCTCAGCAGTTGTGGGCTTCCTTATTTCTCCCTTCTTATTTTGCCTCCCAGCTATCCAGACATCATGGCGAGGAAGAGGTGTGGTACCTATAGTAGAGGACTCCTGAGTAGCAGCAGACTGAGAAGTAGACTCATCCTGTAGTCTTTGGCGAATGCCTGCATACCCCTTTGGACCCATTGTGTGGTCATGCACATTCAGTGCATGCCTTACTTTTTGCGCTTCACTGAGGGTCTAGTTAGTATGCACATTAATGATTTGGTTAGTAACACTAAATGTTAAATCTTGAATAGGTGAATACAACGTATATTAATTAAATTGGGAGTGACGCCTAATACCTTGAATTCATCAGTTTTTCTTGAAGCAACAAATGCGTCCTATTCTTCTTGGTCCAGGAAGTTCCACTGTTCAGTGGTTGTCTTCTTCCTCTTGTCACCTTCTTTTATGTATTCTCGGGTGAGATTTGTCCTATAGTTCTTTAGGACTCTCCCACAGTGTTGCATCACACATTTACGATGCAGCTTTTCATCCAATTCAAATATACTCTACAAAATAGAATTGCTATTAACTAGTATCCAAAAAATTAGTAATCTACAAAATAGAATTGCAAATTAATAATAACTCACGCATAAATCCTTCCATATTAAGTCTTTCTTCCCCTTAGGAACTTTATGCCAAGAATCTATCTTACAACTGCAATGGCTACAAGTAACATACCCAAGATACGAAACAAATGAATTGTGATTCACTCCAATTGCATTTCCTGCATTATCAAAATCCACAACAAGTTTGGGTCCATTGTCCCTTTGCGCTATTAACTTCTTCATCATAGTGATGCCCCTTCTCTTGTCAACTTTTTGTTGCTGCTCATCAAGTGCCTCAAGTGCTTTAGAGGGTACATGTGCATCATCAACCTAAAATTTGACAAAATAAACACACTTACAGGATATAACTATAAATAGACATATAGATATAAATATATGATATATTTTTAAAACTTACATTGTAAGGCAGCGCATTGATGTCCTCACCCTCGAGGTAATCATCAACACGGTCATCAGGAGAATTCTCAGCCATCTGAAAGTTCACATTCACATTGTAAAGTAATTCACATTGTAAAGTTCACATTCACATTGTAAAGTAATTCACATTGTAAAGTTCACATTGTAAAGTAATTCACATTGTAAAGTTTACATTCACATTGTAAATTAATTCACATTGTAAAGTTCACATTCAAAAAATAAAACATATAAAAAAATATAAACATGCCTCTAATATTGCGGTTTTTTATCAATTAACAATCCTTCATTGTGATCTCCGTGCACATACAAGTCATCATTAGCTTCAATATTTGCTGGTGTTGGCAACCCAACTGAGAATGGATTGGAGTCATCATGCTTATCATAGTACTCTTCTTCATCTATATGATCATAGTACTCCTCAATATTCTTATCATTACCAAGAGTGTCATTACCACTGAGAAATTCATTGCAAAAATCCATAACCTCTCTCGCCACATAACCCTCAATAATACTCCCTTCATGTCGATAACATTTTCGAACATCACTTTTAAAAATGCTCATGTGCCATTCAAAGGGATACATCCAATGCAAGAAAACTGGTCCCAACATTTTCACTTCCCTAGTCAAGTGGACAACAAGATGTACCATGATATCAAAGAAAGAAGGAGGGAAATACATCTCAAGCTGACATAGGGTAACAACCACTTCTCTTTGCAAATTATCGAGAGTATCAGGGTCAATAACTTTACTACACAGACTGTTGAAAAAGAAATAAAGTCTGGTGATTGCAAACCTTAAATGCTTCGGCAATATAGATCGAATTGCCACGGGAAATATTTGTTGCATTAGAGTGTGACAATCATGAGATTTAAGACCTATCAACTTCAGATATTTCATTGATACCAATCTACAGATGTTGGATGAGTAACCCTGTGGCACCTTAACATTTACCAAACATTCACAAAAAGCTTTCTTCTCCTTTCTAGACAACGTGTAACAAGCGGGAGGTAAGTATGTTCTCTGATTTCTCATTTCATGTAATTCTATTAATTTGACCTTATTCCTATTTCATGTAGGTCCAGTCTGGATTTTATCCCATCTTTAGTCTTACCTGGTATATTCAACAAAGTACCAATGACACTATCATAGACATTTTTCTCAACGTGCATGACATCGATACAATGCCTGACTGTCAAGGAACTCCAATAAGGAAGATCCCAAAATATTGACTTCTTCTTGAATAAAGATTTGTCACTCCGTGTGGCCATAGTACATTGTTATCTCTTACCAAATTCATTGACAAAGTCTTTTACTCTTTTATAAACAACCTTCCCTGGTATAGGTTTAGGTGCACTCCATTCCTCATTCAATCCATTGAATGATTTGCGCTTCCTACGATACAGATGGAATTTTGTAAGAAACCTTCGATGACCAAGATAAACAGTCTTACCGCCATATTTTAGTCTTGTTGAATCAGTGTTCTCTTCACATATAGGACATGTTTTAGCTCCTTTGACACTATATCCAAACAAATTCCCATATGCTAGAAAGTCATTCATAGTGCAAAATAACATAGCGTGCAAACAAAATGTCTCTCTTTGTGAATCATCATAGGTCATCACACCTTCACCCCAGAGTTTCTTTAAGTCATCAATCAGAGGTTCAAGATAAACATAGATATCATTTCCATGTTGTTTAGGGTCTGATATCAACAACGACAGCATTACGTACTTATTTTTCATACACATCCAGGGAGGAAGATTGTATATAACAAGCATGACTGGACAAGTGCTATGTTGGCTGCTCAATGTCCCATACGGATTCATCCCATCTGTACAAAGCCCAAGTCTTAGATTCCTGACTTCTTCATAAAATTTAGGGTATAACAGATCAATCTTCTTCCACTGTAGGGAATCAGACGCATGTCGTAGGATCCCATCATTATTTTTCTTAACATCTGCATGCCACCTCAAATTCTTCGCATCTATCGGATTGGCAAACAAGTGTTGGAAACATGATATTATAGGTAGATACCACATCACCTTGGCAGGAGAACCAGTTTTGGACTCCCTCAAAGTCATCAATTTATACCGTGATGCACCACATTTTGGACAATCTTTTAAATCCACATAGTCCTTTTGAAATAATACACAATCATTCGGGCATGTGTGTATCTTCTTGGCCTCCATTCCCATTGGGCACAACAATTTCTTTACCTGGTATGTTGAGATTGGCAGCTCGTTTCCTTCAGGAAGCATTTCTTTCAATAAAGACAACAATGACGTGAAGCTTTTGTCGCTCCATCTATTGTTAGCTTTCAGCTTATACAATCTCAACACAGCGCTAAGCTACATAAACTTAGTACAACATGTGTATAATGGTATCTCAGCATCATGCACAATGTTTCTAAAAATGGGAGGTGGATCGGTATGATCTACCCCACAACTCTCCAGCATCACATCAACGATGTCTACTGGAACTGGTTCATTCACATCTACATCATCGAAGGCAATTTCTTCTTCCACACAAGCACTGTTATCGACATTCACTGATTTCAGGTTTGAAATCTCTCAATGCCAGTTCCATTCTGTATAGCCTTGTATAATCCCGTTGCACATGACATGACTTTTGATTTCGTCACCAGTGCTGACATTCAAGTTGTTACCGTAATGCCTACATGGACAGTAGAATCTATCTCCAGGTTGTTTCCTATGTTCATCGGCAAATCTAATAAACTGGTCAAGACAAGATATAAACTCTGTGGTGCAGCGATTGCGAATGGACATCCATGATCTATCCATTCTATGATCAAAGAGAAAACAAGTATATATTACAACAAGATTAGGGTCTAGGGTTAATGTGTTGTCATTCTTATATATAATAAATGTATACCACCTATCCCATTCTTGAACACCTAATCTCACTAGTAAGTGTATAATGTGTATTGGGTTTTTAAGAAAATTTCAGCAGCATTTCCCCACTGTTCTCTAAGTACATATGTACTTAGAGAACAAACGGAGAAATGCTGCTGAAATTTTCTTGAAAACCCAATACACATTATACACTTACATCCTAAGTGAGA